>CM033639.1:22482503-22672754 GCA_019453435.1 Rhinogobius similis | reverse complement strand
TTTAATCAAGAACAACAAATAATCACGATGAATCACTATAAATCTTGTAACCCCTAAGTTATTCTAACCACAAACACAGAACACAGATCCCCACACACAGAGCGAGTAAACAAGAAATGTTACACTCAGACAGCCAATGAAATCACTGCACATTTTGTCCAGCGTTGGGAACAAGATCAATTTTCAAATTTAGTCTCGAACGTAGAATTTTGTCATAATTTTGGCTGTGGTCCCTGATTGCTAGTCAACAGTTTCTGCCATCCATTCCTCGCATACTCTTCTTCCCGCCGCCACAAAAGTATATCTCGAAAGGTGGCCCATTTATTGTGTCCAAAGCAGGGGTTTGGATAATCTGGGCCAAATAGTTCTGAAGTCAAGAGGGAGGCTATCTGCAAGGCTCCATAACACTGTAGTCCACATTCCTGAACAGTCAGACAGTCCAAACACAAATATGATACTTGATAACCAACGTGGATGTTTCCCCCAATGAATTCTCTTCAAATATGAGATATGTCCTCCACTGAGAGGCATTTAAGGTATATGTTCTAATTCTTCACCTTTTCCTTTTTTTCTGTCCCTTTTTACCCATAAAAAGCCCTGTTTCTCTTTGTCAACGGTTTTTGAAGTATAAAACTTTTCATTTCATTTTCATTTACATACTTACAGAAAAATATTTATACTATTTGCTTTTTCATACATTAAATCGTAGGTTGGGGGCTGTTTGGTACAAAACACTGATCATAAGCCAACCAGCTTCTAACATGGTTTTGGGATTAGCTCCATGTAGTAAAGCACCTGATTTTTACTGGAAGAATTCCTCTATACCCTCCATTTGGCTCTTGGAACCATTTATAATTTTTTTATTTGATCTAGTTTCTAACTAAGTGGACCCCAACCACCTTTACATTTCAGATAGTTGTAGGGTTTTCTAAATATGAAATTGGTTGGGGATAGCAGTAATTGTAAGAGTCTGGAAATAGATAGGGAAATCGAGTTTAACATCTATTTTTATAGATTCATTCTCTTAAATTTAGAGTTAAAGGAGACTCCATTGTAGCACAATGACTTTTAGGTGCTTTTAATCACAATATAATTACTCCCACCTGAAGTTGTATTTAGAGTATATTCATGCATATCTGAGCAGTATTTATTCTCCGGCGGACAAAAGGCCATTGCTCTTGTCAGTCCACGTCGTCTCACTCCCCTCCTGCAGTTATTATGCCCCCTGATATTGACCTTATTATTTGAAGTCTTCAAAGCAATTTTCTGAAATGGCGACAGAACATAAAAATCACTGTTCCCCGGGTTTGAAGGCAGAAGTAAATCGGTCAGGTATCACGCATTTAAGACGTCCCCAAATGTAACATAACACAACATACTAGGAACTATACAGCTGAGAAGCAGCCAACAGGTCTTAAGTATGAATAAGATTAAAAATTTCAAAGGGATTTTTAAAAGTTTTATACCACTCTGAAGTGAATCCATCACTTCCCATTGTATTTCTGTGCAAACTGTTAGCATTTCAGTGTTCCCTAGACCTACACCTACAGAGAGATCAGTTAGGATAAGTTAGATATGTGCACAAAAACTTATTAGGGTTTTGAGTTTTCTCGTAAGTTGGGACACAAACTTGTAAAGCTGACTCAGCGCCTGAAGCAGTGATCTGAGGAGGTCTGGACAGTCAGATCCACATTTCAGTGAAGACGGGGGGCAGTGTGGTGCAGTGGGCGGAGGCAGGAGCGTGCACATGTGGAGTAAATACCACTAGGCCTCATGTAGCAGAGCCATACAAGGTGCCAGCGGCACACAGGCCTCTCATTCTCCTGCTCTCACCCACAATCAGCCCAAAAGGACAAGACAACGTCACTCTCTGGTTTAAGTTGGTACATGAGATAAAACATTTAACCTGAATCTGGAAAATGTTGATTTAATTTTGGTTCGGACTGGGGACTGGGAGTGTATTGGATTGGGATTAAGTAAAGTCCTTTGTTTATATTTGTTCTTTATACCAAAGAAAAAAGTATATACAGTATGTATAAAAGAAAAGGGAATGATGGTTTATTAGCACAACTTGAGACTCTTCAGTAAGTCAGCTTGGATGTAAGAACACAATGCGACTGCCATCACAGGGATGGCATCTGGTATCAAAAGTGCCAAATGCAACTTGGTTCACTTTGAAGTACACTTTCAAGTGACAGCTCCTCCAATGAGCCTCAACCACAAAAACACAAACTTCTACTTCAAAGTGAACACAGATAGGCATTATTTTTATTTAGTCAAACAATCTTTACCATATATGTTACGTTTGATGTTTTTAAAATTTTAAGGTCTCATAACATGCAAAATGGACTTCTTCAGAGGTTTTAACCTTCCTCCAGTGCTATTTGGGCCTCGTATAGTTAAAAGTGCCCAAAGTGCTTTTTTTGATTGATCTCCCATGTTTTCACTCAGAGAACTGTTCTTTTCCTGTCCCCCTCGGCTGAGCAGGCAGACGGGGCTCCTCACATGATGACAACTAAGCTTCCCATGGATGACGTGGGTGTTTAAGCCACGCCTCCAGGAAGCGCCGCAGTCGCAGAATAAAAACAGCTAATGCTAATGCGTTACAGGCAGCAATTTACTAACGTATGGATACGCACAGATAGAAGAGAGTTAAGGCTTCTGTTGATTTACCAAAACGGCAACGCCCTCAATGCTGGAGGCCCTGGGAGCACGCCAAACTCCAGGTCAGATCCAGGACGAGGGCTCAGCACGACGCACCGCCACAGGACGGATAAAATGTTTATTCAGTGTTTGTGTATCGCTGTTTACCGGAGCACACGGGCGCATGATAAAGCATCTATCTCCGCCTTCTAGGCTTCGGCACGAGTTGGGAGGGGGAGGCGTGCGGGTTGGGCGGGGGAGGCAGCCTGCTCTCTGTTCGGGGGGGTCAGATCTCAGAGTGAGTCGTTTGCTTTTACAAGGAGGGGGGCCAGTACAAGAAATGGGTGTTTTTTGGAAACTGTTATGTTATGGATATTACACAACGCAAAAATGTATCAACAAAGCCCTGAGAATAGACTGTGTGAAGGGGAAAATAGCAGGATATGGGACCTTTAATGATGGCATAATCCCAGTTGGTGGGCATGTAACGCTTTAGATTTACTGTTTTTGAAACGATATCAAAAAAAAAAAAAAAAAATCCACAAATGTTGAACCTTTTCATTATTTGTTTGGCATTGGCTTCACAAATGTGTCAGATTCATCTCATTTAAAATCCTTTCTACTGACAACAACCATGCGTTTGGTTTTGGTTTATTTGTGCTGACAGAGAAGATGCTAAACTTTGTGCCTGTTTTTGTTTCAGATAAGATAAGATAAGATAAGAGATCCTTTATTTGTCCCACAATGGGGAAATTCCACTGTTGCAACACACAGTTTAGGACAGAAATGAATGAAATAGGCGATGCAATAAAAATAGGATAAATAAACATGGTTATAAAAAATACAATATAAAGTATAAAGTGCACACTCTTATTTACAGTAAAAATGGTAGCTAAAGTGGCTTAAGTGTATGTTATATACAGTAAGTGACTATGGTGAGGTAAGAGTCTATTAATAGTATGTTAAATTATATTGCACATGATTATAACAGGTGACTGACACATGTTACAGTATTGCACATGATTATCACAGGTGACTGACACATGTTACAGTATTGCACATGATTATCACAGGTGACTGACACATGTTACAGTATTGCACATGATTATAACAGGTGAATGACACATGTTACAGTATTGCACATGGTTATAGCGGGTGAATGGCACATGTTCAGGGCTAACAGTGTTCATTGTAAAGTCTGACAGCAGCAGGAAGGAAAGACCTGCCAAACCTCTCCTTCACACAGCGAGGGTGAATCAGTCTGTCACTGAAGCTGCTCTCCAGGGCAGACAGAGCGTCCCTGCAGGGGTGGGACTCATGGTCCAGCATAGACGTGAGTTTAGCCAGGACCCTTCTGTCCCCCACCTCGCTCACTGAGTCCAGAGCACAGCCCAGGACGGAGCTGGACTTCTTGATGACCTTGTCCAGCTTCTTCCTCTCCCTCTCTGTGATGCTGCTGCTCCAGCAGACCACACCGTACAGGACGGCTGATGCCACCACAGAGTCGTAGAAGGTCCTCAGGAGAGGCCCTGACACTCCAAAAGACCTGAGTCTCCTCAGGAGGTAGAGCCGACTCTGACTCTTCCTGTACAGTGCGTCTGTGTTATGAGTCCAGTCCAGTTTGTGGTTCAGATGAACACCCAGGTACTTGTATGAGTCCACTCTCTCAATGTCCCTTCCCTGGATGTTCACTGGTGAGGGGGCAGTGGAGTGGCGTCTGCGGAAGTCCGCAGTTCATGTGACTAGACTCATAATAATAATAAGGTTCATCATTACTGAGTCTACTTTACTTGACAAATACATTATCAACCAAGCAAAATGAAATGTTGAAATGTATGAGCGAGGACTTCTAGATGGGAAATATTTTCAGATATCCTGTATCTACTTCTGGATATTCATGCAAAAACAAAAGGCTAAGCTGCTGCAGCCCTCCCTGACGCCCTGGTGCCAGTATCTCACTGACTCCAAAACTCTTTCCAACACCACCACAAAAACAGTCTGCGCGTTTTTCTCACATCAGCCATCAGAGCGTAAATATCCATCTGTATTAGTCAATGGAGAGTGAAAAGTGTGTAAAGAAAATGTCCAATATTATCACATTTAACTTTCAAGTTCAAATTTTAAACATTTAAGGCCTTATCGGACTATAGACAAAGAAGAGTACTTTGAAGTTCTTTGATCAATAAGAAAACTTTGAAAACTCTAGACAAGAAGCCTTTACATTATCATTATTGTAATATTCCTGAATGCCTGTCTACTTTTCAAAGTTCTAAATGCTCTTCCCACTCCAGAGCATTTAGTAGAGGAGACTGAAATGTACAAAGGCTAAACTGAGCCAAAGGGTGGTGTCTATCAGAGGAACAAAACATTGCCAAAGCACGTCAGAAACAGTGGCGACTACTCAACCTTCAAACAGTTCTGAAAAGTTGTAATAGTCTGTTTTGTCTGTAACGTCTCAGATGTATTGTGTCTATTGTCTGTTAGGTTTAATGCCAAGTTATGTGTCTAATTGAATGTTTAACCTGCCTTAAGACAAGATGAAATTAGCTATTGTGGTAACTGTGGCATATTTAAGTAGAAGCTGCTGCTGACACATTTAATTATATGCACAGTCCTGCTTCAAAAGAGCCTGTCCAGACACAACGAGATATGATCAAAACACAATGGGGGCTTTTTTTTTTTTACAGTGGACAATTATTTGGATTAATGACTGCAGCCCACTTCTACTCCATGGCATTTAGGTGATCGTATTCATGGACACAAGCAGGCCAAGTTACATCTGTGATCTGTGGAGGGGCGAGCCTGCTCACAATAAGAAAATAACACACATATTTTTTAGTAATTTTTTCTGCAACAGAAACACCTGTAATAAGTGATTCAATAACCTGTGGCTATTATGACAGAATTTGAGTGAGAACCAAGTGTCAGTAAAGTCCAGGTTTAGTACAAGTTTTGCTCAGGTTTAGTCCAGGTTTACTCCAAGTTTTGTCCAGGTTTAGTCCAGGTTTAGTCCAGGTTTAGTCCAGGTTTAGTCCAGGTTTAGTCCAGGTTTAGTCCAGGTTTAGTCCAGGTTTAGTCCAGGTTTAGTCCAAGTTTTGTCCAGGTTTAGTCCAGGTTTAGTCCAGGTTTATTCCAGGTTTAGTCCAGGTTTAGTCCAGGTTTATTCCAGGTTTAGTCCAGGTTTAGTCCAGGTTTTTCCAGGTTTAGTCCAGGTTTAGTCCAGGTTTAGTCCAGGTTTAGTCCAAGTTTTGTCCAGGCTTAGGCCAGGTTTAGTCCAGGTTTAGTCCAGGTTTATTCCAGGTTTAGTCCAAGTTTAGTCCAAGTTTAGTCCAGGTTTAGTCCAGGTTTATTCCAGGTTTAGTCCAAGTTTTTCCAGGTTTAGTCCAAGTTTTGTCCAGGTTTAGTCCAGGTTTAGTCCAGGTTTAGTCCAAGTTTCGTCCAGGTTTAGTCCAGGTTTAGTCCAAGTTTTTCCAGGTTTATTCCAGGTTTAGTCCAGGTTTAGTCCAAGTTTTTCCAGGTTTAGTCCAGGTTTAGTCCAGGTTTAGTCCAGGTTTAGTCCAGGTTTAGTCCAGGTTTATTCCAGGTTTAGTCCAGGTTTAGTCCAAGTTTAGTCCAAGTTTAGTCCAGGTTTAGTCCAGGTTTATTCCAGGTTTAGTCCAAGTTTTTCCAGGTTTAGTCCAAGTTTTTCCAGGTTTAGTCCAGGTTTAGTCCAGGTTTAGTCCAGGTTTAGTCCAGGTTTAGTCCAGGTTTAGTCCAAGTTTTTCCAGGTTTATTCCAGGTTTAGTCCAGGTTTAGTCCAAGTTTTTCCAGGTTTAGTCCAGGTTTAGTCCAGGTTTAGTCCAGGTTTAGTCCAGGTTTAGTCCAGGTTTATTCCAGGTTTAGTCCAGGTTTATTCCAGGTTTAGTCCAAGTTTTTCCAGGTTTATTCCAGGTTTAGTCCAGGTTTAGTCCAGGTTTAGTCCAGGTTTAGTCCAGGTTTATTCCAGGTTTAGTCCAGGTTTAGTCCAGGTTTAGTCCAGGTTTAGTCCAAGTTTTTCCAGGTTTATTCCAGGTTTATTCCAGGTTTAGTCAAAGTTTTTCCAGGTTTAGTCCAGGTTTAGTCCAGGTTTAGTCCAGGTTTAGTCCAGGTTTATTCCAGGTTTAGTCCAGGTTTATTCCAGGTTTAGTCCAGGTTTAGTCCAGGTTTATTCCAGGTTTAGTCCAGGTTTAGTCCAAGTTTTTCCAGGTTTAGTCCAGGTTTAGTCCAGGTTTAGTCCAGGTTTAGTCCAAGTTTTTCCAGGTTTAGTCCAGGTTTAGTCCAGGTTTAGTCCAGGTTTAGTCCAAGTTTTTCCAGGTTTAGTCCAGGTTTAGTCCAGGTTTAGTCCAGGTTTAGTCCAAGTTTTTCCAGGTTTAGTCCAGGTTTAGTCCAGGTTTAGTCCAGGTTTAGTCCAGGTTTAGTCCAGGTTTAGTCCAAGTTTTTCCAGGTTTAGTCCAGGTTTAGTCCAAGTTTTTCCAGGTTTATTCCAGGTTTATTCCAGGTTTAGTCCAAGATTTTCCAGGTTTAGTCCAGGTTTAGTCCAGGTTTATTCCAGGTTTAGTCCAGGTTTATTCCAGGTTTAGTCCAGGTTTAGTCCAAGTTTTTCCAGGTTTAGTCCAGGTTTAGTCCAGGTTTATTCCAGGTTTAGTCCAGGTTTATTCCAGGTTTAGTCCAGGTTTAGTCCAAGTTTTTCCAGGTTTAGTCCAGGTTTATTCCAGGTTTAGTCCAGGTTTATTCCAGGTTTAGTCCAGGTTTAGTCCAAGTTTTTCCAGGTTTAGTCCAGGTTTAGTCCAGGTTTAGTCCAGGTTTAGTCCAGGTTTATTCCAGGTTTAGTCCAGGTTTAGTCCAGGTTTAGTCCAGGTTTAGTCCAGGTTTAGTCCAGGTTTAGTCCAGGTTTAGTCCAAGTTTTTCCAGGTTTATTCCAGGTTTAGTCCAGGTTTAGTCCAGGTTTAGTCCAGGTTTAGTCCAGGTTTAGTCCAAGTTTTTCCAGGTTTAGTCCAGGTTTAGTCCAGGTTTAGTCCAGGTTTAGTCCAAGTTTTTCCAGGTTTATTCCAGGTTTAGTCCAGGTTTAGTCCAGGTTTAGTCCAGGTTTAGTCCAAGTTTTTCCAGGTTTAGTCCAGGTTTAGTCCAGGTTTAGTCCAGGTTTAGTCCAGGTTTATTCCAGGTTTAGTCCAGGTTTATTCCAGGTTTAGTCCAGGTTTAGTCCAAGTTTTTCCAGGTTTAGTCCAGGTTTAGTCCAGGTTTAGTCCAGGTTTATTCCAGGTTTAGTCCAGGTTTAGTCCAAGTTTTTCCAGGTTTAGTCCAGGTTTAGTCCAGGTTTAGTCCAAGTTTTTCCAGGTTTAGTCCAGGTTTAGTCCAGGTTTAGTCCAGGTTTAGTCCAGGTTTATTCCAGGTTTAGTCCAAGTTTTTCCAGGTTTAGTCCAAGTTTTTCCAGGTTTAGTCCAGGTTTAGTCCAGGTTTAGTCCAAGTTTTTCCAAGTTTTTCCAGGTTTAGTCCAGGTTTAGTCCAGGTTTAGTCCAGGTTTAGTCCAGGTTTAGTCCAAGTTTTTCCAGGTTTATTCCAGGTTTAGTCCAGGTTTATTCCAGGTTTAGTCCAAGTATTTCCAGGTTTAGTCCAGGTTTAGTCCAGGTTTAGTCCAGGTTTAGTCCAGGTTTATTCCAGGTTTAGTCCAGGTTTATTCCAGGTTTAGTCCAGGTTTAGTCCAAGTTTTTCCAGGTTTAGTCCAGGTTTAGTCCAGGTTTAGTCCAGGTTTAGTCCAGGTTTATTCCAGGTTTAGTCCAGGTTTAGTCCAAGTTTTTCCAGGTTTAGTCCAGGTTTAGTCCAGGTTTAGTCCAGGTTTAGTCCAGGTTTTGTCCAGGTTTTGTCCATGTTTTTCCAGTGTTTATTCCAGGTTTAGTCCAGGTTTAGTCCAGGTTTAGTCCAGGTTTAGTCCAAGTTTTTCCAGGTTTAGTCCAGGTTTAGTCCAGGTTTAGTCCAGTGTTTAGTCCAAGTTTTTCCAGGTTTATTCCAGGTTTAGTCCAGGTTTAGTCCAGGTTTAGTCCAGGTTTAGTCCAAGTTTTTCCAGGTTTAGTCCAGGTTTAGTCCAGGTTTAGTCCAGGTTTAGTCCAGGTTTAGTCCAGGTTTAGTCCAAGTTTTTCCAGGTTTATTCCAGGTTTAGTCCAGGTTTAGTCCAGGTTTAGTCCAGGTTTAGTC
Source organism: Rhinogobius similis (assembly GCA_019453435.1). Taxonomy (NCBI): domain Eukaryota; kingdom Metazoa; phylum Chordata; class Actinopteri; order Gobiiformes; family Gobiidae; genus Rhinogobius; species Rhinogobius similis. The sequence goes on along the minus strand of CM033639.1, from coordinate 22,663,904 downwards.
CAAGTTTTTCCAAGTTTATTCCAGGTTTAGTCCAGGTTTAGTCCAGGTTTAGTCCAGGTTTAGTCCAAGTTTTTCCAGGTTTATTCCAGTGTTTAGTCCAGGTTTAGTCCAGGTTTAGTCCAGGTTTAGTCCAAGTTTTTCCAGGTTTAGTCCAGGTTTAGTCCAGGTTTAGTCCAGGTTTAGTCCAGGTTTAGTCCAGGTTTAGTCCAGGTTTATTCCAGGTTTAGTCCAAGTTTTTCCAGGTTTATTCCAGGTTTAGTCCAGGTTTATTCCAGGTTTAGTCCAGGTTTAGTCCAGGTTTAGTCCAGGTTTAGTCCAGGTTTAGTCCAGGTTTAGTCCAGGTTTATTCCAGGTTTAGTCCAGGTTTAGTCCAGGTTTATTCCAGGTTTAGTCCAGGTTTAGTCCAAGTTTTTCCAGGTTTAGTCCAGGTTTAGTCCAGGTTTAGTCCAGGTTTAGTCCAGGTTTAGTCCAGGTTTAGTCCAAGTTTTTCCAGGTTTATTCCAGGTTTAGTCCAGGTTTAGTCCAGGTTTAGTCCAGGTTTAGTCCAAGTTTTTCCAGGTTTAGTCCAGGTTTAGTCCAGGTTTAGTCCAAGTTTTTCCAGGTTTATTCCAGGTTTAGTCCAGGTTTAGTCCAAGTTTTTCCAGGTTTAGTCCAGGTTTAGTCCAGGTTTAGTCCAGGTTTAGTCCAGGTTTAGTCCAGGTTTAGTCCAGGTTTAGTCCAGGTTTAGTCCAAGTTTTTCCAGGTTTAGTCCAGGTTTAGTCCAGGTTTAGTCCAGGTTTAGTCCAAGTTTTTCCAGGTTTATTCCAGGTTTAGTCCAGGTTTAGTCCAGGTTTAGTCCAGGTTTAGTCCAAGTTTTTCCAGGTTTATTCAGTGTTTAGTCCAGGTTTAGTCCAGGTTTAGTCCAGGTTTAGTCCAGGTTTAGTCCAGGTTTATTCCAGGTTTAGTCCAAGTTTTTCCAGTGTTTATTCCAGGTTTAGTCCAGGTTTATTCAGTGTTTAGTCCAGGTTTAGTCCCGGTTTAGTCCAGGTTTAGTCCAGGTTTAGTCCAGGTTTAGTCCAGGTTTATTCAGTGTTTAGTCCAAGTTTTTCCAGGTTTAGTCCAGGTTTAGTCCAGGTTTATTCCAGGTTTAGTCCAGGTTTAGTCCAGGTTTAGTCCAGGTTTAGTCCAGGTTTAGTCCAGGTTTAGTCCAGGTTTATTCCAGGTTTAGTCCAGGTTTATTCCAGGTTTAGTCCAGGTTTAGTCCAGGTTTAGTCCAGGTTTAGTCCAGGTTTAGTCCAAGTTTTTCCAGGTTTATTCCAGGTTTAGTCCAGGTTTAGTCCAGGTTTAGTCCAGGTTTAGTCCAGGTTTAGTCCAAGTTTTTCCAGGTTTATTCCAGGTTTAGTCCAGGTTTAGTCCAGGTTTAGTCCAGGTTTAGTCCAGGTTTAGTCCAGGTTTAGTCCAGGTTTATTCCAGGTTTAGTCCAAGTTTTTCCAGGTTTATTCCAGGTTTAGTCCAGGTTTATTCCAGGTTTAGTCCAGGTTTAGTCCAGGTTTAGTCCAGGTTTAGTCCAGGTTTATTCCAGGTTTAGTCCAGGTTTATTCCAGGTTTAGTCCAGGTTTAGTCCAGGTTTAGTCCAGGTTTAGTCCAGGTTTAGTCCAAGTTTTTCCAGGTTTATTCCAGGTTTAGTCCAGGTTTAGTCCAGGTTTAGTCCAGGTTTAGTCCAAGTTTTTCCAGGTTTATTCCAGGTTTAGTCCAGGTTTAGTCCAGGTTTAGTCCAGGTTTAGTCCAGGTTTAGTCCAGGTTTAGTCCAGGTTTATACACGGTTTTTACCAGTTTTTTCCAGGTTTATTCCAGGTTTAGTCCAGGTTTATTCCAGGTTTAGTCCAGGTTTAGTCCAGGTTTAGTCCAGGTTTAGTCCAGGTTTAGTCCAGGTTTAGTCCAGGTTTATTCCAGGTTTAGTCCAAGTTTTTCCAGGTTTATTCCAGGTTTAGTCCAGGTTTATTCCAGGTTTAGTCCAGGTTTAGTCCAGGTTTAGTCCAGGTTTAGTCCAGGTTTAGTCCAGGTTTAGTCCAGGTTTATTCCAGGTTTAGTCCAGGTTTATTCCAGGTTTAGTCCAGGTTTAGTCCAGGTTTAGTCCAGGTTTAGTCCAGGTTTAGTCCAGGTTTAGTCCAGGTTTAGTCCAAGTTTTTCCAGGTTTAGTCCAGGTTTAGTCCAGGTTTAGTCCAGGTTTAGTCCAAGTTTTTCCAGGTTTATTCCAGGTTTAGTCCAGGTTTAGTCCAGGTTTAGTCCAGGTTTAGTACAAGTTTTTCCAGGTTTATTCCAGGTTTAGTCCAGGTTTAGTCCAGGTTTAGTCCAGGTTTAGTCCAGGTTTAGTCCAAGTTTTTCCAGGTTTAGTCCAGGTTTAGTCCAGGTTTAGTCCAGGTTTAGTCCAGGTTTAGTCCAGGTTTATTCCAGGTTTAGTCCAGGTTTAGTCCAGGTTTAGTCCAGGTTTATTCCAGGTTTAGTCCAAGTTTTTCCAGGTTTATTCCAGGTTTAGTCCAGGTTTATTCCAGGTTTAGTCCAGGTTTAGTCCAGGTTTAGTCCAGGTTTAGTCCAGGTTTAGTCCAGGTTTAGTCCAGGTTTATTCCAGGTTTAGTCCAGGTTTAGTCCAGGTTTAGTCCAGGTTTAGTCCAGGTTTATTCCAGGTTTAGTCCAGGTTTAGTCCAGGTTTATTCCAGGTTTAGTCCAGGTTTAGTCCAGGTTTAGTCCAGGTTTAGTCCAGGTTTAGTCCGGTCTTAGTGGTGTGTGTCAGGTGCTTGTGAGTGTTGTCTGACAGAGTACAGGCCTCGTCTTATCTCACAGAACAACATTCCTCCTCTCCTCCTCTGGTCTTACTAGAAACACTTAAAAACATCCACAACTACTACACAATATGAGCAAAAAGCAGGAGACATATTAAATTGAGCAGCCAGTGACGTACTTCATATTATCTTTAAGTCAGACTCACACTCAGACTCATATTTGATAAAAAACAAAAAATAAACACTAAACAGACTCGAAAGCCACGCTAAAACTACTTACAGAGCATTTTAAAAACAACACAGCTTAAGTGCAAATTAAAACATTAAACAGAAACAATTTCAACCCTTCAAAGTAAGTTAAACACCAAAGGAAAAAAAAAAAAAAAAAAAAAAAACAGGAAGTGAGTCACCTGTCTGATGTTCAGTGGGAGAGTCTGGGAACAGCCTGATCACTTGAAGTGTTTATATTTTGCAGTATCTTGCACTTTATTACCAAAGCAAGTTCATAGTTTGTGAATTTTATTTTCCAACACTGGCAATATTCTGATTCTATCAAACACGTACGCCAGGCCAAGCTATGCAGACATTTAAAAACAATTCAAATAATTAAAAAATGAAAGAATGGGAGTTATATGATAAATTATGTGATAAAGCGTTGTAGACTAGTTGCAGACATGATAGTGAGGTTTTACTGAGTCCTGAATATAGAACGCTGCAGTAATCTCTATATTTGAAAGCAGCTGATGTTGGCCAAATAGTCTCTGATTTGCGCTAATGTTTTGGATTATTTTTGGGTCAAGTAAGTCACAAAGGTTTCTTACTAAATTCAGCCCAGAGCCTCTTTAATCTTTAATCCAATGAGTTTATTTTACAATTCAGTCGATGATATTTGACTGTTGTGCTAAATATGGCATTATCAAACATAGCGTCTTTAGCAAAAGCTAATGGAGGCAAGGGTTACAAAGGCACAGCAATAAAATCACTTTGTGTTACATTAAGTTTAAATACACAGTATGTCTAACACATTTACTGTTTTAAAATGATATCAGTTATATCATGATCTTGCACACTACCCTAATTTGGAGATTCCCTAGACGGTTCGTCACGTCTGTCTAAAATAATTGTTCAAACTCATAATGACAAGTGATAGAGTCAAATAGGCAATATGTCCACTGCAGTTTTCAGCATTTCAACAATCGAACATACATATTTCAGAGTTTTGTTTTTTGGTCTGTTTGCTCTCTAATCAAGCTTTCATCTGAAAACTCCATAACTGTGTAATCTGCTCCTAATTAAATCCACTTTAATCCATAGATTTCTCTGGGACATTGTAACTTCAAATGCCGTTTTCTCCAAATGCATTTTTCTCTTACAATGACATAAAGATCAGCCCGTAAAGTACATGTACATTTTTCCCCATTCACCTGCAGTGCCATACAGGTTAGACCAGTTCTTAAACTAGGAATAATTTCCAGGGGTCCCCAGATGATGGGAAAAATTGATACAATAGTCTTAAATAAGATTTGACCCCCTTCAAATGCAGTGGTGAATGTAGATTCCTATTTGTTGGCCAATTAAAGTCATTTTTCTAGGTCTATATTATTAAAATAAAATTAAACATTAGATATAAGGCTAATTTATCACTTTGCGTGTTGCCTATTTTTTGTGTTTTGGGGTCACGAATGTGAACTATTGTTATTCTGGGGGTCGTGACTGAAAAAGTCAGGGTTAGACTACACATTTCTCTAAAATGTAGTGAACATGATTATATTTAAGATTTTACTAAACATTTTGCCTATTTGACAGTTTTTGTATTTCCTTTTTCTCCAAAACTGTGACATAGCCACCATACTGTAAATTAGGGCCAAAATCTAAAATAAATTACACAATAGTTATGAATTGATAATAAATAATACTTGATAACAGCTTTATTTGGTTGAATCATTGTTAAAAGTATCATAAAAATCGTATGTATGTCGCCTGTTGTTTACATCACAGACGGATTCTGTTTTAGAACTTAGCACTAACTTCTTTTTTAAATTTTAAACTCACAAACTGCAACTTCACGGATGTAAAACCATGATAAATACAAAAGGTTCTATGTTTTGTCGTTGAAACAGGAGTAAATGGATGCAACTGGTAAAACACTATGATATCAGACCAGTCGACATGATGTGCACATCCTCCTCCAGCTCCAGTCCCTGTCCTCTTTTCAAACCTCACCTTTTAAAGCCAAGTACTTGAAGTGCTCTGGGGCCACTTCATTTGTACATCAATGCCGTCACTTCTTTACTGAGTGGCCCCTAAATACACACACACACACACACACACACACACACACACACACACACACACACTCACGCACACACACACACACACACACACACACACACACACACACACACACACACACACGCACGCACGCACGCACACACACACACACACACACACACACACACACACACACACACACACACACACACGCACACGTACGCCTCTCTCCGCTCTGGGCTGACTGGGCGTCCCACTGCGACCTACTTCCCGCCGAGGCCCGGGACTCCTCTGTGTGATGGATGCCTTCAGACACTCCCGGGCCCGTGTGTGTGTGTGTGTGTGTGTGTGTGTGTGTGTGTGTGTGGTGTGCAGTCATGTGTTTGTGTGCGTTTGTGCGTGTGGGAGGAAGCGGGGCACGAGCCAGGCCTGGACAGAGTTCTGAAGCAGCACGTGAGAGCCTCGACCATGACGGGACAATAACACTCCAAGCATGTAAGACTCCACCGTGGATAAAGTGAATAATAATAATAATAATATAAAGGGCATTGGTTTCATATTTTGTACATTGCTCACACTCCTCCAAATGTGTACAGATCTGTAGTACTCCAGACTCGATTTGAAAAAAAAAAATGCCCTGGTATGCCATAATGACTCAAATTTTATATTTGGCACCAGCTGGCCCCTGTCCAGGGTGTACCCCGCCTAAGGCCCGTCACTGGGATAGGCTCCAGTCACCCCTGCGACCCCTAACGGGAACAAGTCATAGATAATGAATGAATGAATAAAAGTACTGATATTATCATCAAGTAATAAAAACTAAACATAAATGATTGGAGTGGAGACCAGATCTAAGTTCCGCCTTTCAGTCCCAGAGTCTCAAACCAGGCCACGAACAAACTCAATGTCAGAAAAACACCTGAACATACAACATATAGCGATACAGTACAATTTATCATATTAAAAGAAAACATTTGGTCCACTAAATTAGCATTTCCAAAAACAAAGCTAAAAAAAAGACTGAAAGTAAATACAAATTTCATGTCAAAATGAACACTGCTTGAAACATGCTGTCTATGACTTCATGTGTAGACTAGAATAAATGATTACACTTCACAGCACTTTAGCCCACATTTGTGAATGATTGACCCCCCAGAAAATCCTTCTGAATGAACTCCTACAGCACCACTATGGCCAATGTTATCCCCCAGGACTTCTTTTTCTTTTCCTAAAGTTGCGCCTGACCTCTGACCCCTGCAGTGGACTGGCCTGTGCAGCGGGCAGATGTCGCTGTCACTGTGCCAACCTCACCCCACAACAACAACAACCTCATTCATCTGTGTCATCTGATTCAGGACAACAGTATCGTCAATATTTACCTGCTACAACTACAACTACAAATACTACTACTGCTGCTGCTACTACTACTACTATTATATGGCAGTGGAATCCTCTTTCTGAGTTAGCATCACGTTAGCATGATGCAGTGTTGCCAGGCCCATGGTTTTCCTACGGAACTGGGTGGCTTTTTAGGAGCTTCCACAACTACAACAAATATTATTTACAGTGTCTGAAGTGAGGCTAAAGCAGGTCCCAATTAAACTAAATCAGGTATAATAAGATTTTTTAATGAAACCAAAACGACAACAAGACGGTGCAGCGTTTGTTTCCTCCTTTTTTCTCACAAAAACAGACAATAACCATTTCCGGAAAAAAACTGTCGAAGGCTTGAAATCTCCTCTTTGTTTAGCAGTGTTTTGAAAGCCACATTTTATTGCAATAAAGATACAATTCCCCCTTAACCGAATACTCTCAACTATACCATCTTTAATAATACAGTATAAGAAGATGGTTTAAAAAACAAGAGCGATATCTGTTTTTGCGAAGTGAATAAGTGAATAACAAGTGAATAACAAGTTACTGAAGCCCATATAATCTACTCTTCAATTTTATATTAGGATAAGAACAAACCGAGTTTAAACTCTAAATTATGACTTGCACATTTTGTTTGACTCTTGAGTTGAGCGTATCACTTGCATTATGCATACTGAGAAGCCCTGCTCTGCTATGAAGACAAGCACAAATCCCAGATAATCGCTTACCCTGTCTTTGACAGAAACAAACTGTCTGTCTTATTGGCGTGTACCATCCGGTGTCTGGCTCAGCCTGACCCAAACCCAGCAGCTTTACACTGATCCTGTCTGCCCAGCCCTTCTGAGGAATGTGCACATCCATCCTGCTGCTGCACTTTGACTGGGCACCCCCAGCTCCAACGCAAGCACTGATACTAAAGGCTACCGTCCTGCATGTTACCGTTTCTTCTCAGTGAGCAGTATAGCTGAGACCCTTATAGAAGGTGTGGTCTTAGTATGACAAGAGTAAATGTTCTTATGGGTTTATATCAAGACGTCTGAAATGCAACTAACTTTTTACACCAACTGCAGCAGAAAGACCTTGAAGAGAAAATACTTGAGGGATTGAACCAACAGAGAGCGAGGCAGAGGGCTTTCCTGTTGTGTCTCCACAGTTCACCTGCTCCACGAGGACACTGGCTGTGACGCCCGGGCTGCCACACACTGAGGAGTCTTTTGTCCAGACGGCACACACAATCTGCTTTTGCAAATGAACTGTTACATATTTCTTTGTCTAAATGTCTAATATTGTTACTAATTTCAAGAAAGTACAGTGTCTTAAGTTTACCTAAGACAGTGGGGACATTTTGAGACCGTGTCAGTCTATTCCAGAGTGAACCAATGTAAACGATCAATCCTCCAAACATTGTCTGGAGGATCCATCTCTACACTGGAGGATCTAAGTGCCACCCGCCTGGACAGCTGGATTAGCCACACCTCGTCTGCCTGGACCAACTCCATCTACTTTAGATGAACCATTCCAATGCTGGAGGAGCTTTCTCTACACTGGGTGGACTGCTCCTCGTCCGCCTGGAGGAACTCTTTAAAGCCACCTCCCTCTTGAGTGGTTCTGGCTCCACAGTCCAAGTGGATGTCAGTCCTAGTTCATCTGCAGCCTGTCCGTCCGTGGGAGTAGGATCTCTCCTTCACTGTGGTTCTCCCCGAGGTTTCTACTTTTTCCCATGGGGTTTTTTGTAGTTTTTCCTCGCCGCGAAGGAGGGTCAAAGGACAGGGGCATTCTGGGACAGTTATCTGAACTGCTTTTACCTGTGGCCCATCGAGGCAACTGTTGTTGTGATTTTGGGCATTATAAAAATAAATTGATTTGATTTGATTTGAAACGTGGCTTACATAGAAACATATCCTCATGCTGCCCTGCGCCTCTGACACGCTGCTCCTCTGCAGGGGCTCACTCCCACACGAATTACCTGTACAATCTGCTATATTTTTTTCTTTGTCTATCTAAATGTCTAATATTGTTATTCATTTCAAGAAAGTACAGGTCATTCGTGTGGGAGACACGGTCTCAAAATGTCCCCACTGTCTTAAGAAAACTTAAGTCTCTTTAGGCCAGGGGTGTCAAACTCATTTTGGCAGGGGGTCAAAAATGTTTTAATCTTTGCAGGTCAGGGGCCGAAACACTATAAAAAGTTTTTCTTACCCACAAATATATATATTATAGGTTTTAGTTACCAGGGGTTTTACATTTGACCATTTGTTATTATTTAGAATGTTGAAAGGCATGAGCTTATGGTCCACAAACTCCCTTCAAATTATGTGTTTAGTAATAATCTCTTGTTGACTATTAAATGATTAATGTATTATTAGGTCCACAAATGACTGATTTTGATGTGCACAAGCCCGGGGGTTCGCTCTCTCTTTCTGGCACAGTGCTTTTACATTGCTTCTTATTATCAATCATTCAGCCTGAGCAGGATTCACAGGCAAGAATCATAAGCTTGAGGCAAACTGGTCCCGTTTGTTTTCTGGGAGCAAAGTATTACTGCATGCAGAGCTGTGTTGTGTAAAAGACGTGTCTGACACTGCCCCATGTGAAATGTTCACCTCCTGCCCAACTTCAACCTCCAAGCCAAACTTTATACCAAACAAAGAAAGACATCTTTCTCCCAGTTGTTCCTGAAGCTCCTGGTCTCACAGTCTGTACATTTATCTGCTGAGGAAAGTTAGACATTCTGTGGAGAAGTCTAAAGTATCCATCTTTATCTATCGGCACTGCCTCAGGAGCACCCGGGGAGGGGCGGTGTAGGTACTGATGCTGCAGTGCATTATGGTAGTTCGGGTCGGTTCTATGCGTTTTATCAGTGAGCCTTAATAACACAAATTAGAAATCATCTCTGGGGCTAACAGAAATCATCTTGCCTAGCAAAACAAAGCTAGCGCACGTTAGAATGAGCTATTTCCTGATTTATTGCGCAACACAAGATCAAATATATTTTAAAAACCAGTGCAAAATGCATCATCAAACCCAAATTATTTATAAAGAGACATTAAATGCAGCTAGCTTTAGCAACGTCTCGCAAACTTCCAAACTTGGTTTCATTTGTCAAGAAACTTTGTTTGAGCTCACATAGCAGCCTCTGCTAGCCAGGACCTGAGCCTGGAGATTCATTCTGCCATATTTAAAACCAAAACCAAACCAAACGCCCCAGTGAAAGTGAATTGGTCTGATGGATCAGGGCCTGTCACTGGTAGCCAATCACAGCATGTTTTCTATGACGATTAATGAATCAATGTCCCAGTCATTCATGAGTACGCTCTGCTTGGTCTATTGCAGCAGCAGAATGTAGGCCTGGGGGTAACTTCATTTTTCTCGCTTCTACTCTTGATTGTTGCCGGGTCTATGCTCCAAAGTTCAACCAATTAAGTTATTTTGTGCATTTTATTGTAGATATGTTGGAGCATAATTATACACACACACACAAATGAATGCAACGGAATTTTAGAACTGTCAAAACAAATGACTCACTGTGGTTTGGGGATTGGTCCAGAAGCATTTACATAGTTCTCTTGCATTTACAATTAAAGCAAAGCTTCAAATCAAATTGATCTGTTTTAACAATACAATTTAAAATGCATATGACTGGTTTTTATCATTTTATAATGTTCACTTTATTTGGTGGGATAATACACGTTTCAAATATAAATAATAATTTTATGCTTATCAAGCAGGAGTTTGTGTTGATAAAGGTGATAAATATGTTGAAAACTATAAGATTACATCGCACTACAGAGTTAAAGTCTACATGACAGGTTGACAGGGCAATTGTGGCAATTATTTATTATAGTTTTGCATCTGTGAAGTTGCAGTTTGTGAAGAAATTTTGAAAAATAAATGTTTAAAATTACAGGAAGTGATTGAGTTCTAAAATGTGATCCCTCCAGCTGTGATGTCACCAAAAAGCGATGTGCCATGAAAAATACAAATACAACACACAACCGACCCAACTTTTTGATACTTTACGTGTCATTCAATAAAATAAAGTTGTTATTGGGCATCATTATTTGTAAATGAATTATTTGGCCCTTGTTTTAACAATGGTTGCTAGGTAAAGCTGTAGAATTGCTTCCAGAAATGTCATATTTGCTGCCCACGTTCAACCAGGAAGTACAATTGTAAACATTACGAAAAATGTCAGTCAGGGATAAATGGGCAAAATGTTTAGTAAAATCTTAAATATAATCATGTTCACTACGTTTTGGTGAAATGTGCAGTCTAACCTTGAAGACCTGAAGCATAATTTACACACCCCTTTTAAACATTAATTCAGCAAAATCAAGGTAATTTCATGTATTTTCCTTTGTCAAATAATAATCTCATGTGACATTAGAGGAGCTCCGGCATGTTATAAACCCAAACCATAGCCAAACTGAGATACATAAAAAAAACTATTTATCAAAATGTTAAAATCTTGAAAGAGCATATCATATCATATCATATCATATCATATCATATCATATCATATCATATCAGGCAGACAACTGGAAATCTGATCTCCATAAAGCTGCACTATGAAACTTTGCTTGTCTTCATGGAGATGTTATTGCTTTGCCAAGACATTGTAAGACATTAAAACATATCTTCATTATGACAAGTAGGTGATGAGCAGGTCAGAACTGTGGCTCACAGTAAGGATGCACGATTTTTACCGGGGGTTTAGTTGATAATAAGACAGATTTATAGCACTTTCTCATATTGTGATATTGATATTCAATTTTTAAAGTTATTATTATTCCGTCGTGTACCTTTAAAGATCTCACCCCACCAAGACTACAATATAGACTCAACTAGTACACAGTGAGGGACACTTACAACAGCTCAGTTGATCCCTCGTAAAAATCAATCAATCAATAAATACACAAGAAAAAAACAACAGGCCAAGATAATTTGGTTAATTAAGAATGTTCAGGTGACAATATAATTGAAAGAACTACAATTATAATCATGACACATTTGTAAAGAAAGTATTTTTATCAAATCTATCTGTTTATGTTACAACATATTTATTTTCATTTAGAAAGTTTGATTTGATAAAGCTGGTCACAGACTTGAGGGATCTATTTGAATGAGAGTGAATGAGAATTAAAGTGAACTGCTTCACTCCACAGAGATTTTATTTAGCTAACACCTTATTTTTCATGCATGCCTTTTCTTTTTTAAATCAAAAAATACAATGTGTTTTATGTTGCACCATATTGCAGAAGCATATTCCATCCATCCATCCATCTTCTTCCGCTTATCCGGGGCCGGGTCGCGGGGGCAGCAGCCTGAGCAGGGACTCCCAGACTTCCTTCACCCCAGACACTTCCTCCAGCTCCTCCGGGGATCGAGGCGTTCCCAGGCCAGCCGAGAGACATAGTCCCTCCAGCGTGTCCTGGGTCTACCCTGGGCCGCCTCGGTGGGACATGCCCAGAACACCTCCCGAGGCGTCCAGGAGGCATCCGGAACAGATGCCCGAGCCACCTCAGCTGGCTCCTCGACGTGGAGGAGCAGCGGCTCTACTCCGAGCCTCCCGTGACTGAGCTCCTCACCCTATCTCTAAGGGAGCGCCCAGCCACCCGGCGGAGGAAGCTCATTTCGACCGCTTGTATCCGCGATCTCGTCCTTTCGGTCATTACCCAGAGCTCATGACCATAGGTGAGGGTAGGAGCGTAGATTGACCGGTAAATCGAGAGCTTTGTCTTTCGACTCAGCTCTCTCTTCACCACAACGGTCCGATACAGCGCCCGCATCACTGCAGACGCTGCACCGATCCGCCTGTCAATCTCACGCTCCATCCTTCCCTCACTCGTGAACAAGACCCCGAGATACTTGAACTCCTCCACTTGAGGCAAGGACTCCCCACCCACCCGGAGAGGGCAAGCCACCTTTTTCCGGTCGAGAACCATGGCCTCGGATTTGGAGGTGCTGATCCTCATCCCAGCCGCTTCACACTCGGCTGCAAACCGTCCCAGTGCATGCTGCAGGTCCCGGTTTGAAGAAGCCATCAGGACGACATCGTCCGCAAACAGCAGAGATGAGATCCTGTGGTTCCCAAACCGGACACCCTCCACGCCCTGACTGTGCCTAGAAATTCTGTCCATAAAAACTATGAACAGAACCGGTGATAAAGGGCAGCCCTGGCGGAGTCCAACATGCACCGGGAACAGGTCTGACTTACTGCCGGCAATGCGAACACAGCTCCTGCTCCGGTCGCATACAGGACCGGACAGCCCTTAACAAAGGGCCCCGGACCCCATATTCCCGAGCACTCCCCACAAGGCGCCCCGGGGCACACGGTCGAATGCCTTCTCCAGGTCCACAAAGCACATGTGGACTGGTTGGGCAAACTCCCATGAACCCTCGAGCACCCGATGGAGAGTATAGAGCTGGTCCAGTGTTCCACGACCGGGACGAAAACCACACTGCTCCTCCTGAATCCGAGGTTCGACTATCGGTCGGATTCTCCTCTCCAGTACCCTGGAATAGACCTTACCGGGGAGGCTGAGGAGTGTGATCCCCCTGTAGTTGGAACACACCCTCCGGTCCCCCTTCTTATACAGAGGGACCACCACCCCGGTCTGCCAGTCCAGAGGTACCGTCCCAGACTGCCACGCGATGTTGCAGAGACGTGTCAGCCAAGACAGTCCCACAACATCCAGAGACTTAAGATACTCAGGGCGGATCTCATCCACCCCCGGAGCCTTGCCACCAAGGAGCTTGCCAACCACCTCAGTGACTTCAGCCAGGGTGATGGATGAGTCCGCCTCCAAGATCTCAGCCTCTGCTTCCTCCTCGGAAGACGTGACAGTGGGATTGAGGAGATCCTCAAAGTATTCCTTCCACCGTCCAACCACATCCCCAGTCGAGGTCAACAGTTCTCCACCCGCACCGTAAACGGTGTTGGTGAAGCACTGCTTCCCCCTCCTGAGGCGTCGGACGGTTTGCCAGAATTTCTTTGAGGCCAACCGATAGTCCTCCTCCATGGCCTCCCCGAACTCCTCCCAATCCCGAGTTTTTGCCTCTGCGACAGCACGGGCTGCAGCACGCTTGGCCTGCCGGTACCTGTCAGCTGCTTCAGGAGTCCCACAAGCCAGCAAGGCCCGGTAGGCCTCCTTCTTCAGCCTGACGGCATCCCTTACTTCCGGTGTCCACCACCGGGTTCGGGGATTGCCGCCGCGACAGGCACCAGAGACCTTGCGACCACAGCTGCGAGCTGCCGCATCGACAATGGAGGTGGAGAACATGGTCCACTCGGACTCAATGTCTCCAGCCTCCCCCGGGATCTGGGAGAAGTTCTCCCGGAGGTGTGAGTTGAAAACCCTGCTGACAGAGGGCTCTGCCAGACGTTCCCAGCAGACCCTCACGATGCGCTTGGGCCTACCAAGTCGTTCCGGCTTCCTCCCCCGCCAGCGGATCCAACTCACCACCAGGTGGTGATCAGTTGACAGCTCCGCCCCTCTCTTCACCCGAGTGTCCAAGACACGCGGCCGAAGGTCAGATGACACGACAACAAAGTCGATCATCGACCTCCGGCCTAGGGTGTCCTGGTGCCACGTGCACTGATGGACACCCTTGTGCTTGAACATGGTGTTCGTTATGGACAAGCTGTGACTAGCACAGAAGTCCAATAACTGAACACCACTCGGGTTCAGATCGGGGGGGCCGTTCCTCCCGATTACCCCTCTCCAGGTGTCACTGTCGTTGCCCACATGGGCGTTGAAGTCCCCCAGTAGAACAACGGAGTCCCCGGGTGGTGCACTGTCCAGTACCCCTCCCAGAGACTCCAAGAAGGCCGGGTACTCTGCACCGTTGTTCGGCCCGTAGGCCGACACAACGGTGAGAGACCTGTCCCCCACCCGAAGGCGGAGGGATGCGACCCTCTCGTTCACCGGGGTGAACTCCAACACGTGACGGCTGAGCTGTGGGGCTATGAGCAAGCCCACACCAGCCCGCCGCCTCTCCCCGCGGGCAACGCCAGAGAAATGGAGCGTCCAGCCCCTCTCGAGTAGACGTGTTACAGAGACCAGGCAGAGCGAGGAGGCGAGGCCGACTATATCTAGTCGGAAGCGCTCGACCTCCCGCACGAGCTCAGGCTCCTTCCCCAGCGAGGTGACATTCCATGTCCCCAGAGCTAGTTTCTGTGTCCGAGATCCGGTCGCCGAGGCCCCTGCCTTCGACTGCCACCCAGATCTCTTTGCACCGGCCCCTTATGGATCCTCTGCAGGTGGTGGGCCCACGGGAGGGCGGCCCCACGTCGCTCCTTCGGGCTGTGCCCGACCGGGCCCCGTGGGGAAAGGCCCGGCCACCAGACGCTCGCCGTCGAGCGCCCACCCCAGGCCTGGCTCCAGGGTGGGGCCCCGGTGACGCCAGTCCGGGCGACGTACACGTCCTTGAAGCATATTCCTATTTTGTGAATTTTGTTCTTTGACAATTGCTATAAAAGTTATTCTGATTGTTTTGGAATGTTCAACAGCATGACATTGAACTTATCTGCATTTATTCAATTACAGGTGTTTTATTGCATATATATACATGGACCAATATGGGGTTTTTCATGGCCAATGACTGGCCAGTTGTTTAGAATCAGAAACCAATGCCAAATCTACTACAAACTCATCACTTTGTTTCACATATAAACCAGAGCAGTGTAGTCCCGTCTTGTGCAGGGTCCTCTTCACACTAAATTCTTATAATAATACATCATTTAATAAAGAAAAGGCAGCAGGTTGGCAAAAGCAAGATATTGGCCAGGGCTGGAGAATTAATGCTGATCACTGATACTCTAAAAAGTCCAAATATTTGCCAGATTTACCAATCTATCTTTACAAAAAAAACATTGAAAACATTTGTTTGTGGTGTTGAGATTGTGACAATGTCATAACATCAGATGGCATTTCCATAATTACATTGTACTTTGCCACGAAATATCTAAAAGGTTCATTCACAAATGTTTAACCTGATGATTGCTATTACTGACTAGACCCATTAACTAAAAAAATCAGATGAACCATTATTTATTTTAGCTGTCCCCATCAGTATTAAATACAGTATTATTGGTCAATAGAATATTGTGATGTCGTCTGAAATCCAGCAATTCTTAGTATAAACGGTCTGACTATTAGTGACCTGGTGTGGTGGTGTCACCTGTTTAACGTCATGATGTGGAACATTCTCATTAAATCGATAACAGCCTCATAGAGAAAAGCAGGTGGCTGACCCTCCACCAGGAAAGTTATGTAGTGTCCCTTTAATTTTGAGCAATCAGTTCCGCCCCTGATAAACTACATATTTTCCTTGAACATAGCAGTGTTCTGGTAGCTGCTGCAGTCCCAGACACACTACAGCTGTATACATGCGTCTGTAGAGTACACAATAACCACACATCTATATTCAGAAGTCCTCCCAGCTCAGCCCATACCTGTGGTTGAGTGCAGGCTCTCCAGGCTCCAGTAGCGGGACAAGACACCTCTCAGAGTTCCTCCTAAGCTGCCTCCTCCACCGCCAACACCTCCGCCTGAGCTGCCCCCCATGCCCAGCCCCAGCGCCGGACTGTCCACCGGCCCTCTGTCTGTGGGACTGCCCCCGTCCGAGTCCGACCCGGGAGACAAGCCCGTGGAGCCGCTGCTGCCGTAGCTGCTCCCCGGCAGAGGCACGCCCCCCTGCGAGCCCTGCTGCTGAGTCCGCATCAGCACAACACGGCCACGCCACCACCACGCACCACCAGACACTGCCCTGGAACAGCACGGACACTCCCCGCGCAGAGGAGCAGGTGCGGGGACGGACAGGTGGCAGCGGCGGGAGACGTTAAATAGGCAGGTGAACGCAGAAGATTTCCAGGTTGTGTCCTCAAGAGAGATGTTTCTACGTCCTGATTCTCCGTGTTACCTTCAGCCAGTCTCCTCCCTGTGCACATGCAGCACTCGCTCAGCCCGCTCCCCTCCCTCTCCCTCTCTCTCTGCTTCACTGCTCCTATCTCACTCTCTCTCTCCAAGCTGACATCAGTGGGGGTCCATCAGGGGGGCTTGCGCTGGTCCTTTTGCCGGCACAGCTACTGTGCGATGATGTATCCAGGCTGCATGAGGGAGGAGAGTGACAGCGCCCCTCCTCTCTTTCTCTCTGTCTCTCTCTCTCTCTGTCTCTCTCTCGTATCACTCATGTACACAATACACACTGCTCCAGGGAGCTGCTCAGACCACAGCCAGCCAGTGGGAAAACAAGTCTTGATATAATATATAACCTAAGATTTTTGTATCTCAGCAGCTACAGCTGAAACACCTACAGCGATTGTTCAAGTGATGCCATATTTATGTATTTATTTATTATTCATAAACCTTTATTTAACCAGGTACAAAAAGTCTTGAGATAGAAACCTCTTTTTCAAGGGTGACCTGTGCTGCTTTTCACAAAAGGATAAGATAAATGAAAAGTTGATGTAATCCTGGATGCATCCAGGAGTTGGCCATGATTTCATTTGTAATCATCAGACACTGTTTTAAAAATTAAGACATTTCAACTCCCACGTGAAAGTCTCCTGCGCTAATGATCTCTGATGGAGATCAGTTGAGCAGCTAGCGTTGATGATGACTTTCAGATGGAAGGTGAAAAGTCTTGATTTCTAAAACAGTGTCCAGATGACTACCTTTGAAACTTTGTCTACGTTAACAGTATTTACAGTGACAGTATATTAATAACACATAAAAGCTCTTTTCCCTTTACGTTAAGAAACAGAAACCTAGCTTTTTTAAAAACATTTTTTTACACATTGTTAAATTGTGTGATGAATACACAGAGTACACATGCATTCCATTCCTAGCTATGGATGTATGCAGACAGTGCCCTCTCCTGGACATAGTCTGAGATACAAGCAGGCACATTATTTACTCAATAAAATCAAAAATACACTGCCATGCACAATGATATCATTGACCAAATTTAACTTAAAGAAGAAATAATTAACATAAAATTGTCACAAAATAAAATAACCTATTTTTCAGCGTTCAGAGAGTTAAGAGACCTGGAAATTGAGTGTGTGTCTCCTTCAAACTAAACTGTCTATCAGTTTAAGAAATTAGAAGAAAAAAAATCTCCAATAAATATAAGTATAATAATAAAATGAAAAGGAGTGAATACTTTATTAACTGTAAAGTGTTTTGTTCTGGTCGTAGACAAGGTTTCAAAAGTGGTCATCTGGACAAAAATTCAAGATGTTTCAATTTCCATTCAAAAGTCATTTGTAATCTGTGCAACTGGTCAGAGAAACTCGATTTTATACCACTCTGAGCTGACTGAGCTCTGCCCTCTGGGAGGAGTTTCCCCTGAAAATTGAAACAGTGTAAAACAGTGTCCAGATGACCTTGTCCACGATGGATGAATGAATGAGGAGTGATTATGCCAGCTGTTTTAGTCATACAGTATATCATAGTCAGATTAGGCAGGCTCAATCTCTGTCTGTTTTTAAATCACTTCTAAAAACGCACCTTTTTTCCCAGCTTTTAATACGATGTGATTTTGTTTGTTTTGTGTACGGCACTTTGGCCGACTGTAAAAAGTTTTTTAAGTGCCTTATAAATAAAGTTGGTATGGTAGATATTGAGAACTATCACAGTATTGTGTAGGAAACACCCACAAGCCAACACCATGTACAGACATACCACTACAACCAGGTAAAATGCATGCTTTTCATGTTCTCCACCCATGCACTCAGAACACTTCAGTAAAATATTTTAGAATATGGCACCCAAACTTCTCAAAAATCATGAGACTCAAGAGCCAAATAAATGTGCAGGGTGAATACAAGGCCGTCTGTCAGTGACCCACTCAAAATACAAACATGCAATGCAAACCCCCTCATTTATATAGTTAAGATAGAGATGTAATAGAGCGTAAGTGAGGCATCGTCCTAGGATTTCAGAATGAGCCTAGACTTCTCAAGTGACTTTGATGGAATGCCCCTGGTGTATTTTAGAAATAACACTGTTGCTTTTTTAAAGGACACATACTCTGCTACAGTGACTTTTTCGAGCTTTTAGCCATGTTCTAACAACGTTCTGGCATTAAATCATTGCCAGACTCATTCTGAGCATTTCTGCCATCTAAACAAATATGCAACTGCTGGCAACTGCCGTAGCATCCTTTAAAGCGATAACATAACTAAATTGTGCATAGTGCTAGGCGCCATCTACTGGATGAATACACTCAGCAAGAGCAGAGAGACTTGTTCATATAGTGCATAATAAACTTTGTATCAAAACACGAGATGGCAAATCTAAGGTACTCAAGAGCATGTTTAAACGCTAATAACAATATGAAAAAGGCATGATATTTTCCTTTAAATTACAAAAAACCTTTCCAACTAGAGTATTAAAAAAATACTAAAATAAATAAATATAGTTAACTGGATGAATTGGCCTGAAAAGAAAATGCACCTATGTCTACCTTGTCTCAGCAAGCAATCAATAACTGATTAACAAAATAGTTATAGACATAATGTCATCGTGGAGAAAAGTAACACGGGAGAAGGACTCACCGGAGCAGGAGAGTTGCCTCCTCCAGCCGAGGCAGTCCAGGCCAGTGGGGGTGCTCTGGGACCAGCAGTGTGCCCTGAGCCGGCACTCTCTGAAGGAGTCCATGTTGTCCCTGGGGGGTCCAGAAGGTGCCTATGGTAAGAGCAGGAGGGAAGGTTAGAGTTAGGGTCATAAATATGTCTTCATTAGTGTAAATATGAGATGACAGAGAGACATAATCAAGAAGACAAAATCTAGGAAGTGAGGAGGCAAAGAGAGAGAATCAGGGAGACAGCTAGAAATAGAACTGTCCATTCATGGGAGTAGGATCTCTCCTTCAATGTGGTTCTTCAAGGTCCCCCCCCCACAGTTTTTTTTCCCTTGCTGATAAGGAGGGTCAAGGACAAATCCTTCGGGACAGTTATCATGATTATTGAACACTGCTTGTTTAAACTGCTTTCTACTTGAGTACTTCATTGTTGTGATTTTGGGTGCTACAAAAATAAACTGAATTGAACTGAAATTCCAGGTGGATGGACTATTAATTCCCACTAAGACCAGTGCAAACACTCACCTTCTTTGTCTAGTATGACTATGATGTGTGTTAAAGAGGCGCAGATTGGCAGCCTTGCTTCCATCAGTTTGCGCCAGGGCAGCTATGGCTATAATAATAGTTTACCACCAGAATGTGGAGTGAATGAACGTAAAGCACATGTATCTAGAAAGGCTTTATATACTGTAAATCCAATGCATCATTATTTCCAACACAAAGACTGGTTAAAAATACATGTTGCTTTAGCTATTCCTGAATGTATGTAATGAGACAGCACTTTTTTTCAGTAGCTATTTTGTTCCTTATTCCATGTTGATAGCCCAAATTAGTTGTTTTATGGATGAATGCACCAATGCTTGTTATTATGTAAACTGGAACAGAATCTAAGACTGCACAGGTTTTTGAAACCATTATTATTGGTCATGAGTATCAGGTAGGTAATAATTTCATACTGTGTTTGTAGATAGGATAAGTGATAAGATAGATAAGTGTGAACTAGGTATTGGTAAGATAAGAAAGAGGAGTCAGTATTCTTTACTGAACCAGTGGTTAGGGAAAAGCTGGCCGAAGACAGAACATTTGTGCAAAGTGTGGACAGGAGAAAGAACCAGTGAAGTAGGAAGACCCCAAGATGAATCCCCAAGGAGCAGTCGACAGTGAGGCCCGTTCAAATCCTTACTTTATCCTGACACAACACAGAGCTGAAGTGGCACAGGCCCCCTCTAGTGGTCACAGACAGTTTGTGTTTGGATCTCCTCAGCTCTTCGATCCAGAGGTCATCCACACTCCTCCTCCTCTGGTTCTGATGGGGAGTTTTTGGGGTGCTCTGTGGGGTACTCTGCAGGGTGCTCCAGGGAGTTACAGCTGTGAGCTGTGAGGAGCTCTGTCTGCTGCCCCGTACCACGTTCTCACCCCGGCTCTGAATGCACCACATAGTTAGTTATTGGTTAGCGGTTAGCCATGGTTAGCTTCGGTTACTCACAGGCACATTATTGGGATAGGCTAACTGATTTGCACTCAAATTACACCTAAGTGCAAACTACTTCTTTGATTAAAGGGGCTGTACCTGTTTTTTACTGTTGTGAAACAGAAAAAGCTGAACTAGACCATGTTCATGTGAAAAGTCCTTATAAACTCATCGTGTTAAATATTGAGGATGCTGGGACTGCACTAGGTAGGTGAACGATACATGTGACCAGGCCCATGGACAGAAATTTGGGGGCCTGAGACAAGAAGCCTCACATGGGCCCCCCTCTAATATAAATTAATAGGAAGAGGTTCCAATTCTGGGCCCCTAAGACCCTGAGGCCTAGGAAAACAGACCCCTTTGTCCCCCTGTCTACTCTCCTGTGCATCTGACTGCTGTAAAGACTTTAAGTTGAACTAGTTCTGTTTTTCACGTTTCAAAACAGTAAAAATAAGGTACAGGGCCTTTAATGATTAGTTTTATATGATATTGTATTTTTTAACCCTGACCCTAAGTTATAAATAATAATAATAAATAATGTCTGTATTATAAAAATAATAATAACTATATATATATATATTTATTGTTATTGTTATATATTGTATTTAAGGGTCCCTTTGTTATTTGTGTGCAAATAAAAATGCAATTGGTTCAACGCCGCCTGACGAGCTCAATGTTAGGATGGATGTCTCTGACAACACGTTAAAGACCTTACAAATAAAGTAAACACTTCACAGGAGAACACTTCTGTGTTTATACAGAGGTGTTTGTGACTCGCACTAATGCAATTTTTGTGAAAATACAATAAACAAAAATAAAAAACTAAAGAAATCTACAAACTGGACAGGGTGGTGTAGCATAGAATGGGCATGTGTATCATGAAATGGGCTCTAGGTGCAGGCAGCCGTACATTGAGCATGGCATAAGTGTTACCCACTAAGCCACAGAGCGGCACATTACTTTTAAAATGTTCTTATGTTACTTACTTTTAAAATGTATCTTATGTTTTGATCAAATTTATCAGTCAGTCAGTCAGTGCAAATATACATCATATTTTATTTTAGTATATTGTTTCTTGATAATACAGTGCATATTTTGCACTTCTGAAACCAGCCTAATTAAATATCCGGCTTAACAGCTTCACTAAATATGAGCTTTTAATATGTGCAGTAATGGCAAACAGCCATTAGAGGGTGCTAACTCACACTTTCAGATTCTGAGGCAGCACTGAGGATGAGAAGAAGGGGGATTGTGTGAAGGGAAGTTTTTACATGTATTAATTTGTTTGATTGTTAGTCTGCATAATTTGCAATTATTTCTTCTATACAGACGTTTGAAGTCCCAAGCAAGACGAAAAGAGTTTTCCTTTCACTTATGTGCCACATGGGTTCAGTAAAGGCAAGTAAATGTAACCCTAACCTCTTTGTCTCTCTCAGCCTCTGTGTCTCTCTCTGTCCCTCTGTCTCTCTCTGTCTGTGTCTCACTTTTCCTACCTCTGTCTCAATGTCTCTCTCAGCCTCTGTGTCTCTCTCTGCCTGTCTCTCTCAGTTTATCTCTGTCTGTGTCTCTCTCTGTCCCCGTGTCTCTCTCTGTCTCTGTGTCTTGTTCTGTCTCTGTGTGTGTGTCTCTCTCTCTGTCTGTGTCTCATTTGTCTCTCTCTGCCTGTGTCTCTCCCTCTCTCTGTGTCTCTCTTTCTCAATATCTCTGTCTCTCTTTCTTGCTCTCTGTCTCTAATTTGCACATTAGAATTCATTTCTGGTATATTATGTAGTTGTATCAGTTAGCGTTAGTTCAAGAAGTGATAGTAAAAGACCCATCAACAGAAATCATATCAGATACGTCACATCCATCAGCCGTCACCTCTGATGAAGTCCTCCCGCCAAAACATGTCAGGTAAATGAGCTTATAGCTTTTTACAACTGTCTTACTAGAAGAAACTCACAAGTTAATGATTACAAGAAGACAGAATGAACTTTCCAAATACAATTATCACGTCTGTTCTTGAAGTGCATTACTACTACTTTACTTTACTTTTACTACTACACAATTTTAAAACCAAGAATTTACATTCCCCAATAACAGCCTCACAGTTTCTTTCAATCGCTTTGACACTAATGTCTACAATTTGGCGGAAATTCTAAAACTTGCCATTCAGGGAGCAAACCCTCAGCTCATATTGACACTACCATAAATCTATGTTCAATCTCTCTTATTGAAACTGAAACAATCTTTGCAGTACCTCAAAACACAATAATCAACTATTTCAACACAGTGCATTTGTAACACTCTCTTTGCATGCAATCTATCAGCCTAAAAATGGCACACTCTGATCCAGAGCTATTGACTAAAGAAACAGGGGACAGAACACAGAACACACAGGAGTCACAATATGAAGATATGTTACAATCAGATTATAGATGTAGATGGAGCATTACACTGGTGCTACCTCGTCTACCTTGTCTAATAGAATTCTTTGAACTATGTCTTGAAGATGGTTACATACGTTTATAAATCTGACAGCTGTGTTTATATTTTAACCACAAAGAGTTCTTTTTACAAGAGTGTTTGGAGTTTTGTTCCCAAAATTAGATTCTTCGATAGCATTGTGTGCGATAGAGTTGGCATAAAAAGTTTCAGAAAATGCTCCCAAAGCGATTGAAAAAAAAAATCCTGTAAGTATGGTTCGTGGTTTGATAACTTTCTTATAAATATTAGCATGTCTGGGTTCCTTACCTCCAACTGCCCAGTAGAGCCGACATACAGACTGATGTGCGACTGGCAGTCCACGTCCTGGGCTCCAAGGAAAGGTCCCACCGGGCTGCTGGAGGGCTTCACACTCCTGGGCCTCTCTGGAGCATCTAACAGTCCATCCACGCTTACTGCCTGTCCCAGCCCCCCGGAGGATAACGCCCGGGGGGAACAGGGAGGGTAGCGGAAGGCTCTGCGCTGAGCTGCTGGCCTGGGGCTGTTTGGTTTAGGGCTCATGGGCCGCACAGGGCAGTCTGTGGGGGCCTCAGGGGCAGTCGGATGCACTCTGCTCCACAATGGCAAATGCTGATATGTAGGAATGGAGTGTGAGGCAGGGCTGGTGGGTGTTGACTGGGGCCGTAGTGACACATCTTTTGCACTTGTCCCAGCACACCTCCGTCTCTGCCCCTCGGATAGGCAGCCCTGAGGAACCTCCACAGCAGGCGAGACCCCGCGTTTGGATATGGGATCAGTGTGGCAGATCCTCTCTGACCCTGTGCTGGTGGTCTGCTCAGCTGAAGCACTGGTGTTCATAGTGGCACCATTTGGCACAGAGAGGGTCCTTTTGAGCCCCTCTGCCTTTTTCGGCCTCCTCCAAGGTTGTTTTAACTCAGCTCCGTCACCTTCACTACAGTCACAAAGCTGCTCAACGTTCTCCCTGTCTCCGCTCCGAGCCTCAAACAAGCTGGAGAGGGAGCGGTGGGCTTGGGCAAAACGCATCCGCAGGTTGAGACTCTCGTTGCTCTTGGATCTCTTCCCGGCCTGCCCGTTTGGCAGCTGAGACCGCTTAAGAATTGGAGAAACATAGCTGCTTTCTTCATGTAGCTGAAAGGATGTATCCATTGATCCAGAGCTCTCTTTGAAATTTTCGTTATTGTTTACTCCAGGTATAAAAACTTCTTGACTTGAATGGTCAGAATGTTGAACCTCATCAGAAGGCTCCTCACTGATACTTCCTTTTGAGTTCTTGCCTTTCTTAAACGACGGTATCTTGGAGAAAACAGAAAATCTACCTTGGGTTTTGCTTTTCTTGTGAACTTTGTCGAGTCGAAAATCTAGATCATCACTGCCAACTGAAAACATCTCACAAACAGTAACAGGCCTGCAAAGCTTTTGGCTGTAAGTCCGTAATAGCGGCTGTGGTTCTTGCTCAGTGAAGTTTGGACAAACACCTCGACCATGAGTTTGGATTTCCCCTTGAACCATCACTAACTCTTTTGCCGAGTTTTCCATTGGTTGCTCTGTTTCCAAAATAGGTTCCAGACTTGTGACAGCGAGCAGGCTTCCTTCAGGATGAGAGAACCGCATCACTCTCAACTCTGGCTTGTCTGCACCCAACTTAAAGCAATTCCCATTTTGACACTCGGCTTTCAGACTGAGATCAACATTGTAACAGGTAGATCTGCATCCTATAGACACTTCACTGCACAGGTTCTTAGACTCCACTTTCAGACCTTCTTTGTTGTTGTTTGCGTCTGAGTTAGAGGCTGTTAAGGTTTGGGACCCTTTGGACATCAATAAGCTAGCGAAATCATTTGTTTGATTATCATTGGTGCAATTGGGGTTATGTCCTATAATGTTAGCAGCGAGCTTGGAGTGCTCTCTATGTTCACATCCTCTTGGAATGGTAGGTTGTTTGGTGTTTTGAAAGACACGTGTGCTAATTTTGGGACTAGAAATTCTCGTCTGTGTTTCAGTATATTTTTTTATCAAGTTAGCTGATAAGGTGCCATGTTCACTGCAGTTATGCTTGACAACACTTGAATTAAAACTAGTTGGGAGAACATCAGCCTCTGCTTCTTTCTTCAGGTTTATGAGTTCTAAAGGTTCATCTTTGTCTTCTAAAGCATTCAAAAAGTGATCTTCTCTAGAAATGTTGATTTCTGAAACAAAACTGCCCCTGCAAGTAGATTCAGAGCCCAACTCTTCCTTAACTTTATGGCATCTTCTCAAATTCACAAATTCAACACAGTTGTCTGCATCTGCCATATAACCAGAGATCTTTCCATTTGTTCTTGTTCTAGTGGTGTCATTTTGAAAACTTGGATCACATGAATTATTACATTTTTTACTATTATGATTAGTTGGACTATCGTTTTCAACTTTTTGACTCAAAATCTCAAATTGAAACTCTTGTTTGAGGTTTGTTAAAGTGTTAAGAAATTCTGCTTTTGGGTAATTATGAAACACATCTGTGACACTGTTAATTGGACTTCTTGAAGCTTCCACTTTATTTTCCATAAAATAACGATTTGAAAGATTGTCAACAATATTATTCTCTTGCCATTTTTCATCAGACTCTATCTGATTTGGACAGCTACAAGCTAGTCCATCCTCCCTCACTCCCCTGCTGAATGAAATGCCCCGGGCAAACGTAATAGAAGAGGCAATTTCATTGACGGTTCTTGGTTGCTTGCTCCTCTCTGTTACATCCCCGCCATCTGAGACCTCTACCCCGTCCTGCGGTGGCTTTGTTCCACAGGGACAAACCTGCAAGGGGCTCTCTGACACCGCTGTGCTGGGGCTTCCCTCCCTCTGAACTTGGGAGTAGTAAACATCCACCGTGTGCCCCGATGCGCCAATGCCAATATCAAGTTTCTTGAAAGAAGTTGTGTCATCTGCCTTAGAGACACTTGAAACCAAGTCCTTGGAGTTTGTGAATTCTAAGCTAGCCTCTTTTATGTGATTTGAATAGCTAGGATTTGAGAGTGCTAAAGGTGCTAAGGTATCTTCATGCACCTCATAGTTTGTTTTTATTCTATTGGGTTGTGTTTCGTCTTGGAAAAACTCAACATCTATAGAAAATGCATCTGGAGATTGGATCAGGTTAGCAGAGTTTGTTATAGGATCAGTTATGTCCCTGAATTGAACAGTCAGTGGATGTAAGCTGTTTCTGCTCTCATTAAGACGAATTGTGCATGGTTCTATTTCCAAAGAGCACAAGTCGGCAGCTCTCAAAGACAACTCCGGGTCTACATCAGGGGTGCGCCTCCTCTTGCAGCCACTGTGGTCTATCTCACTGGGCTCTCTGGAGTGGAGGAAGTCCTTTGCTGTGACAGACTCCCTCTTGCGGGGTTTGCTCAGACAGGGGCTGTAGCTCAGTAAAGGCCGGCCTGCAGCAACAGAGCAGGATTCTTGGGTGATCAGGCTGGCCCCCTCCTCAGAGCCCCTCCTGTGGCCCCGCTCCACACAGTCAGCCCCCAAGACCCCCGCCTCCAGGGACAGGCTGGAACACAGGTGAACTGAGCTCTCCAGGGACTGCCGGGCCTGAGGACACACATGGAGGAGAGGGTTAGAAAGAAAGGACAATTATTTTTTTATTAAAACCATATTGACTCCATTTTTGGTTTATAATTGTAAAACGAAGAACGAGTCATTCTTCAGTTTCTCACTGAGAAGCAAAATTATTTTCTATGTGTATAGTTTTTCCTCGGGGATCTACAGTGAAAGCTCCTGAGCAATGGATTTTCAATTTCAAAACATAATGAATTTTTTGTTTTGTTTTTTGCGCCCTCTGTGATGGCGGTTATCCATGTAGCCTGTCCTGTCGCTCGAGCTTTTGCCAGAGTGTTGGTACAGCCCAGAAGATAATTCCATAAGTAAAGATAATAAAGGTGTACAATGTATGATTCATTTTTGCTTATTTAAGTTTAGAATGGAAATACCGCTTCAAAACAGGTAAACTAAATTTTCAAAATAAAAGATGATTAATTACTAGAATAAAGTCAAATAATATTAACTATTGACTATTTTGATGATAAAAGACGATGATAAGAAGATGCAGTTCAAATAAATTGTGATCAACTGTTGAAGTAAGGCAACCTAAGGCTCATAAACTGGGCACTACTACGAGAATAAAGTGTTTCGCTCTATGTAGCTACATAAAAATGTAATTTAGATTCATTGTGACCCTTTCGTATTCTTTTTAGGCTAGAATCACAGGCTGCTTTATTATACTGGCTTGAAACTATTCCAATGTCAGTACAGAAATATATAAATGTTACTGTTCCAATTCCAATTTAGTTTTATATAACAGTAACTTAATTTGCACGGACAATAACATCTATTTTAATTTGATCTGATATACCAAATTGCACTGTGATTTTCATACAATACTTTCATTTTTACCAAACAGACTTGTATTGTATAATTTGCAAAAGTATTGAATCGTATCTGCTGAGGGGAATTTGTGCTCCTTGCCTTAATTAATTGATTAAATGACAAAATCAAAAGCTTCAATATTCTGTCATCAATCCCCTCATCACTGAGGTGTCCACACAGTGCTGACATTACTCACTCGGAGATGCGTCCATGCTGCAGCCGTGTGCAGCAGCAGACTGTAGAGCTGAGCCGACAGCCAGCTCAGCACAGCCCCCATGGTTCCCCAGAGGCCCAGACTCACAGGCATGCCCCTATACGCTGCTCCATCCTGGGCTAAACTCCTCCAGCTCTACCTGCTCTGCTCAGCCTCACTCCCTCTCTCCTCATGTCCATGTCGACCTGTCCTGCTCTCCTCAATAGCGTTTACATTGGACATAAAACAAGCGGACACAAACTGTGTTAGCTAGTGGACGTAGCATGTTAGCGTCCGCGGCCCTAATCCCGGTTTAAAACAGCATGTACACACTGATCTCTGCTCCACAGCCAGGACCAGCACAGACTAAAGAAGACCGCTAAAAATAACTTTGTCTTTCAGTGGCCTGCATGCGGCTAGGCAAGTTTATCTGGAGTATTGTGAATTGGTCAGTGGATCCACTATCTATGTATTTATTTATGTATTTATGTGTTTTATTTATGTATTTATGTGTTTATTTTTTCATTTATTTGCAAAATATTTGCATGCAGTTCAATTTAGACAATATTTTCAATGTGACCCATACCAACTAACACCCTGCAGTTCATTTGCATGTATGTATGTATTTAAAAAAAAAAAAAAAAAAAAAAATCCCTTCTCATCCTCCGCTGGTGGTCTCATCCATCTCTGAGCTCGGGGGTCCTCCAGGGAGCTTGAGGTTTCGGCGCAGTATCTTGGGTTATGGGTTAACATGGTTCTCCTTTTGGTTCTTTTTAAAATGCAGTCCTGTTGTAATTTCTACGATTAATAATTTTAGTCTAAATTACAAATTTTGTTTTTATAACATATGCTGCAGTTCCCCTTGAAAAGGAGATTTCAATTTCAGTTTGTGTGTTTAGATAAAGGGACACAATGTAGCCTACCTTTTATAGGATAGTGACACACACTTGTCTTCATGGTGAAGCAATTGCGAAATGTGGTATTTCATAGGTTATCTTTTTTTTTACCTTTATTTTTTTTAGCTATTATCCAACTACAGGTGTTTTTGTTGCTCAAACATACCTTGAAAAAACTATTCTTACTGTGAGCATGGAGCTGTCATTGCTTTGCTGACATTATGGCATTAAACTGACTCCATGCAGACAAGCAGGTGACAGGTCTGTGGGGAGGACCACGCTCACTGTAAGAATACAGGGTTTTCAAGGTATGTTTGAGCAATAAAAATATCACTGTCTCACTCACTGAGACTGTTGTCTTTGTTTGTGCGTCTCTCTCTTCTGAAAAGATGTACATAAAAAGTTTTAGCTCTGCTTGTTTTCATTGACCACTGGGCTTCGTGTGTAAACTGACAGCTCTATGCGTATGAACGTCATCTATGTATCTGCCAAAGCCTCTAGTCGACACAGGCTCTGCACAACATCTCCACCCCGCCTGAGCAATCCCACTTAACCCCTATTAAGAAAAACGTTGCAATTTTCTTTTTTACCAGAGCATGTTCATCTGATAGCCCTTTTAGGGGTATGCAGAAATGCCGAAATCATTGAAGAAGTCAAAGATACATAATATATTATATTGTCCTAATTGATGGCTTTCTAAAGTTTCAAAGCCAGGCCAAGAGTGTTTGCAAAAAAGGTTAAACCAAACTTAAAGTGCGTATGACAGGTTTTTATGATTTTCTAATTTTGACTTTATTCAGTGTGTTAATACTTCGTGTAAATACAAATTATAGTTTAGCACCAATCGGGTCGCTGTTTGTGGAGAAAAGTTGAAAAATCTGTCGACAATTACAGGAAGTAAACAAACTGATGACATCACGGTGGGGAGACAAAGGTCAGGCATAATTTACACAAAATGAACTACTTTTTTGACCCTTTAAACTTTGATTCAACAAAATAAAAGTGTTCACATGTGTTATACTTTGTCAAATGAACAAAATCTGTGACATTAGAGGAGTTTTGTCCAGTGTAAAGTGTGGTTGCTATGGTAATTTCCTAGTGTGATGTCATACTTTACAACCAGGAAGTAAAATTTAACACCTAAAATATAGCTAAACTGGGGTTAAATTTGTAAAGATTTTAGTAACCCTAACCCTAAATGTGAATATATTTATCTTAACTGCATTTTAGTTAAATGTGTATTTCAACCTGTCCTGGGCACTTTAAGCTGTTCATTTTATCAGAAGGGAGCTGTTTCATCAAGCTGCTCTGTTGCTCTGATATTCTCACGTCTATCCATCCTATTGTCTCACCTCATAGTCACAAACCTCGCCCTCAACCTCAGTCATATCATTATATCATTGTACAAGCAGCAATTAAGGTATTCGACAGAATACCCATGAGGCAGCATCCCTGTGATAAAATTCATAAACATGATATTCTCACATTTGAACATTTAGTAAATTTGACCACATTGAAAGTGTTTTTTAAAAGTTTGGCTTCTAATTGTCACTACTGTTTTCTAGTCTGGCTAATTGATATGTCCATATCAAATAAATGAATAAATGAAAAAATCAAATACACAGTTAGCTGTACCGGAGCATGGCCATAATCAGCTTTATAATTCCAATATGTTTGAATGACTGGTGGTACTGAGGTCTCTTTGTGTTTTTCTATTGTCCACACATTGAGACTCAGATGCAAGTCCATTCATAACAGCTCCACACTACGAGACTTAAGCAAGCGAGGAAAACTGGGCTAAAAAGGTGCCCTCAGCTCTAAATAAGAGTCAGTCAGCAAACACAAGAAATGTGATCTTACTGAGACTGGTTAATAGGTTATATACGGGTAAAGGGTCACGCTCTAGAATTAATGATGTCATAATTTCAGATTGAGGGCAAGAGTCTGTATAGTTTTATGGGAGATTCAGTGTTTTTGAAAGAACAATCCAGACCTATAATCCACAAATGCTGAATTTCATCATTACTTGTTTGGGATTGGCCTCACAAACTTGCCATATTAATCTTGTCCACTGCATGATTTTTGATTGTAGCTCAAAATTGTGGCTCGTAGGTCGAGATGGGGACAAAGACTAAACTTAGAACTGTACAATCAAAGATGGGCTACGATTGATATCAAACCTGTTTGATATTTTGAAATCTTAGTCACAGAGAGCCCTCCTGTCGCTGTCTATGATAAATCTTTCTCATAAATGTACAAAAACCTGCCACAAAGTGCAGCAGAAGAACTTCGGCGAAACTGAAACCTTATCTTCCCATTTCTATTTAATTAGTAACTTTTACAGATGCAAAAACACTGCTAGCATGTCGCACTAGCCTCCGCTAACAGGTAAAACTGTAATGACTTTTCAATACGAAGCCAAGGGCCCGATATTTACTCAAACTTTGGTTGTAGCTACAATCGATCGTGTGAACCACGTCTTACGACTTTTAATTCATCACGTCTTGTAGTGTTACATCCATAAATCTTATAAGAAAAACAAAAATCGTGCAGTGGACCCCCGACAACAATCATGTCTTAGGGGTTGGATAATGGCCCCACTCTCTGAAGCTATTGTGAAAACAAAAATTCCCTTTTGTGTATTTATACAGAAAAGGTGTTGAACTCTGTGACACTTTTGTTTAATCCAGATTAACCAGGTCAAAACATCTACTTACTTTAAACTCTAAAATCTGTTGTTTTGCTGGATCCCTTCATCAGTCATACTGTCACACAGACATGGACAATGTTTTGCTTAAAGACACAACAGCAGTATTCTAGGAAATTAAGCTATAAAGTGGCAGCCATCTGGTTGCTTCAAAATACAAATATCAGGAGTTATCTCTTTGTGAACAAAAAATACTATTTTCCCCAACATTTGCATTATAGTTTTTACTGAATTCTTCCACCTCTCAGGGTCCATGGAACATGAATGGAGGGTACAATTCCCTGGCCTGGCTCAGGAGCACTTCAGCAGAGTAAATAGGATGATTGGGCACGCGTCCAAGAACCTCCCTTTGAATATCCGCTGCCCAGTGCTGTGACTTAAAAAGTTTATGAGCCCTTTTAACTCTGGGCTTTTTCTATTCTGTTTTATTTGTCTTTTGTGTTACCTACTTAGGAACAACAGAATGTTACCTACTTAGGAACATTTTTGCTATAATCTGGCATATTTACACTGTTACACAAGAAAGCGCTAAAGTTAGACAAACCAGTGAAAGAGAGAGTGCACTGAGCAATACGCTAGTTTGACTTTGTTTTGAACAGTCAGTTTGCATCATGCACACACCATCATCACGGAAAACACACGAAGAAATGAATATGATGCAGCTTTTAAAAGCAATCGATGTGGAGCCAAAGAAGGAAACAGAGCTGTCGTATGCGAGTTTATCATCAATGAATCGATGGTGAGACGTCGGAGGCGCCGAGTGAAGAGCGGACTCAATGCACTGCCGTGTTACAGGTACCGTTTGGAAAAAGGCACGTGTTCAGTTAAAACTTTGCATGTTCCATCCTTCTGTGTAAATGTCTCATGTTAAACGTGGACACCTGCGGCTTATGGACCGGTGAGGCTTATATATGTACAAAGCTGTTTTTCTTTGTAAATATGCCTGGTGCGGCTTACACTCAGGTACAGATTTTACGGTACAAGGTTCCTTTCAAATAAATAAATAACACTGGAGCAAACAGGACCAGTTCTGCAACTGAAGTGAACCTTCTATGGATGCGCTGGAGTCAGGCTTTATGAAGGCAGCACAACAGAGATTACCAGGCACCAGTTTAATGATTCGCCCTCACTCCAGTTATACATACTTGAGCAAAGTAGCAAAGATGTAGTTAAAGCACAGGCACAGAATCAACTCAGATAATTTTTTTTTTATTATCCCGCATACACACTAGTGATTTGATAAATAAGGTAGGTTTTACTGAATGAACTATAATTTCCTATTGTGTGAACTGATTTTGCACTAGCATTTTAAATGTACAAGGTTGAGTAATTAACATATCTATTACTCAATATCAATATTAGCACACAATTTGTAGTTCTTAGTGCCATGTATTTATTGTTGCTCATGTTTTATGTATATGGAGCAGTATGTTGCATGTTTTAGAAAAGAGTTTACTAGATTTTTTCACTGCTTTAGAGTTCACATATCAGTGGTATAAAGAAGTCTTAAAGTTTTCAATTTATGCCCTAAAGTGAAAGAAAAAAAAAGCAGGAATGAGCCCCAAACCCTTAGCTCCCCACGCAACAGATTCTGTTGAGCTAAAGTTCCAAACACAAACAGGTGCTGAGATCCCTTCAATAGTATACCTTTACCGCTCTATCCAGATCCTCCACAAATAGCTCTATGTGATTAAATGAGTTCTATATTTTACATTTGTACATATGAGGTTGAAAATTAGATTTGACGCTGAAATAGTCTGTAGCAATATGTGTCAAAGCCGAGTCAGTGACTAAACGTGGGTCAGAGCTGCAGCTGAATCACAATAGGTTAGAAATATGACAGAAGTACATCCCAAATGCAGGCCCTCACACTACATTTCAGAGGATTAAGTGCTGGAACATGAAGGCAAGTAAACAGACTGGATGTTTTTGATTGGGGGGGTGTATCTCATACTGATTTTACTGGACACATGACTCTGTCTATGAGCTGTCATCCAATCAGAGCAGCTTCAGATGAGGGCGGGGTTTGTCTTTAATCTCTGGCTCCATTCACATGTTGCTGTTGTTTTTTTTCTGCTAATTAGTGATGTGTTAAAGCTGCTTAAAGGATTAGACGCATCACAACCAGGAAGGTTGAAAGGCTTCTTTCAGCCAATCACACACAAGCTCTGCCTATGTCATTCCCGTCATTAAAAAAATAATAATAATAATTTCAAATTTTAAAATCCTTTTGTCCGGTTTTCAAGACAATTCTCCGATCAGAAAGCCTAATGGGCCCCACACGAGTCTCATATTTGGGTTGTAGTTGGTTTAAACCAGTGGTGGACAGTGGTATAATTTTTTTGGGGGGACGACATTATAAAACTTAAATTTAGTAGTTTGTCAGTATGCCCAGAAGGGGAAAAAAAAAATAGGGCTGCAACAAGTTGTTGTCAACCAGTTAACAGAATAATCATTAACTGGTCTATACACAGACTCCAAAACATAGAGGTTTTATGACTCAAACAGAGCAGGAATCACACAAAAATAAGCTCAAAAGCCCAGGCTCTAACATACTTACCCATTCAGTGCAAAGCGACCCAGTGAACCCATAGGCAAACAAATGAACAAAATAATGACTGGGTATGCACAGTTTTAATTTTTTGTTTTATCGATCGTTGGAGCCCTTTGTTGTCAATAATTATAAAATTATAACAAGCTAAACAAGGTAAAAAAATAAATAAATAACTGTGTCAGTTAACTGGGCAAGATGTCTTCACTCGATTAAGCGTTTAGTCTTGGTTAATCGGTTAATTGATTAAATATGAACAATACAAAATAAGACTATGTTTAACATTGTTAAAACATACTATGTAGAAACACGGTCATTTTAACACAGGTTCAGTAGTGATAGTAGATCTGTTTTAAATCACTATTCATCTTATATTGTTATTTTTATGGATCTTCAGAAAAGACAGAATGGGGGACTGTAAATACTACGCAGTCCATGCATAATAGAAGCATATAAACTAGATCTATTATACATGCAAATAAATAAAGCTGAAATATTTGTGAATTAAAGGACTAGTACATTACGTTGGAGAAGTTGGAGTAAGTATTGTGGAGCTTCTATCTCCCTCCAGCCTGTTTTCCAAACAGAGTCCCAGCCCACACTCAGGCCAGAGAGAATGCACCCGTGGGTGCTCTGCAGAGCCAGTCAGACAGGGGCCTTTTGTGTTTCAACCAGAGCAGTGAGCTGAGCAGATACTTTACAAGTAATGTAAAGCACCACACACCCATGTATTGCAACATTATTGGTCCCTAATGTTCTGCGCTGTTACACCATCCATTCTAGTACACCACGGGTTGCAAACTCTCTGTACTGTTTTGCCATTGGTCCATATCTGTCAGTATTGTTACACTATAGATCCAAAATTCTCTGTACGGTCACACCATTTGTCCATATGTCACTACTGGTGTGTGATACTGGAGTTGATCCAGGAAAAAAATCTGGATTGGGTATAAATTCCAAGATATCGGTTCAGCCTCAGGTTGTTGGGAG
Organism: Rhinogobius similis; assembly: GCA_019453435.1. Classification (NCBI taxonomy): domain Eukaryota; kingdom Metazoa; phylum Chordata; class Actinopteri; order Gobiiformes; family Gobiidae; genus Rhinogobius; species Rhinogobius similis. Next base: position 22,629,252 of record CM033639.1, on the reverse strand, counting down.
TCTGCTTCGAAGTATTTGAAGCTTTTATGTACGCGGCAAGGAATAGGAACAACGGCAGAGAGAAAATTAGCTAATGCAGGTTTATACATTTGAAGCATTATTTTTACTAATTAGGAACCAATAAGAGTGTTGTTAAAAAAACTGATTTGAAGAATCAACAATGCCATTGATTTTTATAAGATTTTATGATTTCCCATCCCTGGCAATGGGATCATTTGTTAATAACTTAAGTGCTGTCACACCATTGGGCCATAATTTTGATCGCTGTTCCCCCATTGGTCCATAACTGTTGATGCTGTTACACCATTGGTACAACTGCCAGTGCTGTAGCACCAATGATTCATAATGTTCAGTTCTGTTGCTCCATTGATCCCATAACTGTGGTGCTCCATAATACTGTCCATCAGTACTGTTACACCATAACGCTGTTACACCTTTGGTACATCAGTGCTTTAACACCATTGGTCCATGACTGGCAGTATTTACATAACTGTCAATACTTAATACTCAAACAAACACAGCTACATAGTTGAACAATTAAATTAAAGTAGACCCATGGTATGACGATAATCTCTCTCTCTCTCTCTCTCTCTCTCTCTCTCTCTCTCTCTCTCTCTCTCTCTCTCTCTCTCTCTCTCTCTCTCTCTCTCTCTCTCTCTATATATATATATATATATATATATATATATATATATATATATATATATTTACATATTTTAAAAAATATATATTTTTTAATTCCTACCTCTGATGCAGTGGTCAGCGTTGATGCAGATTGTTCAGTTTGAGCTGTGTTCTCTCCTCACTGCCCATCTGTGCCAAGCCCCCTCCCATTTCGCTCCAAGCCCCAGACCCCTGGCCCCTCCCCCCTGACTATCTGCTGCTGTGTGGTAAATGTGATCTGAGCTATGGCCTGTCCCGTGGGTCCAACCTGATTCCTCTGTGAGTGCGCTGGAGGACTCAGAGACAGACCGGTCTGGATCCTCACACTATTGCACTTGGCACAAAGCATTCCACACGAAGACAATCAAGAAGAAGAAGAGTTAAAAAAACAAAAACAAATGAGGGTCATAAACTAGTACCACAGATTGTTCATCTCTACATTGACATTTAATGTTACATTTTATGTAGTAACTTCAACTACAACTACAACTACAACAATATTCATTTTCAAAATGAATGTAGGTGACAAGAATCTGACATTTATGGATACTACACATCTTCAGTATCAAATGGAATAATTAAACACGCATAACGAGACAAGAAAACACCACATTGCAATTTATCGTTGGTTTACCAAAGTACCGTAAAATGCGTGTTATAAGCCGCTACTTTTTTCTCATGATTTCAAACCTGCGGCTTATACAGCGATGCGGCTAATATATGTATTTTCCGCGAACAGCCACTAGGGTAGAGTTTAGATCGGGCTCAAAAATTCATGTCCGACCGATCCGCACCGCACAGGTACTGTCTGAACCGACTCAGAGTCATTTGCTGCATGATTGACCGGCCGCGCACGTATGTCTGAACCCGAACCGAGCCCGCGCACGTGTAGAACCGGAGTTACGTAAACTAAGTTCCGAGCAGAGGTTTATAGGCAGAATAAACTTGTTTAGTGTTCTACCTGCACCAACGGGACGTCTCCTGTACCAGACGGGCCTGTTCCTCCACTGACGCTGGCCCACGTGATCTCTCTTTCGCTCCTTTCTTCTCTCTCTCCTCCGTTGCTCTTTCTCCTCCGTTGCACTCTTTTTTCTCTCTCCTCCTCCGTGTAGCAGCCGCGCACTTTCATTAAGCACGTAACATATTTTGACCACTTATTCGCGGATGAGGAGGAAAACAACACAGCACTGGCTGCACACCGCGCTCTTTGTGGAGCGCATGTTACGCATGTGCGCGCCTCTGTCATGTGCGAGTGCTCTTCCCGAACCGGCCCGGCCCGGCAACGTAAATGTCTCAACGCGGGCACCTGCGGCTTATAGTCAGGTGCGCTTATATATGAATATATATGTTTTTCTTTGTGAATATGGCTGGTGGCTTATACTCGGGAGCGCTCAATAGTCCGCATTCTACGGTATATCGTTGAAGATGGCCCAGCCTGCTTGGTGATGTAGTGCAGATGGTGTAGGAGTACTGCAGAGGTAGGTGGAGTGGAAGCCGGTACAGACTCTACACTGTCCTCAGGTCACCTTGAGGTTAAAGTGCGTATGACAGGTTTTCTAATTTTGATTTTATTTGGTGTATTAATATTAGTATTAGTATTGTACATAAAAATGTGTATAGTTTTACACCAATCAAGTAGTAGTTTATGGAAAAAAGTTGAAAAATCTGTAAAAAACAGAAAAAAGAAAAAAATGAATGACGACATCACACTAGGGAGACTCATTCCTTCCAAAGGTTATGGATAATTTACCCAAAATAAACAACTTTTTTTTTTTTTTTTTTACCCTTAAACATTAATTCAACAAATAAAGATGTTCACATATATTTTGATTTGTCAGACTAAAAAGTATGTGACATTAGCTGACTTAGTGTACTAAGCAAGTAATATCCTAGTGTGATGTCATCATTTACAACCAGAAAGTGATGTTACAAAACAAAACAAAAAAGGCTAAATCATGATATAATGTAAATATACATCTGCTGTAGCCACTCCTCCAGTTTGGGGGTCACTGCCCTGAGTGCTCCGATCACCACGGGCACCACTTTGGCTGTCACCTTCCAGGCCTTCTCCAGCTCTTCTCTGAGCCCTTGGTATTTCTCTAGTTTCTCGTGTTCCTTTCTCCTGATGTTGCCATCATATATATATATATATATATATATATATATATATATATATATATATATATATATATATATATATATATATATATATATATATATATGTGTGTGTGTGTGTGTGTGTGTGTGTGTGTGTGTGTGTGTGTGTGTATGTATGTATGTATGTATGTTGGTTGGTGTTGGTGGAGGGGTCTGAGTACCCGAATTATCCTGGGAGCTATGTTGTCGGGGGCTTCATGCCCCTGGTAGGGTCACCTATGGCAAACAGGTCCAGGGTGACGGGTCAGACCAAGAGTGGTTCAGAGCCCTTTATGATGACGCAAACAACAAGGTCGTGTACATCACCTGGAATGGCGTTACCGGGGCCCCACCCTGAAGCCAGGCCTGGGGTGGGTGCTCGACGGCGAGCGCCTGGTGGCTGGGCCTTTCCCCACGGGGCCCAGCCGGCACAGCCCGAAGGAGCGATATGGGGCTGTCCTCCCGTGGACCCACCACCTGTGGGAGGATCCGTAAGGGGCCGGTGCAAAGAGATATGGGCAGCAGTCGAAGGTGGGGGCCTCAACGACCGGACACAGAAACTGGCTCTAGGGACATGGAACATCACCTCGCTGGGGGGGAAGGAGCCTGAGCTTGTGTTGGAGGTCGAGCGCTACCGACTAGATATAGTCGGCCTCACCTCCACGCACAGCCTGGGCTCTGGAACCCATTTCCTTGAGAGGGGCTGGACGCTCCATTTCTCTGGCGTTGCCCACGGGGAGAGGTGGCGGGCTGGTGTGGGCTTATTGCCCCACAGCTCAGCCGTCACGTGTTGGAGTTTACCCCGGTGAACAAGAGGGTCGCGTCCCTCCGCCTTCGGGTAGGGGGACAGGTCTCTCACTGTTGTGTCGGCCTAGAGGCCGAATAGCGGTGCAGAGTACCAGGCTTTCTTGGAGTCCCTGGGAGGGGTACTGGTCAGTGCACCTCCCGGGGACTCCATTGTTCTACTGGGGGACTTCACCGCCCACGTGGGCAACGACAGTGACACCTGGAGAGGGGTAATCGGGAGGAACGGCCCCCCCCTGATCTGAACCCGAGTGATGTTCAGTTATTGGACTTCTGTGCTAGTCACAGTTTGTCCATAACTAACACCATGTTCAAGCACAAGGTCCATCAGTGCAAGTGGCACCAGGACACCCTAGGCCGGAGGTCGATGATCGACTTTGTTGTCGTGTCATCTGACCTTCGGCCGCGTGTTTTGGACACTCAGTTGAAGAGAGGGGCGGAGCTGTCAGCCGATCACCACCTCGTGGTGAGTTGGATCCACTGGCGGGGGAGGAAGACGGACAGACTCGGCAGACCCAAATGTATCGTGAGGGTCTGCTGGGAACGTCTGGCAGAGCCCTCTGTCAGCAGGGTCTTCAACTCACACCTCCGGTAGAACTTCTCCCAGATCCCGGGGGAGGCTGGGGACATTGAGTCCGAGTGAACCATGTTCTCCACCTTCATTGCCGATGCGGCGGCTCGTAGCTGTGGTCGCAAGGTCTCTGTGCCTGTTGCCGCTGCAATCCCTGAACCTGGTGGTGGACACCGGAAGTAAGGGATGCCATCAGGCTGAAGAAGGAGTCATATCAGGCCTTGTTGGCTTGTGGGACTCCTGAAGTAGCTGACAAGTACCGGCAGGCCAAGCGTGTTGCAGAGGCAAAAACTCGGGATTGGGAGGAGTTAGGGGAGGCCATGGAGGAGGACTATCGGTTGGCCTCAAATAAATTCGTCCCGGTCGTGGAACACTGGACCAGCTCTATACTCTCCATCAGGTGCTCAAGGGTTCATGGGAGTTTGCCCAACCAGTCCACATGTGCTTTGTGGATCTGGAGAAGGCATTCAACCGTGTGCCCCGGGATGCCATGTGGGGAGTGCTCCGGGAGTATGGGGTCCGGGCCCTTTGCTAAGGGCTGTCCGGTCCCTGTATGACCGGAGCAGGAGCTGTGTTCGCATTGCCGGCAGTAAGTCAGACCTGTTCCCAGTGCATGTTGGACTCCGCCAGGGCTGCCCTTTGTCACCGGTTCTGTTCATAGTTTTTATGGACAGAATTCTACGTGCAGTCAGGGCGTGGAGGGCGTCCGGTTTGGGGACCACAGGATCATCTCTGCTGTTTGCAGATGATGTTGTCCTGATGGCTTCTTCAAACCAGGACCTGCAGCATGCACTGGGACGGTTTGCAGCCGAGTGTGAAGCAGCTGGAATGAAGATGGATGGATGGATGAAATTTTAGACTATATTTACTGTAGTTTTGGGGGTTTAAAATGGGGGTGTGGTCAAAATCAGATCTAACAGAAAATGATATGTTCCTTTAGCCACAGATTTTGTTTGTTTGTTATTTGTGGCAGATATTTTATTCCAACTATTTATACTTTGTATACAATGTCAAGTAATTTTTAGACATTATGACTTAAATGTATAGGATACGTAACCTGAGCCAGCCGCTGTGTGCTGGACCAATCACAGCGCTGCATTGTGGTTTGAGCGGAAGTCTAAGGACAAACCTAAACAAACATGGCAACGCCGACGGATGTACTTCTGCTTATTTCAACACATTTACGGACTATTTTACTTTTGAAAAAGTGCACATAGAAGTGCTTAGTGCATTTGAGGACGAGGAAGAAGTCTGTGCATTTCTCTCAACTGGATTTCTTGATTTCTCGGCTTGTTCTGCTTTTGTGACGCTGTAACCAATCATTTCAAATGTTTGTCATGACATTACTAATTTTCCTGTCCAGCTTGATAATGTGTAGAACTAAATTCAGAGTGATACACATATCAGTGTGGCATGGGCCAGGTTATAGGATACGGTTTGTGTAACCTAAATTTGAAGCAACATCAGTGTAATTGTGATTCAGTTTCCTGAATCTATTTCAGTTCAATTTCTTGTTATTTATTGAGACATAAAGTTGTATAACTTATTGAAATGTGTACAGATATTTATGTATTTTCATTTCATGTGGTCTTTCAGGTGTGACACAGTTGTCTGAAATACAATGGAATACAATGCTGTTGAACTCTTCATATCAAATACACTGTGATACTAAATGGTTCAGATGATGAGACCATACACACACATACATTGTCACAAGATTATGACATTTTGAACAAATTATCCTGACATAATGATAATAATAATTAAATAGCATTCTTGAGATTAGTGTTTGTAAATGTTCAAAAAGTAGAACATTATGTGGAGGGAAAGAGTTCTCAGAGTGATCGTTTTAGACCATGTTTTCCGTAAATTGCCTGTTGAAAAATTAAAAATACTACTCTCAAGAATACTAATTAATTATTATTACAATTATGTGAGGATAATCTGTTCCAAATTTCATAATCCTCTGACAATGTGTGTATATGGTCTCATCATCTGAACAATTTCACCATCAGTGTATTTGACATGAAGATATGTACAGCATTATAACACAATGTTCTTCAGACAACAACCTCTGAGAGAAGGCCACATGAAATTACAATACATAGAAATTAGTGCACATTTAAGTAATACAAGATTATGTCACAATAACAAGAAATTGAACTGAAATAGATTCAGGCAACTGAACATGTCTCACAATTACGCATCAAATTCATGTTACACAGGCCGTAACCAAGAAATTTAAGTCATAATAAGCTGTGTTATCTCTGCGACTATTGAAAAATATACAAGTCTAAAATTTCACTTAGATAATATTTAGTTTATCAACATCAACTGTTTGAAAAAAATTCAGAAAAGTTAAATTTAATTGTTTTTCTGAAATTTGCAGCTTTTCCTCAGAATGTTATAGGCCCTCTATGGATAGATTAATTCATCACCCGGTTTGGAGGTATAGAATATTAATTCTGCTAACGGTGAACCGTTAGAGATAATGAGCTCATCTTAAGGTTAATTTGAGGCTAGTTTTCTATTTAACTATTTCTTCTAGTTTTCTATTTTCATATGGAACAGTACATGCTGTGAGGGTACAGTGTAACTGTTTGTGAAGAGGACTTGTCCATGAGAATGCAATGTTTTCAATATTTTGTCTAATTATTGAAAACTGATATGGATAATGCCCAATTATGTTATATTGCTGTATTCCTCATTATGTCAGTATTCTTTGTTCCAAATTTCATTACTGTGTGACACTATGCACCACTTTTTACTCACAATATTACGTCAGAGTCTTGGTTCATAAGAGGGGTTTTGAGGGTCCTGGGACTGAACAGGGCCGAGTTGAAACAAAGAACTTGAGCTCATAATGGCCCAGGATATATACTAATGAAAAATAATAATAAGAAAAAGGTAGCAAAATAATTACGTAGGAGAGGGCTGGCTCCCGGACAAAAACCCATGGCAATAAGTATTAGTATTGATGAATGGAGTCACCATTGACTACCTGTACAATACCTCCATAGTAAAAACCGCTATAGGTGCAAGGTTCCTAACACAAAACCATTTTTCCAACTGCAAACTGGCCTCCTCTATTGTCACTGTGCAGACCTTGTGACCGGATGCCCTCTGGGTCATGGATGTGCTGATCTGTTTTACACCAGGCTGCAACAGAAGCTCATCACTGAGGGACCAGAAGGGGGCATCAGACCACATATGTGGACTGTAGTTTGGTACCTTTAATGACCAACATACTCTCATGACTATTTTGTTACTGCATGAGAAGCCCTAAGCTCAAACATGTTGATTATTCAAATATTGGTCATAACAAAGCTAGTCATTATGTCATTCAATGCATAATATGCATTATTATTATTATTATTATTATTATTATTATTATTATTATTATTATATATAATATAATAATATAATAATCTGAATGAAATAGGGCTCCCCAATCACAAAAAAAGCAAACAATCAATAGTGTTGTACAATATTCAAAATGTACAATATTATCTCCAAATACCACACAAAGCTATAATATGTGTTTTTCCCTGTACCCATGTTCTAAATCTACATGAGCGGGGGTCCAAAAGCCACACACAGGGCACCTGATTATTCATGTGTGTGCAAAACACGGGGAAGGAGGGGTGGGTGCACTCATGTCGTCTGAATGCACTACTCCACTCATCACAAAGGCGTCACTTAGCCAGCCCAGTGTCATGGTAACTGTATACAAAGGATTTGCAGTTAAACAGACTGGGATGGACTGGGAATACTAATGTGAAAGTGTGGGAACCAAGTGGAGATAATTCCACACTGCACTGTCAGGGGTCTTTGCAGGGTGTTTTTCTGTTATATGCAGGGTCTACTACACTGTCAGGGTCTAGTAGTCTGCAGGGTCTACACCTGTCAGGATCTAACCTGCAGGCTCTACTATACTGTAAAATCATGTTTCCATTAGTGTGGTACGGCACGGAGCGGGGCGATCCGAGGTGTTTCCATTGAACAAAAGTACCGAGGGGCCGCAGAGGTTCTAGCTCCCAGAGGGTGCCAGCTCGCTTTAGTGTGGACCGGTTTATGATTGGACGAGAGAGAACAAAAAAGAACGCAGACTCAGGTGCGAATTAAATGACAAAAAGTAGATATAGCGACAAAATAATCATTCCTCACCAAACACTGACTTGATCCTGTGAAAAACCAGTACAGTAACAATAACGACAGAGTTAGCAAAACAAAGCTAGAACATGTTAGCGTCAGCTGTTTCCTGTTTACAATGCACAGCACTTGCATTTAGACCCAAAGTAATATTTTTTCAGTGCATACGGCAGCCAACTCCATCCAAACCCAACACATTCAAAGAGATGTTAAAACGTGGCGTAGAGGCGCAGAAAAGTGAAATAAAAGCAGAAAAAGCTGATGAAAAAAACAGAAGCTGTGTCTTGTTTACGCAAGCTTCATCCATGTCATACAGTGCCACAAACATGTTATTAAGAAACATCTTTTTGTGAATTGAGGAGATCAGCCACATAAAGAAAATGTGTAATTCAGGTATGATTTAGATTTTATTTTATGAAGAAAACATTAGTCATGTTTGGGTAACGTCAGCTGCTCACTTAGTGTTCCCTTGCAAGCTGGAAAACTAATTCCGCCATTAACAAAAGTGACCCGAGCCAGGTCTACTTCACTTTTATCGTCTAATTTGCAGGGTCCAATACACTGTTAGCGTCAAATGTGCAGGGTCTACTCCGCTGTCAGGGTCTAATATGTAGGGTCTACAACACAGTAAAACTCTAATCTGCACTAATCTATGCTTTTAGCCTCTAATCTGAAGAGTCTACCACACTGTCAGGCTTTAATCTTCATGCTTTAATAATTTGTACGATCTACAACAGTGGTTCCCAAACCCCTGGAGTCCTAGTACCCCTGGTTGGGACTAGTATACTACACTGTCAGGGACTAGTCAGCACAATATTGTCAGGGTCTAATCTGCAAGGTGTACGACACACTGTCAGGGTCTAATCTGCAAGGTCTACGACACACTGTCAGGGTCTAATCTGCAAGGTCTACGACACACTCTCAAGGTCTCATTTGCAGGGTCTACTACACTCTCAGGGTCTAGTCTGCAGGATCTTCTACACCAGTGGTTCTCAAACTTTTCGGCCCTGAGGCACCCCCACACACACCTTTCCTCAGCCGAGGCACCCCTCTGTTTTATGTCATATTTCACTCTAAATAAACCTCCCGTGATAAAACACATATTATAAAGCAGACATGGTTATTTTGAGTTCAGCACTTTGGTCACCTTGAGTGTTGCAAATGGCTTTATAGTTAAAGGTTGATGGATTTAAATGTATTTAAATCTTGTGTTAGTTTTAAATCGTGCACAGAATTGAATTGAGACAACTGCTGTTTTGTCTCTTTTTTTTTTTTTGGCTATTATTTGGAAATACAATGGCAATACCAAACACTATTGAAGAATAAGAATGACCTAAGAACATTATCTGTGTGCCTAAATGCTGATAAAACTGCAGAGCAAACAGGCTTTCCTGTGTCTGTGTCTGTCCTGTTCTCTCACTCTTTCAGTTTCCCTTTCCCTTTGCCCTCGCGCATCTCTCTGGAGAGAGAGGAAGAAAGAGAGAGCGGCTCCACAGCTGTCCGCTGTGCCCCCTCTGTAAAAATTCATTTTAAACAAATTGTTGCATGGATTGCGATTGTTCTCTGTCAAAAACCACACAAATAGCATTCTACCGAAGGTCTTTGCAATGATTATTTCCTGAATCAGAAGTTGCCTACATTAATTTGTCTTCATTCAAAAAATCCATCGAACTTTCGCGGCACCCCTGCCCTCACGCCACGGCAGCAGACACACGCCAAACAACAATTTATCCAAACACACATAACATAATGCACACACGCACGCTACATGACAGCGCTATGTGCACTTTTAAAACCAAATTATTCCCAACACTGGATGGCATAGAGTAGGAACTAGGGCCACACTTTGAAGATTTGTTTTAGATCCTGCTCAGGGGCAAGTAATTTCCTTTGGGCAACAGAAGCACAAAAATAAAATGTTTAATAAATAAATAGAAATAAAAATTTGTGCATCACAATTTTGTGTGCAATGTGCAGGTTCCAGTGCTATTTAGTAGTAAAAGAGGAAAGAGGAGACGTTTAACTTAATGAAATATAATATAATACTAATAATAATTCATATAAAACGGTATATTTCTGTAGCCATTCACACTCTTAGCCTCTGTTGCTCTGTGAACACAGGCTAGGGACTGGGTGGATCCTCAGACTAAATAGGAACTGGGAGATTAAAGGGACTTAGTTCTTGCTAAGTTATGTGCAAAAACGCCTTCTGTTACAAACCTCCTTGTCAGTAGCAGGTTTTGTCTGATCCCACCTTGCCTAGTACTCAGCCTTATGTATTTTAGAGTGTGCAGTGTGTACAGGTGTTTGGTTGTGTGGGTCAGGTGGTCGTGGGGTGGTTGGGTGGGATAGGGGTATGTGTGGGAATCTTTTTAATTCACTGTAAAGCACTTTGTGTTACATCTTTGTATGAAATGCGCTTTATAAATAAAGTTTGATTTGATTAGTAGGAATGTGGTGGAGAGGGGTAAATGGTGGTGGTTGGAGGGGCTGATACCACAGATTGGCAGCCTCACTTCAGTCTACCCAAGGGTGTAGTTTACCTTAGAATTGAATAAATAATGCACAAAATTGGACAGGCACTTTGAGTGTTTGGGACAGTGCAAAATACACCACTTGACTGGGAGCAGTATCTTGTCCGAGGAAACTAAAAGAAAGGCCCTGGAGCAAGACCTGAACCAGCAACCCTCTCTCTGTAAACTAAATAGGTGGTATAGAAATATACATTATACAGTCCCGAAAAAGTTTAAGACCAGTCGAAAAATGTACAAAAGCCACATTTTGGGTGGTTGAATCTTAACAAGGTTCCAAGTAGAGCTTCAACAAAAAATGGGAGTGAGACAAAAATAAAAAGTATAGTATTTTAGTGTATTTAGACTTTTTTTTTTTTTTTTTTTTAAGTAAATTCAACTGAAATAGGCTGTTTTGCAGCTGATCAAAAGTTCAGGACCACACGTCAAAGAGCAAAAAAACAAAACCGTAACTCCCTAAACTAAAAGAAATCAAAGTTCCAAACATGAACTCAGAAATGAGTAGCACCACCGTTATTGTTGATGACGATACGCCTGATGCAAGTGTTTCCAGTAGGTGAGAGGGAACATTTCTTCAAGTGGTGAAGACGGCCTCATGAAGGACATCTACTGTCTAGAACTGTTGTCCATTTGCGTAACCTTCCCTTGCTGTCCATCCCCAAAGGTTCTCAGTTGGATTTAGATCAGGGGAACACGCGGGATGGTGCAAAAGAGTGACATTATTCTCCTGAAGAAGTCCTTTGTCCTGGGGCTTTGTGAACTGTAGAAAAACCAAAGGCAGTTCGGTGGCGTTCAAGGAATCGTGGCCTTTGAAGGTGGGTTTTTTTTGTTTTTGAAGCCCTTCAGATGTCACCTGATGGTTATTGGGCTGCTGTCGGTACCCATATTATTATTTTATTATTACTGACCTTTATTTAACCAAGAAAGTCCCACTGAGATTCAGAATCTATTTTTCAGGGGAGTCCTGGCCCCAGAGGGGAGGAGCCTATTGTACATGTTTTTATAACAGTAATTAGTTTTGGGTCTTCCACTTGACGTTTTTGTTCCATAACCCTCAGGATCTTTTAAGAAATTCAAAATGACTGTCTTACTGCGTCCCACCTCAGCAACGATGGCGCGCTGTGAGAGGCCCTGCTTATGCAACTCAACGACCGTACGCTATCAAAACATCATGACAGTGTGAATACTTGACAGAAAATGACACTGAATCTGCATTTGTGCACAGATTTGAGCTTTTAAAAGCATTTGATCCTAAACCTTTGAGCAGCTGCAAAACAGCCTATTTCAGTATAAATGTTGTTTTCCATCAAATGTTTACTCAACCTTTTTTTTAATCTCACTCCTATTTCTTGTTGCATAGTGAAGCTTTACTTTACTTTACATTTTCCAACCATGCAAAATGTGACTTTAGTTCAACTGGTCTTGTAGTATACAGGCATTTCTGAATGAGGAGGTAAAATTCCCATTTGTTTTTCCTGTTGACCATTCAATGTCATTTAATGAGAGGCTAACTAGCTGTAAAATATATATTGAACTGATAAATTAGAGATGAATCATTGCCAGTTGTTATCACAGCAGAAAAAATATTCAGGGAAATAGTTCCATAGGGTTAGTCGTTCCATCCTTAAATGTAGTGTCCAGTGCAGTGTCCACAGAGGGATCCTCCTCTTCCTCAGTCTCCAACAGTAACAGGAGGAGCAGGCCATGTATGTGCCCCTCATTAACATGACAACCACAGCCCAGAGGCCCATGGAGCAGCAAGCCTCTCTACCACAATGCCACTCCCAGTTCTGCTCCTGTCTGCTACCGCCTGCTACTGCTACAATTACAGACCGGTATCTAACTTACCATTTTTAAGCAAAATTTTAGAAAAACTTGTTTTTACTCAACTTAATTCTTTTTTTAAACACACACAACATTTTTGAGGAATATCAGTCTGGTTTCAAGGTAAACCACAGTACAGAGATAGGCTTGACAAAGATTTGAAATGATTTAAGATTAATTTATGACTCTAAACAGGTGACAGTGTTGGTTCTACTGGATCTAAGCGCTGCCTTTGATACAGTAGACCACACTATTCTTTTAAACAGACTCAAACACCTGGTGGGCCTCTCTGGTACTGTGCACAAATGGTTTACATCCACACAGACAGAACATTTATGGTAAGTTTAGATATCTGCTCCTCCAGGGTTCATAAAATCAAATGTGGTGTGCCCCAGGGTTCCATTTTAGGTCCTGTGCTTTTTAACCTCTACATGCTCCCTCTTGGTGGTGTCATCAGGAGACATGGAGTCAACTTCCACAGTTCTGCTGATGATACGCAGCTTTACATCTCCATGTCTCCTGATGACACCAGGCCAATGGATGCTCTTTTTAACTGCATTTTAGAATCAAATCCTGGATGGCAGAAAACTTTCTCCAGCATAACCAGGACAAAACTGAGATTTTAGTCATCAGTCTTGAGGCTCAGAGGGAGAAACCTTTATCCAAACTACGAGTACACTCTTTAATCCATCACCACAAGTAAAAAACCAGGGTGTTATCGTGGCTCTGAGCTCACTTTTGTCCCGCACATCAAGAACATCAAAAAAATTGTTTTTTATCACTTAAAGAACATGCATGCTCTGCGCACACGAGCGCTTTACGTGGGGATGACGACCGCTTCTTTTATCACCAGTCCAGACCAGCGGTTCTCAAACTTTTTCAGTCGTGACCCCGAAAATAAAAATAATTCACATTCGCGACCCCCAAACACAAAAAATAGGCGACATGCAAAGTGATAAATTAGCCTTATGTCTAATGTTTGATTTTATTTAGAGAATACAGACCTAGAAAAACAAATTCATTGGCCAACAAATAGGAATCTACATTTACCACTGCATTTGAAGGGTGTTAAGCCTTGTTTGACACTAATGTAGCAATTTTTTCCCCATCATCTGGGAACCCCTGGAAATAATTTCCCCACCCCCGTTGGGGTCCCGACCCCTAGGTTGAGAACCACTGGTATAGACTACTGTAATGCCCTGCTCTCTGGTCTTCCCAAAAAGAGTATTTCAGGTTTACATTATTACAAAATTCAGCAGCACGTGTCCTGACTAAGACCATCACTGCATTGGCTCCCCATGTGTTTCAGAATCAATTGTAAGGTTCTTTTACTGGTTTATAAATGTATTAATGGTCTTGGGCCTTCTTATCTTTCAGAACTGCTTTTACCATATGAACCCTTGCGGCCCCTGCGCTCCTCCTCGGGCCCCTGCCCTCCTCCTCGGGCCCCTGAGCTCCTCCGGCAGCCGGCTCCTAGTCATTCCCAAAGTCAGGACAAACTCACGGCGAGGCGTCCTTCCAGTACTACGGCCCTTGTCTGTGGTATGGACTGCAGGAGAACCTCAGGGCCGCAGAGAACGTTCAGGTTTTTAAGAGCAGGCTCAAGACCCGCCTTTTTAGCTTAGCTTTTGATTAATATTTAATTTATGTACTTGTTATAGTTATTCTTCCTATTTATTGTGTTTACTTATTTTAGGTTTGCTATTTTATATGTATTTATTTCCAAGTTTTACTCTAGTTCTATTTATTAATTCCCCATATTATTGTATCTATTCTTTTATCAATTTTAGGCTCTCCAGTGTTTCCTCTGAGGGGCCCTCTGTACCAGGAGCGGTGGTCGGCTATGGCTGCTGGGCCCTGGCTCATGGGCCCTTGATGATGGTTTGGTGTGTGCCTCGTCTCTCCTCTTGGCTCTGAGTCTGTGTCCTGTGTGGACAACTCTCTGCTCCTGGTGCAGACGGCTCCTCTGATGGTGCTTCTTCAACTGGTGCATTTGTACTCAGCCTTGTGTATCTTAGAGTATGTGTGTGTGTATACATGTGTATGTGTGTGTATGGGTGTATAGGTGTGTATATGCGCATAGATATGTGTGTGTGTATGTGTGTGGACAAGTATTTTTTCGAAAACGCCCAAAAGGAAGAGCAAGGACAGTAATGTAGCAGTGCTCTCTGCCCTACAGCCGCCATCTCCCAGCTCCACGTCAGACATGGCCTCACCAGAGGCTGAAGAAACCAGATGGGTGGTAGATCGGGAAATCATAGCGGCCTTGCGCGAGAAAACAAAAGAGAAATCAAAAGTCATTTGACGCTAAAATTGACTCTCTGTGTTTGCCTAACATCCAAGAATCACAAACTGGATAATTTGGCCATAGCTGTCAGGAGGCAGATCTCTGACCTGGGGTAACCAGGGTGGCCAGTGCCTCTAAAATGCCCTTGCCATCCCCATTGCCACCCCACTAAAGAGGTTAATGTAGAAAAAAGAAAAACGTTTATTAACATTTATCATATTGTGAGAATCTGGCAAAAAGTCTAATTTCCCAGTGCCCCTGAATGCATCCTGATGCAACTGCACCACTACGTTGGTGCGTGCAGCGACGTAGTGGTGCTGTTGCACCACATTTTCATTGCAGATTCTTCATGATCGAAAATAATAATCTAGTAATCTAATAATCTAGCTACACAGACTATGCTATGAATGGCTATCAAATGTAAATCAGGTGATGATCACGAGGGTATAATGCTGCCTTTTGGTTTACCAGATTAACAATCTATCTTAATAGAGTAAAACTTGTTAAGATAGTTTTACTCTATCAAGATGGTAGTAAAATCCTTTACTATATATTTACTATATTCTTTTTCAAACAAGTGGCAACCTAAATGAAACTCCTACAAAATAATGTATTCTAGCTTTCTTTTGAGTAGGACAGAATGGAGAGAAAAGGAGACATTTCAAAAGATAAAGATAAAACATGCTGTAGCCCGAGTACCAGTGGCCATAGAAATCAAGATGACCAAGGAAGTCAATGTAAACAGACACAAGCAGGTCGCAGGAAATATATTGCATGTAGACTTTTTATGCTATGGGATTTGTTGGGTTTGTATATACAGTATTTTTATTCTGTTTCAGAAGATTAAACTTCCTTTTGAGTAAGAGGACAGTGAACCAGACCTGTTAGGAAGAGGAAAAGAGGCAACTGAACTTCCCACAGCAAACTCTAGAGCCTCATAGTCTACACCAAAAGGACAAAGTGGTAGGCACTATCCATAGTGCACTCACTTATTTTTTATGCAAGAAAATATAAGATGTAATCAGGCTATACTAAACTTTGACTAATGATGTTAACTAGATTAGATATGTGTAAATGCTTAAAATGTATCTAGACATCTCAAAATCCAGAGAGGAAGCTCCAGTAAAGCCACACCTAAAAAGCTATCAAAAGACTAATGGAAGCATGGAAAAAGAATGAGGTAATTCAATGAGTCTTGATATAAAGACAATCCAGGGCTGGAGTACAACGATAGTCAAAATGGGGTAGCTATTGTTTCACTTGCAGGCACTTTTCTCTACCTGGCGCCACAGAATCTTACTTTATCTCAGATTCAGGGGTTTTCAATTGGAAAAATGCAATATTTAAAGATGCTGGATTTAAGATTCACTCAAAATCAGAGCAGCATACACATGCCATGTATGCCTGGACCGAATACAAAATAGGCACTGAGAGTAAGTCAGTATTTGACGATTTAAATTAAGGCCGTAAACAGAAGGTTGGGGAAAACAAACAATACATTAAAACTACAGCTGAGGTGTCGCTGTAAATTGCAGCTCAAAATACAGGCCACAGGGAGTCCGGTGTGATGACAAAACCAGAGGCAGTTATTTAGCCATTTTGGATCAAATTGCAAAGCATTATCCCTGCACTTTATCCACCTGGCAGTACACAAGTCAAATCCAGAATTATATTTTGAAAGTTTTGGCTGAAATGGTCCAAAAACAGACAGTTGCTGACGTAAAAGAAAGTGAGGTTATAAGTGTCTTGGCAGATGAGAAAACCTAAACAAGAAAGAACAGATTTCCTTTGTGCAGTATTACTGTATTACTGTGGTGTTGTACATGAAAGCTCCTTGTACTTGCAGTCAGCAGAAAGCTTGAATGCAGAGGGTCTAACTAAAAGGATAGCTGTTTGGAGAAGCAAGGTCTGGACTATAGAAACAACCTAACAGGAGTGGGAAACATTCTGGAGTTGTTACACGTATTAAAATGAAGTTTGCATTTCATGTACACTGTAACGCACATTGCTTGAATATTGTTCTTGTTCATGTGGTAAAGTCAGTTCCTGTGGTAAAGTCAGTACTGGACACATGTGTCATGTGTTTCTGGAACCATATAGAGGTATTTCATGAGCTTACCAGGATTTCTGTTGTTATTCAAGTCAGTAATTATGCTCTTTTGAATATATGTAAATAAGATGCCTGTGATTAGCCTAGGGTAAAGTTTTTTGAAAAATATATTCTTATTATACCCAAAATAATTCTTATGTAAAAATAATTGGTCCAAATAATAACTCAATTTAGGATTTTGATTAAAATCAGAAATACCTCCCGTAGAGCCTATATGGGAGTATATGTATATTGCTGCTCCTCTCTTATTAATTAATTCATTCATTATTATTATTATTATTATTATTATTATTTCATGTTGTATAAACAGAGATCATCAGTAAAACATTGTAAAATGATTTTTAACACTTATGGTTTATAAACACATTAAACTAAACATTTTTTATGTAATAACACTCACAAATATATTGCAGACTTTTTAATACTTACTCATTGTGATAGCTTTTATGTATGTCTTGAATGTCATTATTGTTTTTGATTCTTTGATTTCTTTGTCAAGATCATTCCATAAATTAACTCTTTACAGCAATGCTTTATTGCTATTTTGTTCACGCTGCCCCCGGTGTGGTCTCCCTCCTTGTTGAGCTAGAGACAGGCATTACAAATAGCTACATCTCAAGAAAAAACTAACTGTCTGGATAACATTTGTTATGTTTACATGTTTACGACCTACCTCCTCTAAGCAGTTTCTGGTGCGGTTAATGTAGCTTGTTACCTTATTGTCAGCACTTTATTTTCAGTCAATGAGTTCTATGAATACAATGTTTGGTCATATTGCTGATGCAAATGAAATGTGTTCCTCGTTAACTTTATTTTGCTTTTAATTTATATTTAATTAACTTTTTGTGTGTAAAAGAACAATTTTTTTTTTATTATTGGGCCCCCCCAAAAAACCCTTGCAACCCTCTGGACATCCCTTGTTTAAAAGTATAACTACGCCATTGACACAGTGACATTCCTGTTGGTCATAGTGACAAAACTAGAAAAGCAGGTCAACGACATAACGGATCATATTAAAATCATTTAGAGAATCAAAACCGCAGATGGGCAGCCAGGCTCCCAGGGGGTACTGAAGCGAGAGATACAGTTACCTATGTCAATTTGGCAGCCAAATTTGGCTCAAGCTAAAGAAACCGTGCTCTGACGCCATTCACTGACACCAAAGCTGGGGCTCACTCAACCTCCATCGTCCAACAACTTCATGGAGAAATGAGAGATGGCTGCAGGGAGTAGCGCACAAGCACAAGCAGGTCTCATTCATTCATTTTCTACCGCTTATTCCCGTTAGGGGTCATGGGTGACTGGAGCCTATCCCAGTGATTTGGGCCTTAGGCGGGGTACACCCTGGACAGTGGCCAACTCATTGCAGGGTTAACACAGAGAGACAGAGACAAGGACAGACAACCATTCACTCTCACATTCAGTCACTAGGGACAATTTAGAGTTCTCAATTAACCTACACAGTCATGTGTTTGGACGGAGGGAGGAAGCCGGAGAACCCGGAGAGAACCCACGGTAACACGGGGAGGACATGCAGACTCCACCCAGAGAGATCGTGTGATGTTGGGGTGGTTCGGGATTTGAACCTACGATCTCCTACAAGCAGGTCTCCTTAAATGATATTACTCGACAAGAGTGATTACGAAACAGAAGGCATTTGATGTGGTGAAGACTCACCTGAGAAAGAAGGATGTGGATTAGGCACTCCTGTATCCCGCCACGCTGCCAGATCCATGAGCTTTTTAGCAGATTTATTTTTCAATGGATGGGATTCGTTGGAAAATGCGGCCAATGGGATTCTCATGTTGTTTATAAATAACCAGGTAAAAAGTTCTATTTCCTGACCTTTTTTACCCGAAGAATTCCAACTTCATATTTTTAGGTCAGTATTTGTGTGTTAGTGTGTTATATTTATTGTACTAATTTTGAAAATTAAATTATTAAAATACAAATAATAATAATAATATTAATATACAAATTTAATAATTGGAGGGAGATGAACCCCACTACTCTCCTTTTCATTTTTTCATTTTCAATAAAGATAAATGTGAAAGATTATGCCCCTATTTACATTAGGTATACATCTTATACTGGTATGGAGTATCTGCACCGATCCAGAGAAATTTGCTGAATCAGTTACCGGATCCAAAATAGAGAAGGTCTGTTGTCAAGACTAGTTTCTTTCAACTGCGTGTTCTTTGCCAGGTCAAAGCCTTCCTCCAAATTAGTTTGAGCGCACACTTTCATCACATCATGCCTTGATTATTGTAATTCATTGTACTGTGCCCTGGATCAAACATCTCTGAACCGTCTGCAGCTGGTACAGAACTCTGCTGCTCGGCTGCTGACAGGAACCAGGCGCCTTGAACACATCACACATGTTCTCTTCTGCACTGACTTCTCTCAGTTAAGGAACTGATTTTAAATTGTTGTTGTTTGTTTTTAAATTTCTAAATGGCCTTGCCCCGGCTTATCTTAGTGATGTGTGTGTGTTTGGTTTCACGAGCAATGGCTTTATAGAGAAAAGACGCAGCGACTGAGCCACGGCTGCCACAGTCACGGCTCACTGTGCGAAAGAGACAACAGCAAACCATATGCCACGGCCAAAGCGCTGACCCTTCTGGACACAAGCCCGACACGAAACTTTGGACAGAAGCCTCTCATTCACTGGGAGCACAGCAGTGCAGCCCTCCCAGTTCTCTTTCAGACAGGCTAGATTTATAATCTTCCTCTAATTAAAAAAAAGAAAGAAAAAAAAATTTTTTAATTCATTGTAAAATATTCTATATCAGATGTAATTAATTGTTATTGTGAAAAAATGTTGTCGACTTCTATTTCCGCTTATCCGGGGGTCAGGTAGCGGGGGCAGCAGTCTAAGCAGGGACTCCCAGCCGAGAGAGTCCCTCCAGCGTGTAATGGGTGTCTTCCCCGGGGCCGCCTCCCAGTGGGACATGTCCACAGCACCTTCCAGGGGAGGCATCCAGGAGGCATCCTGAACAGATGCCCGAGCCACCTCAGCTGGCTCCTCTCGACGTGGAGGAGCAGCGGTTCTACTCCGAGCTCCTCCAGTGTGACTGAGCTCCTCTCTATCTTTAAGGGAGCGCCCACCCACCCGGCGCAAGAAGCTTATTTCGACCGCTTGTATCCGCGATCTTGTCCTTTTGGTCATTACCCAGAGCTCATGACCAGGTGAGGATAGGAACGTAGATTGAGCGGTAAATCGAGAGCTTTGTCTTTCGACTCAGCTCTTTCTTTACCACAACGGTACGATACAGCGCCCGCATCACTGCAGACGCTGCACCGATCCGCCTGTCAATCTCACGCTCCATCCTTCCCTCACTCTGAACAAGACCCCGAGATACTTGAACTCCTCCACTTGAGGCAAGGACTCCCCACCCGGAGAGGGCAAGCGGGGAGATCTAGGCAGCAGGCAGGGGCCTCGGAGGTGGACTCATCCATCACCCAAGCCGAAGTCACTGAGGTTGTTGGCAAGCTCCTTGGTGGCAAGACTCCAGGGGTAGATGAGTATCTTAAGTCTCTGGATGGTGTGGGACTTGGCTGACACGTCTCTGCAACATCGCGTGGTGGTCTGGGACAGTACCTCTGGACTGGCAGACCGGGGTGGAGGTCCCTCTGTATAAGAAGGGGGTCCAGAGGGTGTGTTCCAATCACAGGGGATCACACTCCTCAGCCTCCATGGTAAGGTCTATTCCAGGGACTGGAGAGGAGAATCTGACCGATAGTTAATCCACGGATTCAGGGGGAGCCTGTGGTTTTCGTCCCGGTCGTGGAACACTGGACCAGCTCTATACTCTCCATCGGGTGCTAGAGGGTTCATGGGTGTTTGCCCAACCAGTCCACATGTGCTTTGTGGATCTGGAGAAGGCATTCGACCGTGTGCCCCGGGGCGCCTTGGGGGGATTGCTCCGGGAGTATGGGGTCCGGGGCCCTTTGTTAAGGGCTGGTCGGTGAAAAACAAAAACATTTTATATTAGACCGGAGACCCTGTAAAGTTCCTACTCAATCGTAGGATTGAGTATAAAGGTCATTCTAAATAAAAAATGTTCGGATATTACAAGAATATAGTCGTAATATTTTTACATTAAAGTTGCAAATTTACGTGATTAAAGTCGAAACTAGAAAAAGCCATAGTTTTACGAGAATAAAGACGTAATAATTTGACATTAAAGTAAAGATTTTATGGATTTTTCATATTGTTATTAGCCATTAAATATGCTCTTAAGTACCTTAAATTTGCCAAAAAATGTTTATTATTGAATAAATGACTTTATCAGCCTGAGTTGTTGGGGGGTGGGAGGAGCTGTATTCAATGGTAGAGGAAACACTGAAGCATGAGCCACATGAAACCAGGCAAAGAGCCGCATGCGGCTCGCGAGCCGCGGGTTGGCCAGCCCTGATTTAAGATCAGCCGCATAAAGAAAAAGTGTAATTCCGGTACAATTTCGATTTTATTCATTTTTATTTTTTCAGCTGCTCACGTAGCTAACTCCTGGGAGCTGGACCCCTGCACAGAAACACAGTCCATCATTAACAGAAGTGGCCAGAGCCGGCCCCAAGTGAACTGGTCTGAGGAACCAGGTCTATCGAAACAAGGCTATATATTCACACTTTTTGGCACTGCCCACACATCACACAGTTTTGGGAAACAGCCATATCATCACTATCTTCATTTATGAGCTGCCACAACCCACTGTCCCTCTCCCTCTGCTTACTCCTAGATCTATTTCAACTCATTATTTCAGACACAAATATAAACATACTACTCATACAACTAACTCTATTATTACATGACTCTTATTATCATTAATTAATTTATTATTATTATTATTAGGCCCAAGCGCCACAAGCTGGCGAGAGGCCTATTAGATTCGTAGTGCCGGGTGAAGCACGGCTGTGAAAGTGTGCACGAAATCGAACGCGAAGCGCTCGCTTCTTCCAAACACTCACTAACGCACTCCCAAACTCATGCATGTCCCGTGCATACCAATTAGTAGTGGGAAAATTGAACATTATTGTTGTAAAAGGGTGATGTCAGCGCAAAAGTGCATACGAAGTGCGTACTAAACAAGGGCTTGTGTGCGCAGCCGCAAACTTTGACCAAATTTTAGACATTTTCAGTGAAATGTGAGAAGTAGGAGGCACGGTAGCACCACAGATTCGGCAGCAGGTATTTCATGAGGAGGGAAATTGGTGCACGTAAGCGCCCCCTCCTCTTGCGCTGCAGGGCGGCGGTGGCGTGGCACAGGCCGATCATTGCCGCTTGTGGCTATATTTTATTATTATTACTATTATTAGTCTATCCGTGTTTTTTCTAAATAAAACGATGAGTCGTCCATGAAAAAATTTGACCAAAATTCAAAACTTGTGCGCCACACGTTTTAAAATAACATTGATGCAAAAATACCCAAAAATCAGCGCGATAGCGCCCCCTAGAGAATGGAAATACATTGTGCTTATGGCTATACCCAAAAAATGAAACTAAATTCAGGTGATGGATTGGTCAAATCATTCTGAAAAAAAAAAAAAAAAATCACGTGGTTGCTAGGCAACCAACTGGAAGTCGGCCATATTGGATCAAACACGTGACGTGTACTTTAACAAACTCATCCCAGGGCGTCACCAGAATTACTCTACGTTATCTAGACAAGTGGGACATTAAAAGTTGTTAAAAGAATTTAAAAAATAAGAAACTGCGTTGCCGTGGCAACGGCGCAAATTTTGGGTTAGTTTTTGCTTAGCTTTTCATCAACCAAAGTTAATTCACAATGATCAGACAGGATTTATTAACAAACAACAAACCCTAGACAACGCAGACGATCTTTACACATAAATAATCATATCCAAAGACAAGTCAAAACTCTAACAGCACATTTATGGTTAAAAGCCAAAGAGAAAAAGTTTTAACAATAATACAACAATGCAAAGGTAAGCTATTCCAGAGCCAAGGATTAGCTACAGACAAGGCCCGATCACCTATCTGTTTCCTTTTTGTGTTTGGCACAAACCAGGATAAGGTGCTCAGCCAAACTGAGAGCATGAGAAATGTGGCTGGATCAATTCTGACAAACATTGAGGAGCAAGAGCGTTTAAATAAATCAAAACTGTTACAAGTCTATTAAGAATTGTTCTGGCCTGTGTAGAGATGCTAAAACCAGGGAGATGTGTGCATGCTTAGGGGTACCCGTTACTAGTTGTGCTGCTGCATTTTGCACAAGCTGCAGACGCCAGAGGGAAGCCTGCGTGACACCAGCATAACGACCATTAGAAACATCCAAACGGGTTGTAAAAGTATGGAAATCAAAACTTTCAAGGGGAATAATACTGTATGTAAGTTATATAAACGCATTAATAATCTGGATAGCCATTGTATATGTCAAGGGAAGTCTATCTTTAAAATGATTTATCTTGTTTTTTCATTGCATGTTTCAGTTCACGTGCTGTTCTTAAATTGTGCGTTTCAACACTGGAATTTCCCCATTGTGGACAAATAAAGGTTCTCTTATCTTATAGTATCTTCAAATAAATCACATTATTTATAACACTATGCCAAAGTCACAAACAAATACTAGTTGCTGGAGAAACTGTGGCTGATTGTCCTACTGCTAAGAAATATTGGACTGAGATCAATAGGAAGCTGCAAATTATTTTGGGCATCCCACTGGAGTTCAGAACTACGTACTTTATTTGTGTAGATAATTAACATCCGTCCCGGTACTACGTATGAAAAATAGCCATTTGGGCCTCAAATGTGTCTGGGCCTCAAAACTCCTGCCATGGCCATAAATGGATACCTTTGGAGCATACTGGTTGCAGGGAAAAATGTCATCATGAAAAAATGGGTGACACAATAATCCAAAACTGGACGGGTGTAGTAATACGCTTATACGCTGGACAAAATGTGCCATAATTTCGTTGGATGTCGTGTCTTACTTTTACTTACTTTTTCTTTTCTCTCTTTCCTCTCTTTTTTTCTAATTAAAGACAAAATTCAAAAGCTTTTAAATAAAACAGAGAGCGCATTCTTTCTCACTCCATTTCCAAATTAAAAAGTCTGATGCTGATGTGAAAGTGTCATAGGGCTTTGCAATACAAACACACACTTTAATCAGTGGTTGTAGTAAATTAATACGATTTTGTAGTATTTAACCTCATTTTAAACAGGCTAATCTCTGAGAAGTGTGTGGTGCCAGCTTCAACACTCCTAATCAGGGGTAGAGAACTTGGTCAATATCCAGTGAGATTTCCACAAAGCAAAGCCATACCTAGTCCGTGAATAAATGTATGTAAATGAAACATAATTTGTAGCCCTGAGAAACGACAAATAATTATTTAGATTCATTTGTTCATGTTGCACATTTAGTCTGCCATTCGAAAAACTTTTGTTGAAGTATTATCTTTTTGTCTTAAATAAATTCAAAGGATTTGATATGCGTGCCAAAAACTGGGTAACACTTGTCAACTAGGCAACATTGGGTAACAGACATTTTCTTTTTTATCAGTATTCCTTTTTTGTAAATATTTATAAAAATATTTATTAAAAAAATCTGGTTATCTGACATTCTAACATTACCTAATCTAACATTTAGATTAGGAGTAGGTGATTATTCCCAATAAACGTCCCAATAAAGTTCAGATTTTTTTTTTGTTTTTTTTTTTACAATCAAGTCCACAGATTATTTGGTAAATAGACCAAATGAATATTCAGTTATGGTTGCAACTCACTGCACTTAAAACATGTTTTACAGGAAGTATCGTTTAACCATTACAGAAGCGACCAAATATCCAATCACTTAATTGAAAATTTAAAAAAAGTGTTTGAAGATTAAGTGGGGCAATTAGTATTTAAAGATCTACAGTTAAATGTAGCTCTAATTATAGAATCACCCATAGATTATCCAAAAGCTGTGTTGATGTATTTGCTTTTCTGTAGGGATGGGATGATTCATTTAAATCATGATTCGATTCAGTTGATGATTTCAGAGTCACAATTTTAAATTTTGTAGATTTTTTACTAAATGGAGATAAGTCTGTTATCTGAAGTCCTGGAGCAGGACCACACCTCATCCACGCCCTTCCGGTGGCTCCTCTATTGAAGCTTCCCGCTCACACACCAGCGTTCATTGTTTCGTGCCCCTCCCTCCCAGCCTCTTCTGATTATTCTGTCTTATCTCTTGGTCGGGGGGATCGAGGCCCAGGAGCCTCAGCCCTCATCGCTAGAAGCCCCAAAACTGCATTTATCGTCTACTCTCATGCATTTTATCGTTGTTCTCCTTCACAATAAACGTTCTGCATCCAAGCTTGAGGTTGTGGTCCTTGCTAGTGAATTTATTATTTTTACCTTAAAACACAGAATACAAAAAAAAAAAAAAATGGGATTGGAAGTTTTATTTATTTTTTATAAATAAACAATAACATTTAGTATTTCTACATTATAAAAATAAGTCATTAAAAACGCCATGAATTAAAGATAAATAGAAAGATGGCAAGTAGCCACTATGTAGAAATAAAATAAATGTCAAGTGAAAAGACAAGCATTTTGACCCTGCAGTAAACCACTTATATATTTTCAAGTTTACGGCAAGAATAAAAACAACATATAATGTGTAACAAAACTGACAACACAGCTGTACACATAACAAGCGTTTCTGTCCTGCAGTAAAACGCTTGTAAAAAACTGTAACTAGGACATTTTCAAGTTTTTGGCAAAAAAGTGGTGGAGTAAGTGGGTAAATTCTCACACTTGGTACAGATGTCCCAGAGATAGCGAGAACACAATACCTGTTCTTGTCTTTACAGAATTTATTTTGTGTTGTCATTGTAGATTTTCTCCACTTAAGCTCCTTCCAGATATGACAAAGACTTAAATCTTGGATCAAGTGTCTTGGCTCTGTGTACAACATTCACAAGGTCTGGGTCTGTGTAGCTGGCCTCCAGATTTAGCCTCTTGGATAGAGGAACTGTCCTTCTCACTTGACGGATTTTAGAATCATCCTCTGCAGTGCGTGCTCATGAGGGTTGTGATATCTTTTAGTGTTTTAAGGATTTTAATAAGGTCTTCTGCCAGTTTTGCCTCTTTTGAACTCAACATTATAATGTCCTTAACATTATTTTTTATGTCTTTGTCCATTAAAGTAGAGTAGTAGATTGCTGCCTGCTGCTCCACATATCGCTCCAACATGTCATTTGTACAGTTCCAGCAAGTAACCACATCACTTTATTTGTTTGTGAACCGGCAACTCTAACACTCTAACTCTAACCTTAGCACCAAATATGTGGCACTAGTCCAGTAGTGATATTGACTGCATTGACAATGTTTCTCGCATTATCTGTTGTTACTGGGATGGTGCAATTTTTTTTATCCAACTTGCACTCATTTATTACTTTAGCCAGTGATCATGAGAGATTTTGACTTGTGTGGGACTCATACAGGGTGTGTCTGCAAGACTCCGTATCGATGTAGTGGACCGTCAAGGTAATAAAGCTCTCCGTTGGTCTGGAGGTCCACCCATCAGTTGTTAACGTAACATTTAGACTTTCAGAGAGGTCTTCTATAAGGTCACTCTTAGTTTCTTCGTACACCAATGGTATTACGGTGTTACTGAAGTGTTTTCAACTCTGGGTTTTATCGAGCGTGTTTAAAACGTGCATTCCACAGCATAAGGCTGCATATCACGCAATAAATGTTCCTATATTTAGTAATTCCCTTTGCTTTGTTGGACTTTTCACTCAATTAAACCTTGAAAGCTGTCTGTATGAGAGAATATGGGCCATATTTTGCCCCTGGTGGTAGCGCGGTAGTGGCGTTAATCACGACGTCTTGCGCCAGAGCCAGACGCCGTGGGGCAAAGTGCTTTAAACAAGAGGTGTGATCATGCCAAAATATGAAGTGGAGTGAAGCAAATGTAGAGCATGGTGTGATGCATTCTGTGAATGGCCAGAATCGTAACAAATAAACTTCAAAACTAATGCAGTAAAAAACATAATATGAGAAACATTTCCTGGAGTCGTATTACTATCGTCATATGGACCATATAATCTTATTAAAACAACCTTAATGAGCACAAATAATCAAAACGATACATTTTCCATCCAGTTTCCATTTAACTTTTGCGCAAAACTGTATCAATCTGCTTCAAATGTCAAAAAAACATCATGTTGAGCCTGTTTCCATTAAATTAATAGAAGCTCCAGAGCAGCCGGTCACTGCAGTGGTCTCTCTGGCTTCAGGACACACCACTGTTCTGATCACAACCGCTGCTGAACAGCATGTGTTCTTCAGAGCTGTTTTATTGTCCATCTCGTTCTTTGACTTGTTATAGGAGAACAAGTGTCTCCTCTTGTAAAGCGTTGGCTTCTTTCTTTTCCTGGATCTGCCCTGGATGTAACCATCTCCTACACTGACAGTTCTCAGTCATTGGTTCAAAAGCGTTCAGCATATATGGACTGTCACTACCCCTTCAGTACAGCCTCTTTGAGCTAGTGTTACTGCCGTGAAAGTAGCAAAAGCCCGACCTGGAACCGCCCTCTGGTCATAGCGCTGATGCAAGGGACAAAATACAGCCCTATAACTTTGTTTCCTCCTCTCGTTCTCTGTTGTCACTTTGGGTTGGTGGCTTTGTAAATGCCCATGTTAGTGGTGTTTCCACTGATATGATGCCGACACATGTCGAGCACTCTCGAACAGTCT
The DNA here is from genome assembly GCA_019453435.1 of Rhinogobius similis. Classification (NCBI taxonomy): domain Eukaryota; kingdom Metazoa; phylum Chordata; class Actinopteri; order Gobiiformes; family Gobiidae; genus Rhinogobius; species Rhinogobius similis. The sequence continues at coordinate 22,601,466 of CM033639.1, read as the reverse complement.
CTTCCTCCGCTTCAGCCATTCCTACACACTAGACCGCTATACTGCGCTCTCTCTCTCTCCCTTGTTAACAAAATGCAACAGTGGCCTTGCAAAATATGTGTATTTCAGTGCATGCACAAAATCAATCAAACTTTGCAAGGATCAAAGCGATAGGGCAGAAATGAATGATTCAACTCTTTTTAAGGACTGGTCTCATCCCTTTTCTGATATCTCAATTTTTCCTCCAAAAATGTTCTTATATAACAAATGGTCAAAAACCGCAACTCTTCTTGTCTCAAAGTGTAAATTGTGTCTAATTGTAGACTGCACTAAACCAGTACATTGCTTACTGAGAGCAGTAAGCAATGTACTGGTTGCTGCAGAGTCAAATGAATGATATAAAAACACCTGATCAAAGTTCAAGAGTTTTGATGGTAAACCTTGCTTCTAAGGATCAAGTTATTACTTTAAAATGTAAAACTGCATTTTGCATAGGCTAACATTTTGCATAGGAAAACTGCAATTCTGTTCAGGGTTTTGTGTGAGATTTTTTGCAAATATTAATTTTGAATGGATAAGTGTATCAAAATGATTGAGAGAAACTGTAATGTAATGTATAATGTAATGTAATTCACGAAGGAAGTAATCTTTAAAATAACATGAAAACATGAAAATGTATGAGTTCATGTCCCCTTATCATAAAATGTTACCAACATTTTAATCAGAGGGTTTAGTGGCTAGTGTTGTGTTGTTCCTTGGCTGTAATAACTTCTTATTTGTAAGTACTGTACCTATAAATGTCCTGCCTCTCAAAGGCCTAAGTTCTTTTAATGTATCATTGTTTTACATCAGTGCCGTTTGATGTAAAAATGTGATCATCTGCTTAAAATTAACATCATAGTTTGTATGTTTTGGTTAACACTTTCCAAATAATACTGGCTTTAGGGCTGGGCGATATGGCAAAAAATTATTATCATGATTTTATTGGGGCCAGATCATGATTTTGATTTTATCACGATTCGTGTTCACTGTATTTGCTGTTGCCTTTAATAGAACTGCACAATATAGGAAAAATACTGTATCTAATTGTGATATTTCTGACCCGTGCGATTGTGATTAGATTTGCGATTTATGTTTTTCTGTTCGATTCTGTTCAATTTCACATTTTAAAAACACTTTTGTCGCTTTAAGTCACGTTTTTGTCATGTTCAGTTTTGTTTGTCATATTTAAATGCGTCTTAGTCACTTTTAGTCGTGTTTTTGTCACTTTTAGTCACGTTTGTTGGAGCTTTCGAACGCATTTTTTATCACTTTTTGGCCCCTTTTAGGGCTGCACAGTCATCTGCTCAGAGGCTTCAGAAGCTAAAAAACAGGAGAAAAAGTGTGTTTGAAACGGTAAAGGTAATCACGATACGACAATTTCACAAAAATAGCAGATTGTCACAAGGATGAGCTCACAATTTGACTTTTATCACCATATCGCCCAGCCCTAACTGCTTCTCCATTTCATCCATTTGGCCCATTCAGCGGCCAGTAAAGCCTGCACAGGAACCTCTGGCATCACATTACATTCATTATTTTTTCCATTGAGCTTTATAGTCCTGGTCACGCCTGATTTGAGCTATAATTTTTAAGACACAAAAAATACATTTTTAAGACAAGGAAAGAGTTTTTGGATATAAGGCCCTGCCAGATTGTTTTGTCCCATTCATTAAATAACTAATATGGGATGGGATTTGGACGAGTGTGATAAGGATATCTGGGCAGAACATACATTTTTATATTTTCAATCCTTTGACTTAGAGCTAAGTACGAAATAAGATTTTTTTTTTTTCTAAAAATGTATTAAAAAATTGTTGTTAAAAGTGTTGACCAATTGTTATGGAAACACTACATCCAAATATTAAACAGATTCTATTTAAATGGGTATATTGGGTATAACAGGTATTTTTTCAGGTCAAAGGAGGTGACCAGAAATAAATGATTTCAGTTTTATGTATATTCAGTTTGTATCCGGACAATGGACCCGTATTATGAAGGAGATGTGTCACATTAGGTATGGAAATTTCTGGTTTGGTCAAAATAATAGAACATCATCTGTGGTGCAGGCAATTTTATGTTCCATCCAATCAAATGTAACACCTTTGATTGTTTTTGACTGTCTAATATATTGGGCCACGTGTTCCAAGAATTAAGCGAAACAAAAGGGTAGACAAAGCACAACCCTGCCTCACTTCTCTTTTCTGAGTCACTGGGTCTGTTAACTTCTGTTGGATAATGTTGGACTATCGTACTTCACAAGGGGCATCTGTCTGGAACTATACTGACTGGAGGGATGTGAGGAAAGGCAAACTCTAGAAGCTGCAACAGGCAGATGCACATGAGAGAGAGTGAGCAGAGCGGCAGCAATATTCTTTGGTTGTCAAGTTAAAACAACATTTTATATCTCAGCTTCTTTGAGCAAATATTAAATCTAAATAAATAGGCTGACAATGAGGGCACTTAAGGCAAAGGAGCATGAGCACAACCAGGACTCTGGTGTAATGGGTTTTCTTTTACTTATGTTCTTGAGCAAAATTCCCTAAATCTAAATTCCCAATCTGCACAGTTTGCAGATTAATGATGCAAGCTAAATGCTAAAAATGTCCTCAAACTGCCTCCGGCTTGTGGTCTTGTGTTGGTGCTTTGAACCAGTTCCGCTTTAGAACAGCAGCGGAGGACATCTGCCAGTGGCCACAACAGGCATGTGTCCAGTCTGGTCCAGAGTAATGAGCAGGCAGACTCACCACAGGGACAGAATAAGCCGGGGTCATATAGTCTCTGCAGCAGTCCAGTCGCTTTGGGCCTTTCTGCCCTCCTCTACGGCTCCAGGAGGAATGTAGGTTACCAAAGGATCAGACCTAGCAGTACCACAGTGGGTGCAGGCTTAGTGGTCAGGTGGATATAAATATTTTTTTTTTGGTCAGGAGGTGGGTGCTATGCATGGACCCTTCCTTTGCAGCTTGTTCTTTCATTTTTCTTTTGTACTTTTTTTATTTATTGATTTTTTTTTTTTTTTAGTTTTATAGCAAATTTGTACAGAATATTTTCAACACAGTTAATAGTGTCTGAATTATAAATAACATAATTTAAATGTTAACAGTGTATTAAACCCAAATGAAATGGCCAAAAATACTAATGTGGTAATAATAGTCTGTAATATTAAAATAATAATAATAATACAATTATAATATTGTATTATTGTGAAAGCAATGGTTTGTCAAGATTTCAAACCCATCCCTAGTTATTATTTTGAGCTCATTGCAGTAACCATAAATATACGGCAAAAATGGTATAAAAAGAAAATTGATAAACTCGAGTTCATCAGCCTGGTCCAGAGATATGGGTCTTCGGTCTGGATGGTCCTGACCAGTGGGATCTGCAGCGCTGTCCTCTGTGTGTTCATGGACTGTTGAGCAGAGGACTCCAATCTGGATGAGTTCATCAGAGGCTGGTTGTGTGAACATGACGTCCTAGCGCTGTGCCTGGTCCCGTGAGAGGGTAGAGACTTTTAAGCAGCAGTCTGCATCGGTAAGTTGCGCCTTATTCAGATGTTAAGCAAAGCATCCCAAGTCCTGCGGATCCAAACCACATGTACTCTCCAAAACTGTGAAAACTAATCACGCTGTGTTGCTATCTCATTTATTATTCTCTGAAAGTGAATGTAGAAGTTGCCAGTGGCGTTGGAAAGTTGAATATAGTGTTCTGTGGATTGTATTTGTGGAAAAGTAAAGACACTGACTCAACAGAGGAGCAAGACAGGGAAAAGCCAAAATTGCAGTAAGTACATATCTATGCTGTTGGACACAACTGTTGTTGAAATAGTGTGAGCTCGGTGCTACAGGTGGCTCTTGTTCACGGGCAGGGCAGGAACCAAAGGGCAAAGACCCGAAGGGTAAGACACACAGAGCAGACTCTATGGTGCTGCTGAGGGAGTTATTGCTTCGGAGCGCTGGTATTTAGCCATGAGGCCTTTGTGTCATTGTTAGGAAAATGTATTAGAATATACTGGACATAAACACATCATTTAGACGTTTACAATTTTTTTTTTCTTTTTTTTTCGGTATTGTATGAGAAATTGGTCGTAAATCAATCATTCTGGGCTCTCTGTACGATAATGGGATTGAGACGTAAACACTGTTTATTAGCAGAGCTTGTGCGTCCGGAGGACAGACAGTGCTAACATTGTGGATCACATTTTTCTAAATTATTAGCTTGTAAGCTTAGAAAACAAGCTAAAACATGAGACCGCCAAAATAATAACTATAACCACACAAATTCATATACAATCTTTGTATTTACATATATTCAGAATATCAGGAGGTGAAGAAAATGAAATAGAATCTTTCTGGGATGCTCTTAATTTACCTTTTATAACAGAAGAGCAAACTAAAAAATAGGTACTAAAATACCATTTGCATACAATGTGCAACCAAAAGACTAAAAAAATAAAAATACATAAATAACAAATAAATATCTGGAGAGTGATGGGTACACCTCAGAGTGGTGTAAAGCTTTAAAAGAAACACTTACTCCTCTGCTTTTCTCAACATTTCACTGAGAACTTAAAAGCTGGGATTCCTCCAAGCTGGAAAGAGTCCATCAAATCTTTAGCACCTACAGAAGGGAAAGATCAATTCCCCTGAGTCTCATACAGAACAATCTACATCCTGAATGTGGACTATCGTATATACATCGCCCTTATGGCTAAAAGAATGGAATAAATCCTCCCAAATGATCAGACAAGATTTAAAACACTTCAAACCCGACAAACACATGACAACATTAGACAATCCTAATACATAATGAACCATACACAAAGGTAACAAAACAAAGCTGTAAATTAGTGCAATATGCGATTGCAAAAACAACATTATCACAATATTTCCCTTCATTTGCATATATTTACAATTTATTTTGCAAGATAACTCAATAACTCAACTCGTACTTTAAAATAAAGTAGCTTAGCTTACAAATACACATTAGAGACCTTAGCAGTGTGAAAACCTGGAGTTGCTTTATCCATTACTCAGCAGTCACATTCCTCAGGCATTTTAAACATTTCAGACAATTTATTCACCTTCATTTATGTGTGTATGAAATACTGAAAATATTTATGAGGATTTTGAAGAGCTTTGACAATACAACACTTCACTGGAAAAATGTACAACCTTAAATAAGAAAATAAGTTAAAAAGTGATTGGATTCGTAGTATTTATCTTGATTTGAATACATTTAGACAGTCTTAAAATAAGATTTGCCAATAGAACAAGTACATTTGTTCTTATTTCAAGTGCAGTAGCGTCTTTTTTCTAATTTCAAGATAGAAAATGCTTGTCTTTTTCCTAATTTAACTAAAACAAGATGTTTTATGCTTGTTCCATTGGTAATCTTACTTCAAAATATACTCAAAACAAGTTAAATACTACTTATTTCAAGCACTTATTAACTTGTTATCTTATTTATTTTTTCCAGTGTTCACTTCAGTTTTCATTTCAGTAACTTAGCAAAACTGCGCTCTTGGGGGTGAACATTTAATGGTGAGAACGGAGATGGATGGAGAGAGAGATGGATGACACAAACTTTATCAACAATCAAAGACCTGACTGACAATATAACTGACATAAGTAAAATAAAAATAAAAAATCACAATCACAATACAACTCTGACTACACTAATGATGAAAGACCTCATTCAGGAAGTTGCTACAGCGTCCTATTATCATATCAATAGATAGCTGATCTTGCCTGCAAATACAGACTACCGAGGCGTTTATGCCACCGAGAGAAAGAGTGCAGTGTTGACTTGTTGGCGCACAGGAACATTACACATTTTACATAAACCCACCTACTAATATTGAAATATTTTAGACCTTTTTAAGCAGAAATGAGATCCCAACAGCTTGGATACAAATATACCTAGTGTGTATGTACAGTATGTGTCTTTATGGGAAGGGGTCTTCTTACCTGTTGATGGCCTGCACGACATCGGAGTTTCTGTGGAAAAAAATAAAAGAATCACATTTACATATTGCCTTTAAACTCTTCGTGAAAAGGTATACATAAGGTTAGGAATGAATGGCCTCTTTCCACAATACACAATATAAAATCCCAGTGAACACATGTATTACTGTCTTTAGTTTGTTGTGTATTTGAGATTTGACAGACCAATCCACCGCAGGTGTAGAAACTTTAAACACATCAACTCCAGTAATTGTGTAAATGATCAAAAGTGCTCACCATATGGTACTAAGCACCTGTATGTTTGGCATGCTTGTAACGGAGGAATAACACTATATCATTAAAGAATTAAAGGGCAATGCAGGGGGGCCCTGAAAGGATGACCACACAAACAAAATAAAGAAAATGTATCTTAAAAAACACCTTTTCATAATTTTTCAAATCAGTTTTAAACCAGCAGCGGTTAGCATTTGTACATTATTTATAACCTTAAAAGGAAAAACATAGCAAATTTTTATTGGGGGGTCTCAGGTTGATAAGGGGGCTGCGTCGCTGCAGAGTTTGGGAATGGCTGTGTTATTGCATTGCAATCAATTATCTATTTTTGTGGAGACAAGCAGTTGATACCACAAGGAAGACTTGCAGGTTAGATCTTTGAATATGCATAAATATAATAGATATGTGTGTCTTCATGGCTTGCAAGATAGTGAGTTTAATCGCATACTGTGGAACTTCAAACTAAGCAATAACATAATATATAGTAATACAGTCTACAGGAGGGGGGTGAACCAGCTGCTGTCCTGTTTGCAGTGACAACAACCTGGAGCTCAACGCCCAGAACACAGTGGACTCTTTCTGCTTTCTCGGCACCACCATCACTCAGGACCTTAAGTGGGAGCCGACCATCAGCTCCATCATCAAGAAGGCCCAGTAGAGGATGTACTTCCTACGGCAGCTGAGGAAAGACAAGCTGGCAAGCGCCATCCTCACCTCCTCTATCACCGTGTGGTACGCTGGAGCCACAGCCAGGGACGAGCAGGTCGGATGACAGCTGACCCTACTCACCCTGGACATGGAGTATTTGAGCCACTCCCCTGGGGCAGGAGGCTACTGTCCATCCGGACCAGAAACTCCAAGAAAGAAACAACAGTTTCTTTCCCTCTGCCGTTGGACTGATGAACACTTTATAACACCTGCCACTTTAACAATCATATATAAAAGCAGCTCTATTTGCACTGCTAAATTTTCACTACCGTACATTTTTTGTACATAGTCTATTTTATTTTATTCTTAATTATATGCATGCCTTATTTTATATATTTAGCTACTATTTTATTCATTGTTATATGTTGCACCTTACCATCAAAGCAAGTTCCTAGTTTGTGAATTTTGCTCACTGACCATGGTAAAACCGTTTTTCTGATTTCTGATTCTAGTTATAATTTGATAATTTGAATGAAAACAACAGACAACATCTGCCCTATCTCCAGTAGATCCTGTGTGAGAAATATGTCTTCTCTGAAGCATTAAAGGTGTTTAACTTTAGTTGGATGGGAGGAGAGCCTGCGGTGAGGAACTTGACTGCACTGGCCCAGTCAGAGCTGCAGGGACATGCCCCAGCAGTGTGCACCTCCTAGTCCCCCCACAACAACACCCCTGCTCTCTAATGATTTAGAACTGCCTGGCAAGTCAGTCCCTCCAACTTTCTTTTTGATAGTAGGAGGGTCAAGAACAGGGATCGCACCCCCAAGTCTGCATCAATGAGCAAAAACCCAGCACAAACTGTGCAGACCGTGCGCAGAAATGCACCCTGCACAAACGAAGGGCATTAACAGTACGTTTAAACATCGTCCTGTATAATCTTAAAATCCTAAAAAGAAGAAACACTGTGGTCCAGAGTTGCTCCTAATTCCATCAGAAACTACAGTCTCCAGAGCAGAGTTTTCACATCGAATCACAGTCTGCAGTGTCCGTGTGAACTTGTACACACAACCTACATGCTCCTCGCTCCATGTAAGAGCGTTTCACCAGGTGAAACACCACCAGGTGAAACACGCTTCCGTCAGAAACACCAGGTGCTAGTGGGCTCACCCACGGGATTTACAGCTTTGTGTTGTCTATTTTTGTGAGTAAATCATGTGTCAGCGAGCTCTTACACCTGTGAAGAGCTCTTGAACATCAGAACATCCACTCCCATTGATCTATTTCCAGTTCTTTTAGTGTCTGCTGCAGATTTAGCACAAATTTTGGGCCAAAAGAATGAGACGCCGCAGACGAGAGAAGCGAGTGGGGGATCTCGTGTGCCTTCAGAGATACGGTACACATATGTCCAAAGCCCCCCCACACTGCTGATGACCAAAAACTAGCTGAACAGCAAGTTTCCTTCTACTCACTTCTCAAGATGTCAACCCCCCCCCCCCCCCCTCTCACTACAGTGGACATTTCAACACCATCATTCCCAGACTGTTCCAGGACATGCTCAACGTGCCTGACTCCATCTGCAAGTGGATCACTGACTTCTTGCAGGACCAGAGTATGTGTGGCTGGGGAAGAATGCCTCAGACTATCAGCACAGGATCTCCACAGGGCTGTGTACTTTCTCCTCTGCTTTTCTCCCTGTGACACCAACTCCTGCACCTCCAGCTATGACTCTGACTCAAGTTTGCAGACGACACCACCCTCATCGGACTCATCTCGGACGGCGATGAGTCTGTCTACAGGAGGGAGGTGGACCGGCTGGTGTCCTGGTGCAGTGACGACAACCTGGAGCGCAACGCCCAGAAGACAGTGGAGATGATCGTGGACTTCAGGAAAGTCTCTGCCCCACCTCGCCCTGACAGACTCTCCATCAACACTGTGGACTCTTTCTGCTTTCTCGGCACCACCATCACTCAAGACCTCAAGTGGGAGCCGACCATCAGCTCCATCATCAAGAAGCTGCCAGTGCAGTTCTAGCCAACTGTAAAGTATCTGTAGATATTCTAAGTCTATTTTATTTTATTTTAAATTTGATGTATGCCTTCTTTATATATTTTATTCATTGTTATTTGTTGCACCTTACTGACAAAGCAAGTTCCTGGTTTGTGAATTTTGTTCACTGGCAATGGTAATAAACATTTTCTGATTCTGATAAGTGCATGGAATGCAAAAAGAAGCGTTTATCTGAACAGAAAATCACAAAGAATTGCATAAAAAGAAGAATTATGTTGTAGTGGCTCATTGGAAAACACAGAAAATTAAACAATCAAAATTTTAAGAAAAATAATTGACCTAAAAATAATAATTTTATATTAAATAATGAATTAATGTTTAATCAATCAATTGATCAACTTCAAAAAGCTGTGCAATAAGGGAAGTATGCAGTGGACCCAAACCCAGGCCTGAACCAGCGGAGCAGTTCTGGTTCAGGTCGGGCTCAGATGAAGGAGCGGTGTGAGGTGGATCGCCTGAGCTGCACTTTTCTCTAGAAGAGAACAGGCGCAGTTGACAAGCGCCTCTGAACAAGACCTGCCAAACCGTGCGGCGCATCCATAGGATGACATCCTGCTGCACATGTGCAGCTCGCACCTAGACGCACAAGCAGCAGTCTCTGGTTGTTTCATTCAGACCTTAATGTGCCTGGTATGGTGCTCAGTACGCATGCACACACAAGCTGCTCTCCATCGCGGTTGTAAAAGCTCATGTCAGAGAGCTGGGTGTGGTTGGTCCTCAGTGTTACAGGGTAAGAGAGCACGCTGGGCAGCAGGTCGGAAGCCTGATTCTCTGATCTGCAGTACTACACAGCGACCTGTAGATGCCAATAAAAGACACTTCCAGCCAAGCTTCAGCAGACAGAAGTGAAGGGCTTATTTTATCAAACAGAGCAAACATCTCATGTCATTAAAATTTTATCTTTGGTCCATGCATCAGTGTGGCGTCATCTCCTCTTGGGAATGAGTTCTGGTTAAGGGGAGCTCAGTTTGGTGCTTGCGGGTGCACACTGTCCCTCACTGTAGTGACAGCATGTAGTGAACCAATAGAAGCATGTTCCAAATGGAGCAGTCTGACATAAACAGGTTTATTGCTGGTCGGCCCAAGCCTCTAAAATCTTATTTTGTGTAGAAAATGTATTATTTATTTTGTCTAAAAAATGTGGTATCTCATTTTCATAGAAGGCTTTCAACTTTGAAATTTCAATTGTCCCTATCACCAAACATCAGCTCCCTGTGGAGCTCCGGTGCTGCAGAGGAGCTTAGAAGTGCAGCTCCCCAGTCGGATATACTGAGGTCACCCAATGAGGGAGTCCATAATCCAGATGATTACAATTGAATCCACTCCCATCTCTCTGAGTTTGCGCTGGAGAAGTCAAAAAATGTAATCCTCACATAGGTCTGTCACACTAAATACTGAAACTATCTTGATAAACAATATTATTGAGTATGGTGTTTTGTAATGCTTATAAACTATTCCAAGGCAATGATATCTACTTATATCTAAAAAAAAAAAAAAAAAAAAAAATAAAAACATACAACTTTAATAAACACTGTATCGGGTCTAATTTGAGAAAACTTCTTCAGGCTAATGTCTGGAACTTCACAGGGTCTCTTTTAAAATATAAAAACGAATTGTTCTGTCACAATTTTTCACATGGCCAATTAAATAATTGATTAATTAAATATTAGATTTAGAATAATAGTATTGCATTGCTTTTTTAAAAGTTAATTAGTGGAAAACCATAAAGCTGACAGACTTCAAGGAGATTTCTGCTTTCGCACTGACTCAGAACATCAGATACACTGGACTCAATGCAGCAATGTGACTGGCTGATTCACGTTACATGCAAAAACCGTTTATACTTTTGTGCATGAGAGGAAAAGCTTCTGCACACAAACAGCGGCACACACCACGATCATTCAAAACACACACATACATAGTACACATATGTTTGCTCTAAATACAAGGCATTTCTGTCTGCTCTGAGCGCGGGGCCAAAAGTACGATGAGCAAGTCACAGCAGCGATGTGCGCACACGTCTTGGTTCTCTCGCTTCTCTCTTGTTGCTCTAAATGAGCGGAGAACTTCTATGTTGCTAAGTAATATGTGTGTGCATCATTTCCTTGTTATTTACAAAGAAGTAATGTTGAAGCTGTTGCAGCTTTCTATAAAAGCGCTACGAGTGCCGCACAAGGAGCGGGCTGCCCCGCTGCACTCCCAGGCTCAGGTCTGAATGGCACTTGGGTCATGGCATGAATGGTGGTTCGCTGCTGCCTGCTGTTGTCACTCTCAAGCAGCAAGTCATGACTGGAGCAGCCGTGGCTCAGCTTTTGCCCTATAGAAGCCACTCGTACAGCCAAACACACAGGCTCACATTTATCGAGTCTCACAATGTCAGTGTTTTTACCAAACAAACGGTAAGTTGATATAGTAATTATCATGACAGGCCTATCCGCAGGACAATTGCCTTTGTCCAGGTGAGGGGGGGCCTGTGGAGCAGGCAGAGTAGTCGTCCACTCCTACTTTCTACTGGTATGAAAACTGCAAAGGGTCGAGGGTAGGATCGATCTGGGGCCTGAGCTGGTGGTGAAGCACCATGGTCTTCATCAAGCGTGATGTCAGGGTGACCGGCCTGTTGTTACACTGCTCCTTGTAATGAGGCTTCTTGGGCACAGAAACAATGCAGGAGGTCTTCCACTGAGTATAGACCTTCTTCAGGCGTAGGCATTAATTAAATATGTTCTGCAGATTATTGCCCAACCCATCAGCACAAGCCTTCAGGAGTCTTGGAGATATTCCGTCTGGCCCTGCTGCTTTACTAGCACAAATCCTTCTCAGTTGACAGGTCACCTGAGTTGTAGTGATGGTCTCTGCAAAACAGTCCACCTGGAGGTACCAGATCAGGAGACTGAGCAAGGTCATTATTGTTCTTGGCAGACTGGTTGGTGGATATGTCAGGACATAAAACAGGCACAAAACACTCGGTCCATGCACATGACATGACCACAAAGTCAGTGAGATACAATACAATAGAATAATTAAAATAAAGCATACTAAAAGCACAAACTATAGACACAACGTAAATCTTTAACGTGACAGAAAAGTAACAGTGGGTCCACAGTCGCTCCTATAGACACCAGAAAATACTGTCTCCACCGTAGAGCCTTTTGTCTTGCGCCTTGTTTACACTGAACTCCAGTCTGGGTACAGTTCTGGGCCTGTACACCAACTCCGGTTAACTGCGGTGTGGTTTCATGGCGTTTCGTGGGAGAACACTCCTCTTATGACCTGAAAACTGCACCTGACCGCTGCAGCATCCTGCCTACTGCGGACAGACCCGCACAACTCCTGGACCCTGCGGTCTGCAGAGCTCCGGGATCAACAGGGTGCACTTTCTCTTGCGGGACCCGCGCTGGTCCCGGGCCCCGACTCGGACCATAGTTTGTGTACACCCGGGCGTAAAGTCTGTGTGTTGTGCTTCATAATAAATCCGACTCCAGCCACTGTCTGCAGTGTCCGCATGAAGTTACGGCCAAAGGGACAACATGATCCAAGCTTCAGTAATCACCTGTTTAGGTCACAGTAACGTCTGCGTAAGGAAGGAAGTTTAAAATATGATACTGTCTGGTCGCACTTTGCACAAAGGCACTCGCTGTGCAGGGTGCATTTGAAAGTACTGTATACAGAGAAAACAAAGGTGAAACTTTTGTTGGTTCACGTGAGCTGCGTGAATCAGGTCACTTGTTTGCGCATTGGTTAAAAGAAAGTTCAGTTTGAACGTCATAGACGTATATTTTAGAATAAGATTTAACACAGTTATAACGTGGTTAAACGGTAGGATAAAAGAATTATCTGTATTCGCCAAGACACCATTTCTCCGTCAATCCATTTTTCCACACCCATAATATACCCACTGATGTTTACGTTCAGTAGTTTTATTGTGGGATTCGGCAGCGTCGCGTACCTATTACCTATTACCTTAAAAAAAAAAGATCATACGTTCACTATCATGAACTGCAGCTCTATTTTACTAACCATCTAGTCATACACCTCATACAATTGTGGAAATAACAAGTTTTCTATAATATATTAAAAATAACTGAGATGATATGACGACCATGAAATGAGTACCATTACGGTTTCTCCAAAATCCTCTTCGAGGAACACCTCGTTTGATAATCTGGGACACTTAAATACAGGCTCCATTTACCATTCAACTGAGTAGAGAAATTTTGACCCCAACAAAACATAAATTGAATAGTTCATTCATCTATTTGGCCTGTTTTTGCAGACATGTTTTAAACTTTAGAATTAGTAGGCCTACAGATGTTCGCTTTGTCACACACCCCATTATTCTCCATTATTTAGGCTGCTGGTTTAAAACCACATTTTAAACTTATATAATGTAACTTTATGTAGGCTACAAGTTTCATATTCCACTATTGATGTTAAAATACTATATACAATAGTTAATAATTATCATATTGTCATGAGAGTTGCAGCCGAACATTCTAATGAGGCTGTTGGTCATGACAGTCCAGTAGCGAGTGAGACCGACCTGGTACCAGCGCAGCAGGGCCCAGCAGAGCAGGTAGGCCGCCACGCTGAGTGTGTGCTCCCGCTCCGAAGTGTTCCTCCTGCTCTCGTCCATCGCTCGGGCGCAGAAAACTTTTACTGAGTTGTGTCTCCGCTGGAGGAATGCGTTAAACCCGGGGAGCGTTCTCCACAGAGCCCCATAGTCCCAGAGCGTCCCGGTCCAGCGTGTCCCACAGTAGAGCGCTCCAGAGCAGGAACACATGCGCAGGACGCGGAGAGCGCCTCTGCTGTGAACCCAACTCACCACGAATGGCCATGAGCCTCTGAATTCCACTTGGTTTTATTGGTTTAGTCGCAGAGAAAAGTAAAGTAGGCTATTGTTGCAGAAAAGCGCCTCACTCAGGTCAGAAGTGTAACTGCTAGATATGCCATATTGAAATCAACGCCAGTCCTTAATGTCATCGAGCTACTTTTTTATTACTTAAAAGGGCTACTGAAATGGAAACACATTTCCAGTAATCATATGGTGATAAGCTAAAGAACTATTGTATGGGAAACTTCCCTGGGGAGCTCTGACTCTTGGCTAGGTGTCCATCGCCCTCTGCTGACAAGTGCAGTGGATGCGTCACAGAATCACAAAATGTTGTGTTGCCATTGTCAGTGAACAAAATTCACAAACTAAAAACTTGCTTTGGTGGTATGGTAGAACATAAAACAATGGATATAAATAATAGTGAAAACTATGGCAAAAGACAGAAATGCAAAAATGATGTGTAATAATAAATAGGTAAACACAAAATACTGTATGTACAGCAAGATCGCATCAACAGTACAACATTAGCAGTGCAAATAGATGAAGTATTGTTCATGAGTCCAACAGCAGAGGGGAAGGAACTGTTCCTGCCTGTGATAAGTAAGTAGGCAAGGAAAAACAATAGATCTTTGAGCGAGCTTAATGCATTCAAGACAGAACAAAATAGCAGCACTCTAGGTTTACTTGATCAATTGTTTAAAAAAAATAAAATAAAAAAAATAAAAAGATGATTTTGTGCTTTCTTTTCTGTTTTCTTTTCTATGATGAAATCCAATTCCTGGGTAACGAGTAAACTACTGTGTATTGTATTGTTGTTATTGAATTTCTACACTGCAAAGATTTACTACAAAAATAGAGAGAATGGTCTGAGCAAACTGAGTTTATTCACAGATGCACATAAGAGAAGCTGTCCCTAACAGACTTATATTTTCCTCTGTTTCGTCAAAACAGGAAACAAATATTCATGGCTCACAGCCATGTACAATTTAAGGAACCAGGTTAGACCATTAAATGTGGACACGGTTATATTAGATTAGCATCATAATAGAAAAGTTGTTCTTTAATAATTTCTTAAGAGCACACATCTTAGCACATCCTGTGATAAGACAACGGGCAGTCTGGACACTGAGATTTTGAAACGTATTATATCAACATCAACTGTGCCAAGTTTGAAGAAAATCCACGAATGTTAAGTTTAATTATTTTTTCTGAAACCTGCAGCTTTTCCATAGAATGTTCCCGTAGGCTTTCTATCGAAAAATGACAATTGTATGTGTCGGTTATGGAATATTCACAGCAGGTGAACTGTCTGAGACACAGATCGTATCTTGGGCTTATTTTAAAGCTAATACATTTATTTATAAATTTTTTGTTATTTATTGAGATATAATCTTGTGTTACTTAACATTTTCATTTCATGTAGCCTTGTGTCAGGTGTGAAACTGTTGTCTGATGTCCAGTGGATAATGATGTTGTGATGATAAAACAGTTCAGATGATGATATCATGCACACACATACTTTTGAGATTATGGAATTTTGTACAAATTATCCATACATTATGGGGATAATAATTAAATAGCATTCTGGAGTGTAGTATTTTTAATTTTTCAAACATTTGATAGAAAAACAAGGTCTAAAATTACCATTCTGAAGACCTTTCCCCCTCATATTGTTACATTCTGTTCAAGTTGATTGAAATGACTGTGTCATGTGATAGAAAATGTATCCAATAATTTAGCTTGAGATCAAGACCACTTAAGACACTACACTGAAGAATGATTTTTAATTCTCCTCTCCATTATGTCAGGATAATTTGCAGTAAACTTCATAATCCTGTCACACAGTATGTGTGTGTATGGTTCTATTCTACCGTCACAATCTCTATGCCACACTGTACTTCCGACAACAGTTCAAGATATGACCACAAGAAATGAAAATACATAGAAATTACTGTACATTTCCTTGAGTAACACAAGATTATGTCTCAATAAATGACAAGCAATTGAACTGAAATAGAATAAGGCGACTGACTTTTTGTCTCACAAGTCAACTGATATGGCATTAAATACATCACATTGACCATATCTTACAAACTTAAGTCATAATGTCTAAAATGAGTAAACATTGTCCTAAAAGTATACATTGTTGGAATAAAAGCTCATAATTTCCCACAGTCAATGAGCCGATTTGGGAGTATGGGATAATTAATTTGAATGAACGAATGAATGTGAATGAATGATTCTGTGATGTCTCTGTGTCAGCTGTGATGAGTTGGCCCCTGTCCAGGGTGTACCCCGCCTAACACCCAAAGTCACTGGGATAGGCTCCAGTCACCCGTGACCCCTAACGGGAACAAGCGATACAACATGAATGAATGAATATTAATATATTAATAAACTGACAAAGTTGACAATCCATGAGAATGCAAATTTCTGTTCATTTCATTTTAATTCATTTTTCATGTTTTTATTTTTTGAGCAACATACAAGTTCTGCCACATTTTACTGCAGTGATGCATTCATGCTCAAAAAGGAGTAGGAAGAAGTGTGAACTTATAAACTCCTGCCCCTCATTTCATTTCATTTCATCAAGTGTTGACAGCCTTGATACGACAACGTTAATATTTGGCATCAATCCTGAGCATTACATGACAATATGTTTATTGACGATATACATGAGAATGTTTTACAATCATAGTATCGTAGATGATCTCCTAACACTAGCTGTAGCTTTGGCTATATTTGATTATTTAATAGTTTGCCTGTCTTTCACAAAAAAAAATAATAATGACAATATTGTAATTAGTTATTTAACCATATCAGATTAAAATATTTTTAACTTTTACTCAACCTTCTTCTGCATATTTTTTTAAAATAAGTTATATTTGTACCGCTTTTTGAAGCAGTATATACTTGGGCAGTTCTTTGTTTCATTTAAACTGTTCCATAGATCAACTCCGCATCTTGAGACGCACATTTTTTTGGTTGCTGTGCGGTAAAATCATTTCTTGAAGTTGAATTGATTCCTTAGATTATAATTTCCTTCTCTGTCACTGAACATGATTTGAATATTTTCTGGTAGTAGTTTATGTCTGGCTTTATAAATAGTTAGTAGTGTTTTAAATGTAACTAAATCCTCAAACTTTAATATTTTGGATTTGAAGAACAATATATTTGTGTGGTCCCGATATCCTGCTCTGTGTAGAATTCTCACTGCTTTTTTCTGTCATTTGAACAGGGGTTCTGTATAGGTTTTGTACGTATGTCCCCAGAGCTCAGGTATGGTAGGATCAGTGAATTGTATAATATATGGAGGGATTGAGAATCTAAAAACGGCCTGTTCTGTTAATTGGAAATAAATATAAATAAACCATTCATCGTGTTATATTGCTGTATTTCTCATCATGTCAGTATTTTTTGGTCCAGGTTTCCAGACTGTATCACTCTGTGTGTGACTCTAGCACCACTTTTTAATCAAAATTCCACCAGAGGCTTAAATTGGTTCAAAAAAAAAAGGGGGGGTTTGGTCCTGGGACAGAACGGGCCGAGTTGGAACAAAAGACATGAACTCTTAATGGCCCGAGGTATATACTAATGAAAAATGTTAATAAGAAAAGGGTAGTGTAGGAGGAGCTGACTCCCGGACTTAACTAAATGGAGATCGGTGTAAGAAAGCGCCAGTTCTGGGTTGAGAACCAGGCGTACAGGAAACCGGATGAAACGTCCTGCGTGGGTCGAAAACGAGCCAAATTAAAGGGCCTATGACAGGTTGAAATACACATTTAACTAAAATGCAGTTAAGATAAATATATTCACATTTCTACTAAAATCTGTACCAATTTTACCCCCGTTTAGCTATTTTTTAGGTTTTTAAGTTTACTTCCTGGTTGTAAAGTATAACATCACACTAGGAAATTACCATAGCAACCACACTGTGCATTGGCCAAAACTCCTCTAATGTCACAGATTTTGTTCATTTGACAAAGAGAAACACACGTGAACACCTTTATTTTGTTGAATTATTGTTTAAAGGGTCAAAAAGTTGTTTATTTTGTGTAAATTATGCATAACCTTTGTCTCCCCAGTGTGATGTCATCAGTTTGTTTACTTCCTGTAATTTTCAACAGGTTTTTCAACTTTTCTCCACAAACAGCGACCGGATTGGTCTGAAACTATAATTTATATTTACAAGAGGTATTAATGCACTGAAGAAAGTCAAAATTAGAAACTCGTAAAAACCCGTCATACGCACTTTAAGTTTGCTAGACGGGTGGTTCGTAGTCCGTCACCATCAAGAGCAAGACTATATCCCTTCTATCACTCCAGAACAGTAGGGGGCAATTATAGCGGCAATGCAAACCAAATGGCAAAGGAGTTGGGATACTGATAGAAAAGGTAGACATTTATATAGTATTCAGAAATCAGTAATAGCATCACCAACACAGCAGAAGGGTCGAAAAGAAGAGGTAATTTATTCATGATTGAGAATTGGGCATACAGGACTAAGATCAACTCTGTTTTTAGATGGGAAAGTTACATCAGACAAATGTGAGGTATGCGGCATTGTGGAAACAGTTCAGCATGTGCTAATGGAGTGCAGGAAATTTACAGCACAGAGACACATACTCAAAAACAAACTGTATAATATGGATAGGGGCTGGACTTTACAAAGTATATTGGGAAAAGGGGATCGCAAGCACAGCAAGTCATTAATGGGGTTTTTAAAGGACACAGGGTTATATTATAAGATATAGAGAATAATTAGTATGTCATCTAGTTAGGGCACAGGTGTTTTTTTGTTGTTGTTTTATTTATTTATTTTTTGATTTTCCTTCCCTTAATAAATACCATTAGAATGTAAACTGAAGGCTATCACCCTGAGATACAGACCACGGTACAGTAGGTGGCGGCATGTACCTAACTTGATGGTTGCGACCCGCCAAACAATCAGAAGAAGAAGAAGAAGAAGAAGAAGAACAGTAGGGGGCGACAATGCTTTAAATTACCAGTTGCCAACCGCCAGAAGAAGAGGCGGTTGCGAAACGTCCGTTCATAAGAGAGCGCTGTGACATTGGACGGTTCACACGCTCCACGATCGTCAGACTGCGCGCGGCTTTCCGGTAGGTTCTCTGTTCGTTGCCTTTTGTGTGATTTCAGATTCCCACCGTCACCCGACACCAATGGAAAGTAACGTAACCGTGCACTGACACCGACGAGGGTCATGTCCCAGGCGCTGGCACACCGGACACGCACGGGAGGCTAGGCTAACCCGGTTAGAGACGGACGGCCCGGGTCAAACGAGCAGACCTCCCTCAAAACAGACGCGGATTCAACGTATCAAGTTATCAGAAGTCGCTCGTGATGCGTTTGCCCGGTGTAGCGTGTACGTGTAACCTGGTGAGCGGTGTGAGACGTTTTCCATCACGCTGTGTCATAACTGTTAGGCGTGAGGAGAACCGCGGAGTCTCCACGCTAAACTAGACGTTGATTTTTGCGGTACGACATACGTGTGACTGCTCCCTGCAAACCTCCACCAGCGGCCTCCACTAGAAGAGCTGTGAGTTTATCCATAGGTTCCTGCCAATTGTTCCTCATTCCGGCTTATTTTCCTTTAAACCCCGGTCTAATATGAGCCCAAATTCAAACTGAATCTGTTTCTAAACCTTTCAAAACAAAGGTTTGGCTGGACCCTCTGTAGTTGGCCTCTAATACTCTAATTATAGGTGGGAACAAGCTCTGCACAGATGAAAATCAGATTTTATATCCCGTCTTGAATTTGGGTAAATTAAAAAAATAGATAAAGGAGATTCTGGCTTTCTTGGGTTTGGACATTTCATTTTCAATTTTCAAAGCTGAAGCTAATGCCACTAAAATGAGTTTTAGGGAGTTGTTGCTGTTGTCTGGAGAACAAACTGACCCTGGTTCTTTCCAGAATGGTTGAATTTACTGTTATTAAGTGGGTTATAGCTTTCTTTACCTTGATAGTTATTTTTTATCTATCAATGGTAGTCAAAATAGACTAAATGCAGAAAATGTCAAGCGGGTCTGTACATGTATGCCAGAATTTAAAGAGGTTATTTTACTTAGGGCTGTGAAATTAATCATATTTATTGGGATTTCATTAAATAATTCACATTTCATTCATTTTCTACCTCTTGTTCCCGTTCCCGGGGTCGCAGGTGACTGGAGCCTATCCCAGTGACTTTGGGCCTTAGGCGGGGTACACCCTGGACAGTGGCCAACTCATCACAGCAAACACAGAGACATGGACAAGGACAGACAACCATTCACTCTCACATTCATACACTATGGACAATTTAGAGTTTCCAATTAACCTCCACAGTCATGTGTTTGGACGGTGGGAGGAGCCAGAGAACCCGGAGAGAACCCACGGTAACACGGGGAGGACATGCAGACTCCACCCAGAGAGATCTGTGATGTTGGGGTCGTCCAGGATTCGAACCCACGATCACGGTGCATCCCCAATTGGGATTTCAATTATTACACTATTCAATTACAAAAATGTAGTTATTGAAAATACAATTAATTGCCTTCTGTTCAGAATTATAAGTGCACTTCTTTTCTCACTCAAAAGCTGGAACAAAAGCACTTTTCGAAAACATTACTAATAAATTATATTCAGTCTATTCTTTCTCTACAGAATAATTTTGACAGTATAGAAGTAATTGTTTGAAATAATGCTGATTTCACTTATGCACCAATAAATCTTAATATAATTTTTGCCATAATCGAGCAGCCCGTAGTTTACTCTGTAAAAGTGATTTAGTGATACTCTTTATTGGGCATTGTTCAACATGGATTTTTGGGGGCCGATACGACACCGATATAAAGGTGGTTGGAGGGGCCAATAACTCGTGTAACTACAGATATAATTAGTGATGTAAAAGTAAATAGTTTATAGGCAACTGATTATAAAAATGTATGTCAGGCTCTATTAGTTTTAAATCGTGAACTTTCTGAAGAAGCAAAGGACTTAAGTTACCTCGTCACAGCTTTTTAAATCCGTGCCATGAGATCATCATCAGAGCGCACAAACGGGAGCGTCAAGCCGGTGCTGCACTAAACTTCTATATAGATAAATATTGGCGCTGTGCTACATATTGGGGCATTAATCTGTCTGTAAATTGGATGAAATGGATGTATTCTAGAGTGTAAGCTTTAAAACGAGGTATAACATGCAAGTTTTGCTGATAGACGATATTTCTCCAAGTGCCCATATCGCCCGACCAATATATCAGTTGGGGCCTACTTTTTTATCATCTTTTGCCTTAGTGTGCTGTATTTTAAAGGCTATTTAAGACTGTGCATTAAAGGTTATTTAAGACTGTGCACATTATACAAAATAAATGGGTGAAACATGCACAGCAGGCTACAAAAATCAAAATCTGTAATAGTTGTAATTAAACCATTTGACAACATGAAAACACTTTTTCAAAATGGCAGTGATGATAGTCATTGATATCTAGTTTACAGTTTGTTTTCTGTAAGCCTCCTGGTGGTAGGGGACTCTGTTGAAGTCTGCAGCCAGATACCTCTCGATGGTTCCACACACCAAGCAACAGGAACAATAACATACTTTTGCACAACTTTAACTTCAACTGCCAGCTCGCCAGTTGTCTGGTGATGATGTGGGGGTAATTGCATGCTGCTGATGTGACGCAATGTACTGTAGTTTCTGTTCAATAAAACTAAGGTGACTCTAGGACTAGGTTATGGTAAATGGTCACATTTGTATACAGCGCTTTTCGACCTTGCTCTTTGAGTGCTTTCAAGGAACCATTCATTCACTCACCAGTGTACACAGACACGGATTACGAGGTGGGCTCAAGGACACAACAGTATTCACCTCAGAGAGCTGGAATCGCACCGCCAACCTGTGTACCAGTGGATCTACCTGCTCAACCCGGGATGTTTAAGTTGAGAGTGGGATGCGAACCGCTGACCTTCGGATCAGAGAACAACCACAATGCAAACTTAGCCCACCATATGATACATTATTTAACAGTGAAAATATCTTGATAAATGACATTACTGAGCATAGCTATTTTAAGTTTAATGCATTATTATTAATATTCTGACTCCTACGTTGGTGGACTTGCTTTGTGTGACATGCCATTCTCAAATGTATTGTTTGTTTGTGTTACATGGGAAGGTGCGAGTGTGAAGTTGGCTCCAGTATAGAGATGGGTGCGACTACATCGGCATCGTCCACTGTCCGAGCAGAGGCCATGGCTGTTCCCCCCCAGGGCTGTCCTATGCACCAGGACACTCCCGCTGTCAAAGGTGAGTTTACACCCTCTCAGTTATCCTCCCAACTTTATCTGTATTTGGAGGTTGTTGGTATTTAAAGGAGTATTATGCAACTTTTCTGATTTATAGCTTTGTTTGTTTGTGTGTACCGCATTCACTCTCTCAGCACACACTCATTTATACACCAGCATGCTATTCTACTTCTTTTTAGTGGTAGGGAAACCTAAGCACCCAGGAAACCTACGCAGGCACGGGGAGAACATGCAAACGCCACACAAACAGGCCCCACGCCGCCAAGAGTAGAACCCAGGCCCTCCCTTGTCTAGAATGTTCTACAATATGGAATGAGATATTTTGATCTTCATGGAGACAAGCTGGTGACCCCACCAGGCCAAGTTGTAGGTCAGATCTTCGGAGCCCGCTCGCCGTACAGTCGCAGTACATTCGCAAGAATGTACATATATATTTTGAAAATTCATCCTGTCTTCCTTTTATTATTAACTTGTGAATTTCTTCTAATAAGACAGTTGTAAAATAGCTATGAGTTCATTTACCTGACATGTTTTGGCAGCAGGACTTCCGCCTTCGTCAGAGGTGATGTTTGATGGATGTAACATATCGCTTATCAGATTTTGTTTCGTGGTCAGTTTAACATTTTAAGATCTCTCAAACTGACCACACCTGCCCCCATGTGGTGGTCTCTGGAGAAGTGAGTCCCACGTGTGAGCCAGGGTAAAAGAGGCTATTGAAATCAGGCAGTGGGGCACACGGACCATCAACAGAGACAAGGGAGCAGTGTGGTCAGTTTAATAGCTCTGGCAAGCTGACCACGCCTGGAATGAATAAGAGATACGCCACCTCTGATGAAGGTGGAAGTCCTGCCGCCGAAACGTGTCAAGTAAATGAGCTCATCTTTTTTACAACTGTCTTAATAGTAAGAATGTACGTTTTCATCAAAACATGCATTCTTATTTTTTACCAATAATGAGCATTGCTTGCTGTTTTCTGCACTACAAGCACATTTGCACATGTCTGGTGTTCTTCTGTATATGTTTCAGTCTCTACTCCGTCAGATTGTCCCATGCACCAGGTCCAGAGTGAGAGAGGTATGTACCTTAACATGACTTTAGGAATACTGCAGTCCAGTAACATTTATAATTAGATTGAAATAGTTGTGTGGTTAATGATTGTGAAAAATGTGAAACAATAGCCATGTTTTGACTGGCCCTGTTCCCCCAGACTGTAGTAGTATCTTGGAACGCTCCTGTTAATGGTGGACACAACACACAACATATGATTAAAAGAGCTGGAATTTTTCGCACTAATTCAGTGCAGTTCAAAGACTAAATTTCATGATCAAATACCACAAATTGTTCCTCTGAGTTTAAAAGTATTATTCTGGATACCACCACCAAAAGATAGAATAACTGTACTGGAATACAGCTCATTGTTCAAAATGAGTAGTCATTTGGCACGCCCATTTTTTCTCAAACCATGCTTCGATGTTTTGTCGTTTTGCCCATCACTGGCATTAATAGTACTACATGTCTGCAGTATTTATTCACCTTTTTCCGGAGGTTGCTGTGGGCAGCGCCATGTTTTTCCATTGTAGTTTACATGGGGCAGGCAAGCTCAACAGAAAATAAATTCTACACAGACTAAAAAGCCATTTTCAGGCCGTCCAGTAAATCGGTGCGTTGCTGACTTTGTTGCACGTGTACATTAAACATTTTAGACAAATCATTGAACAGTGTTCTCGTCAAACCGGAAGTCCCTTTACTACAAGAGTGTGGATCATAGAAATAAAAAGAGGCAAAAGTGGGAGGGCAGAATAAGGTGAATAGTTATACTGCAGTACTGGGACATGCATTAATAATTAGAGATGTACCGATCCAGCTTTTTCTGGTCCGATACCGATACCTGGACTTTAACTATCTGACAATACCCAATATCAACCATTTAACTCTCTGTGTGACTTTCTTCGAACCTACTTGAACCTTTTATCAAAAATAGTCCTAAAAGCTTAGAATTGTTAAAACATCATTATAACGTCATTATAATACGCTAATAATAGTATTTACAGTCTCTTACTGTGTGTCAAAGTATTAAACCTCCTTTGGTGTAACTCTGATCTTTAACCCAGACTGTTTCCAGTATCAGTTGCAAATTATGCTAACAATGCTAGCGCTATATAATGCCTTTTTACATGTCGATTGAAAATAATAGTACAATAGTATAATAGATTTAAGTGAGTTATGGCATGTCAGAAGTAGTTGTCAATGTGACTGCTTTGGACTAGCACTATTTGCGCAGTGATCTAATGTAACTGAATACAATAAGTAGTTATACTCACTCAGTTGAAATTGGTTTAAAAAAAAAAAAAAGTTTTTATGCCACCAATACATGGCCGATTGATTAAATTTTCCAGTATGGGCACTGATATCAGTACTGGTATCAGTATTTGTGCATCCCAAGTATTTATACTGCAGCACTGTCACATTTATATCACCACAACACTCTATATGGGCAGAAATGAGGCTTCATCCTAGAAGCTGGTTTAGTTTGAGCTAAATTCAGATTTAATTTGAGCAAACTACTTGTTCCAGCACTGAAATGAAATTTGGTTTAGTTCTGTCCGTCCGTGGGAGTAGGATCTCTCCTTCACTGTGGTTCTCCCCGAGGTTTCTACTTTTTCCCATGGGGTTTTTTGTAGTTTTTCCTCGCCGCGAAGGAGGGTCAAAGGACAGGGGCATTCTGGGACAGTTATCTGAACTGCTTTTACCTGTGGCCCATCGAGGCAACTGTTGTTGTGATTTTGGGCATTATAAAAATAAATTGATTTGATTTGATTTGATTCACTGTGAATCACCACTGTGACCCAGGATTCACTCTAGCAGCATATTTACATGCACATTTTTAGAAACATCACTCTACACCAGAGACGAAAAAGCTGCTCCATCAATATGAGTTTGTGCATCTAACAGGCAGATTCTACATCATGCAGCCGAAGCCATTGTAATAAATAAAGACCTTTCCTCATCTCGCGTATGGGCTGCGCAGGTCTGCGCCACTCTATCACTCTCCTACAAAATCTATTTTCTTCTGTGCTACAGTCCGACCAGATCAAGCCCTGCAGTTCAGAATGCACCAGACAGGAAAAAAACATGAACTTCATCTGGTTTTCCAAAATAAAATTCCAACCTAATTTGAGCGGCACGTAGCTCAATTACACCCAACGGACGCACATATGACATCGCTGGTGTAGATCAGTGGTTCTTAAAACTTTTTGTCTGGGGACCCCACAAAAAAACCTTGTGAGGTCTGGTGACCCCACATTACTCCCACGCCGATTTTGGGCAGACCTATAGTTATTGCAACTCCCTCAAAAGGTTTTTGTCATTCCGTCAAACTAAATCAAGTAAAAACCAACTGGCAATGTAAGAACTACAAGAATTTATTTCACAAGAAGTGGAACAAAGTGAACAAATAAACGCTGAATAATTATGACATTAAATAATACACTAAATCATTTTGTATTTATGTCTATAAAATACAGGGTTGGCCAAAAATACAGAACACATTTTAAATGCTTATATCTTGGAATCTAAAAATGATAAAGAGTAATAACATAGGTTATTTTCTGTGGACACAGCTCTGGAAACAAATTGAAAACGTCTAAAATGTAAATTAATATTAAAAATGATGACGAGGTAATTCAACATTGTCAATAGAAACATTTCCCAGTCAAAATAAATGAAATATAAAGAGACTGTCAATGATTGAAACACAGCTCTGCGTGTGGATCTCAAACACAGGCCAGAGCTTGTGCTGACAGAATTCCATTCTGCCGCCACCTCTGCGCTGTGGAGCTACGCACAGAGCTGTGTGTCACAAATGTATAGTATGAAATGTTTTTGGCTGCGTTTTTTGTAAAAAAAAAAGAAAGAAAAGAAAAAAAAAACAACTTATATTACATTTAGACATATTTAATTCAAATATCAAAAGTTACATTGTTTATATTGGAGGAGCAGCACTAGAGTTTCGATCGTGCCCAAAAATTCAAGCAATATACATATATGATATACATTTGGTTAGGGCTGTAGTCATTTAGTCGATTAGTCGGTCGATGTGATCTTAGTCAACTCATTTTATGTATATTAAATTATTAAACATTTATTTATATGGCAAAAGCAAGAAGATATGAAGTGAGTTAGCTGAAGATTTAATGTTTTTAATGTATAAATACACTGTCTCCTTGTACTTTTCTGTGTAAATTGCAGATACTATATAGATTTGGTGCATTTTGCCACACCCCTTTTAGTCAACTAATCGGTCGATAGGGCTAGACTTTAGTCGACCAAGAATTCCGACTACAGCCCTAAAAGCGATATTGGAACCGTTATATCGCCCATTCTAGTTTTGAATTTATAACCTACCGTATAAAAAGAGTGTTTTATTTAGTTTGAAATGTTAGTATTGTAACAACCCTATCATCCCCAATCATATGTATATATATTGACCTTATTTCGGACGTTGCCGTACGCGCCGCCGTCTTGTGTCCGTTGTATTAGTTTACACGGAGCAGACGAGCTCAACAGAAAATAAGTTCTACTCGGACTAAAAAGCCGTTTTCAGACTGACCAGGAAATCGGAGCGTTGTTGACTTGTTGTTGCTCGTGTTCATTAAACATTTTACACAAATCAACCTACTTTATGTAACATTTTAGCGGCCAGACTTTTCCCTTGCTCGTCATTAGCTTTAACGGAGTTCTCGTCAAACGGAAGTGCGTTTACAGACGGAAGTGTAAAAAACGGCAAAAGTGGGCGGGGCAGAATAAGGTCAATAGACTTAAAAATCTGTGTTCTATGACATTGATGAGGCTTGTCGAGGTTAATAATAAACGTCTCCTTATTTGATGTGTGGTAAAGTACTTTAGCAATAAAGTAAAAAACACACATGCCACACAACACAATCGTTTTACAATTTATATGTTTCATATTTTGCATATTCACTGTTTAGATTTTTGTAGAACTTTATGCATACACTGTAACTTTTTCCTTGTTCCAGTGTCCCCTCCTTCTGAGTGTCCCATGCACCAGGCAGTGTCAGGCCCTGCCCATCAAGACCGTGCCTACGACTTTGTGAAAGGAGCCACTGACATAGACCCAGCCAACATGGTAACTACATGCAGGTCCTCTTGTGTGAATAGGTAACTTTTTGCTAGAAAAATTATACTTAGGCAGTGCTTAAAGCACCGCCTAAGTATAATTCCCTTTGAGCATGCGCAGTCGAGTTATTACCAATAATGTCACAACTGCCACACTCAAACCAATCAAACACTGCTGTCAAGCACAGCAGGCATTCCATTTTCACTGTGACCAGCCTATGGAGCTCGTTTCCATAGGGCCGGTTTGGTACGGCGTGGTGCGGTCCCTGGTGTTTTCACTGCACCAAAGTGAACTGTACCGCCCTGTTTGAAGGGTCTGATGGGGGCCACAAGAGGTACTAGCTCCCAGTGCAACCAGGCTCGCTTTAGACTGTGGGCCGATTTAGAGAAAGATGACTGAACTAGAGAGGAAAAAAAAATGCAGACAAAACAAAGCTTGCACACTTGTTTAAGAAGTACGGCACTCAAATTATAAAAAAAAAACACTTTAAAAGAGATAGACAGATAGACAGATAGATCTTTCAGTGATATGCACATCTAAACAAACAGTTTTTAGCCTGGATTTAAACCTTGTCAGAGTGGAGGCCTGTCTCGCATCATCAGGAAGATTGTTCCAGATTTTAGCTGCATAAAACTGAAATGCTGATTCCCCATGTTTAGTCCTGACTCTGGGCACCAGCAGGAGGCCCGTCCCTGAGGTCCTCAGAGTGTGAGATGGTTCATAAAGCGCTAACATGTCAGAGATGTACTTTGGTGCTTGGCTGTGGACATACTTGAACACAAGCAGAGCTGCTTTAAAGTCTATTCTCTGAGCCACAGGAAGCCAGTGCAGAGACCTGAGCACAGTCTGGTTTAGACACTATACCTTTTAATTTTGTCAATGTTTTTTATATGGTAAAAGGCTGTTGATGTTATTGATTTGATGTGGCTGTCAAAGTTCAAGTCTGCGTTTCTTACTTGATTTGTAGGTTTTAGAGCGAGAGACTGGAGGTGACTGCTGACTTTTCCTCTCTGTTTTCTGCGGCTCAAAGACGATGATTTCTGTCTTGTCTCTCTCAGGCCAACACGGAGACGCTGATGCATGCTTTTATCACCAGTCGTATAGATCAGTGGTTCTCAAACTTTTTCAGCAACTCCGAAAATAAAATAGTTCACATTCGCGACCTCCAAACACAAAAAATAGGTGACATACGAAGTGATAAATTAGCCTTATATCTAATGCACACACTGATCTGTTGGATGCAGTGACAGAGTGAATCCACGGGTCCATATTAACTGTATTAACTGATGGCAGCATCTAGAGGTTGAACAGAAGGGGTCCCAGGATTGACCCTTGGGACACCCCACAGGTCAAGCCCGTGTGGTCTGTGGTCAGTTGCCAATCTCAACAAAGTGCTACTCTCTCTCAAATGCAATGGTAAACATTTTTCTAGATCTATCTATATTCTCCAATAAAAGTCAAACATTAGATACAGTATATGGCTAATTTATCACTTCACATGTCACCTATTTTTTGTGTTTGGGGGGTCGCAAATATGAACTACTTTTATTTTCGGAGTTGCTGAAAAAGTTTGAGAACCACTGGTCTATACGACTGGTGATAAAAGCATGCATCAGCGTCTCCGTGTTGGCCTGAGAGAGAATGGGGCGGACTCTGACTATGTTCTTTAAGTGATAAAAAATATTTTTATGATATTCTTTATGTGTGGAATAAAAATGAGCTCGGAGTCAAAAATGACGCCCAGGTTTTTGTGCTGATGGATTAAAAGACTAGGTTGGTTTGTACCTCAGTTTTGTCCTGGTTAAGCTGGAGAAAGTTTTCTGCCATCCAGGATTTGATTCTAAAATGCAGTTAAAAAGAGCATCCATTGGCCTGGTGTCATCAGGAGACATGGAGATGTAAAGCTCCTGATGACACCACCAAGAGGGAGCATGTAGAGGTTAAAAAGCACAGGATCTAAAATCAAACCCTGGGGCACACCACATTTGATTTTATGAACCCTGGAGGAGCAGATATCTAAACTTACCATAAATGTTCTGTCTGTGTGGATGTAAACCATTTGTGCACAGTACCAGAGAGGCCCACCAGGTGCTTCAGGCTGTTTAAAGGAATAGTGTGGTCTACTGTATCGAAGGCAGTGCTTAGATCTAGTAAAACCAACACTGTCACCTGTTTAGAGTCATAACTTAGTCTAAAATCATTTAAAATCTTTGTCAAGGCTGTCTCTGTACTGTGGTTTACCCTAAAAACAGACTGATATTCCTCAAAAATGTTGTTTGAATTTAAAAAATAATTAAGCTGAGTAAATACAAGTTTTCTCTTCTTCAGCAGGGGCCTCACCACCGCCACTTTAAAGGCAGTGGAAAAAAACCCTGTCTGAAGAGAGCAATTCATCATGTTAAAAAGCTCGTCTCTAAAAGAACCACAAAATGACTTTAAAAATTGTGTAGGAATTGGATCTAAAAGACATTATTTCATGTTGATATTTCCGACAGCGTTCACAAGAGACTGTTTGCCTTCTTTCCCCGGACATGTCGCTGGCTCGTCAGATAGTTTGTTAAAAATGGAAAAAAGTCATAATCCAATATTTATAGAGGACAGGAGCAGCAAAGAAAAGCTTCTGCACTCTTCAGTAACAGGAAGTTACCCAATATCAGTGACTTCTTCTCAATACTGCTTTAAATGGGATTTAGTCATAATGATGCGTTTATATTTAACTTATTAGACAACGTGAAAATAATTAGTTCAAAATGGGCCGAGGATAGAGCATGGACCAGCCGGGGATTCCCCCCCTCAGCCTCCCAAATGTGATCCCTCTGTGATTGGGACACACCCTTCCACACCCTCATTTCAGAACATCTATGCCGTCTCATCAGCATCTAAATATGCCACACCTGATTGCCTAGTAAGACAGATTTTGACAAATTTGTGAACAATATTTAAGATATGGGTCTTATGTAAATGCACGGATAAAAGAAATAACCACTCACTTCGGTGAAAAGTCAATTTTGCCCAATATAAGACCTTTGATTGACCTATTTACTAAACTATTTGCAGGGACTGTGGATGGAAACTAGCTTTTTGCTAAATCTGGTGCAAAGCATCTTCTCTTTTATAAGATGAGCTTTTATAATCATCTTATCATCTTATAGTAATAAACTAAACTAAAACTAATATATATGCCCATAGGCAAACTGAAACAGGCTTTATAAATTAGAGGCAAAGTGTTATGAGCCAAGTTATGTTTTAAACACCAGTAGCCACCAGTGTTTTTACATTAAAATAGTCCAAAGTGTGGAAAAAAATAGAGATTTTACTTTTTGGCCATATCACCCAGTCCTAGTATGGTTCTTAATTTTCTCTTAATAGGTTGCGTTCAATAGGTTGCTTGTCAAATTTTACAATTTATAATATCAGACAATATCCTGATTGCCCCATCTCAGATCTATACATATATATATTTTTTTTCCATTTTTTTTATTCATTTCATTCATAGCAACAAAATAAAAACAACTACATCTGTCATCTACAGAGATGAAGAATGAAAGGGCACAGAAAGAAGCAAAAGCTTATGATATCTGCCCCCCATCAACAAAAATCGTACACTTCCAGTGCGATGCATTACAAACAATAAACAAATAAACAAAAAAAGAAAGATTTTCTGCTACATACACAAAAGAAAACTTAGGATGTCCTGCTACATAACATTTTTATATCTTCCCATTAACAACTTATTTTAAACTTTTCTTAAAAATATTAATAGACTTGGAGGTTTTAATTATGCATTCCAGGTTGTTCCACAGACTGACCCCTTGAATCGAAACACATCTTTCCTTTTGTTTTGTTCTAAACTGTGGCTTAGCAAAAAGATCAGTTCCTCTTAAATTATATCTACTTTCTCGCTTTTTGAATCTTTTTTGCAGTCTATCAGGTAATAGCTCTTGATGAGCTTTATACATGGTTTTGAGGAGGTTATATTCTACTAATTCATTGAATTTTAATGTTTCCAATTGTATAAATATTGGGTTTGTGTGCGCTCTGTAACCACTCCCACTGATAACACGAAGAGCTCTTTTCTGTAAAAGGAAAATTGGTTCAATGTTGGTTTTTCCAGCACTTCCCCCACACTTCAACACAATAGGTCAGATATGGAACAATCAAAGATTTATACAATAGAAACATGGCGTCTTTGTTAAGAGAGTCTTTCACCCTGTGTAGGACAGCAATGGTTTGGGATACTTTACTTTTGATTTTTTCTATATGAGGTTTCCATGTTAACTGTTCATCAATCATAACACCTAGAAAATTTATCTTATGTGTTCTTTCGATCTCTAATCCTTGTGTGAACAGTCTTGCATTTACATCTTTGTTTTTACAACTAAAAACCATAAACTTAGTTTTATTCATATTTATAGATAATTTATTGGCATTGAACCATTTTATTATTTTTTTGAAACTCATTTACTACAATTTTTAGAACCTCATTTATATTGTTTCCTGAGTAAAATAAAGTGGTGTCATCTGCAAACAGGATGCATTTTAGTAAATTGGAAACAGACATAATATCATTTATATAAAGAAGAAAAAGTATTGGTCCAAGGACCGAACCCTGGGGAACTCCACACACTATCTTACAATATTTAGATTTGGTGCTGTTGACTTCTACAAATTGATAACGGTCTGTTAAGTAACTTGCGACCCACTGATGTCCCACACCTCTTATGCCATACTTATATAATTTTTGCAAAAGGATTTCATGATTTAAAGTATCAAAAGCTTTTTGAAGGTCTACAAAGATACTAACTAAAAAATGTTTTTTGTCCATGGCATTGGTAATTTCTTCGGCCAGTTCCATTAACGCTGTAGCAGTTGAATGATTTGAGCGAAATCCATATTGGCTGTGACTTAAAATGCTGTACCTTTCAATAAACCTGTTCAATCTACTCACAAAAAGTTTTTCTAAAATTTTGGAGAACTGTGAAAGCAGTGATACAGGTCTATAATTAGATAAGTCATTTTTATTTCCTTTTTTAAAAAGTGGAATAACTTTGGCTACTTTCATATGATAAGGGAAAACTCCTGTGCTGAACGAAAGATTACATAAGTAAGTGAACGGCTCAATAACAACATCCATAATTTTCTTTATCAATATCATATTTACATCTGCATAATCATTAGATTTTTTATTTGCACATTTATTAACAATTTCCATAATTTCGCTCGCTTGCACATTCTCCAGAAAAATAGTGTTTACATTTTCATTTATGGTTCTACCCTCAGTGTGCTCTCTTGGGATAGCTTGTGCCAATGTTCACAAAGTAATTATTAAATTCATTCACAATTTCTTCTTTTCCGAAAATATCAACGTTATTCTTTGTGATATAATTTGGAATATTTGAATTTACCTTACCTTTTTGCAAGACGGTGTTTACCACACTCCATGTATTTTTAATATTATTTTTGTTTTCGTCTAATACTTTGGTGTAATAATCCTTTGTCTTCTCATTATTGATACAGGTTTATTTTTATATTGCTTGTACCTTACTTCAGCATCTTTGGTTCTCAATTTGAGAAGCATTCTATAAAGGTAATTTTTTTTCTTGCAGGCATTTTTCAACCCGTTTGTCATCCACGGCTTATGAATTCTCTTCTTACCATAAACACAAATTTTACTTATTTTGCAATTTTTGTCATATAAATTGTTAAATGTTGTCATAAATGCATTATACGCATTATTCATGTTATCAGTATATACATGATCCCAATTTTGTTTTTTAAGATCTTCCCTAAGAGCTTCTAAAGCCTTATTGGATCTATCTCTTATATAAGTTTCCTCTTGCACCTTGTCAAAGCATAATTTTTCATAAATTATAAACACAGGGAGGTGATCACTTACATCTTTCATAAAAATACCACTAATAATTTCACCGTGTAAGTTTGTATATATGTTGTCAATGATAGTAGCACTGAGTGGTGATCCTGGTAGGTTTGTTTATCATAGGACTTAGCAGTTTCCATATAATTCTTAAACTCATTTGATGCTTCTATGTTTCCCAGATCTATATTAAAATCACCACACAAAATTACTGATTTTAACATTCTCAAACATTTCAAGGATTTTATCTGTAAACAAATCAACACCAGCACCAGGCGGTCTATACACACAACTAATCAATATATTTTTACCCTTGTCATTTATGATTTCTATGGTAAGCATTTCCATCAAGTCACTCCCAGTTACTGTTTTTTCTTCAACAACTTTACATTTTAAATATTTGTCAACATAGAGGGCAACACCCCCTCCCCTTTTTTTTAGTTCTGTTTACGTAAAACATGTTGTAGCCATCAATCTGTACATTATTAATATCTGTGTCTTTTAACCAACTTTCTGTAATAGCAATTATTTTAAAGGTACATTTAAGATCACTAACAAACTCTTTAATTTTGTCTAACTTACATTTTAAACTTTGACTATTAAGATGAATGATGGAAAGAGCATTATCTGATACCTTTTCTATTGTGTCATTAAACAGTTTTACTGTAAAATAATTACATTCTTCATAAGTTAGTAACTTGTGTGCAAAATCATTTTCAATATCATAGATTTTATTGTTATTTATTGTGTCAACTTCAATGTCCATAACTATTTAAGTGTGTTGTAGATCCATGTGTATCCAACCTGTTTTCTCCTTGGGTCCATGTCAGTCCTTCTCAGCTGTTATCTTCCTTTTTCAATGTCCAGTCCTATACTTCTCCAGTTCTCTCAAGTCCCTGATCATCCTTGATGCTCCACCATTGTCTCTGATCCACACGTTTCCATTCCGCGTCCATGTCCCAGTTATTTTCCCTTGTTTTCTCAGCAGTCTTGCTTCTCTCGCGATGCCTCCATTTTTCTTTGTAAGATGTTCGTTTATAAACACATTTGTACCTTTCAGTTTTCTGGCTTGCATTAAGACATCATTCTTCATGTTCCTGCTGATGAATCGTATTACAATAGCAGGTCTTGTTTTCTCTGACTTTCTTGGTAGAGTGTGACAAACAGAAATAGCCTCCTTGCAGATGTTAATGTTTTTGTTGTTCAAAAAATCCACGACCTCTTGCTCCAGCGACAGCAGCTCTCCCCTCGGCGCGTCCTCTGAGGTGTCCGCGTTGGCTGCCGCCCCGTGCGTAGGTCCGATGTCGCGTTTCCAGCCCAGAGATGACCAGGTCCTCTCTCCGGGTGTACTGCTCTAATTCGTCGACCCGCTGTTCTAAAAGAAAGATAGTTTTGTCCTTCTCATTCAGCAAAGTTTTTAGTGTCGTTACTTCATCCACGAGTTTGAGCAGCCGCTCCTGTTGTGATGTTAACTTTGCCATCTCCGCAGACATAAAGTTCAGCGATCGCTTGATCTCCTCCATATCGTCTGTCTTTGGCATGATTTTGAGTTCTTGTTAAATGTCCACTTCCAAACACTTCTGCTCCGCGCAGTCCGGGTTTAGCGGCGCTAACACCGGTTAGCCCGTATGTTAGCATACAGCCCCGCAGCTCGATCCAGATCGCAACTGGATGGTATAGATCTGATAGATCAGATCAAGTTATAACAGTCTTAACTTTTAGGTTCCATGATCAGTTGGGGTGGGGCTGACCAGAGTTAATGGCTGTTGTCCTTTTTATTTATTTATTTTTTTTAGTCCGAGTCAGAGGTTTACGCTATGAATAATTCCAGTCCCAAAAAATCCGTCATGAGCCGTTTTTATCCATCATTATATTTTGACTGCACATGTGTGACAGGTGCAGGGTGTTTTAAAAGACAATAATAAACCCTCTCTTCATATAAAGTAGTGGTGGGCATAGATTAATTTTTTTAATCTAGATTAATCTCACTGTAATCTTGGAATTAATCTAGATTAATCTAGATTAAAATGGCTCATTTGAATTCTGACGAAGACATTCAGAATATGTGTGTTACCCAAATAATGACTAAAAGTAAGTCTTTGAGAACGGGTTTCTCAAGCCAGGTGGCGCATTAGACCAGGGGCTCATCACATCAGTGCTTGGCCCGGCATTAGCTAAGGGATGCTTTGCGTTTAGGTGGTACTTGAGACTGGAAGAACTCCTACAGTAAACTAATTCCGCATTGCACAGGGTGCAAACAACCTTAGTCTTGTCGAGATTTCCATTGGGAAGCTTCTTAAAAATAAATTTTCTAGTCAGTGTTTCTCTGTGAGCTGCACTGTCCTCCTCTCTGATCACAGCCCCTCAGCTATAATTTGGTTTAGGTAGAATTAATTAAAAAAAAAAAAAAGGATATCATCATTAAGTTGTGTTCAAATCAGAGTCATGGTGTTTTTTCCCTCCAAAGCTTTCAGTTTTCTGATGCATTTTAATATAAAGATTGACTCTTATCCAGCAACACTTCTGTGCAATATTCATTTAATTCTGCATTAATTTAATTCTGTGCTTAAATTTCCCCTGGAAGCCTCTGGACAAAGTAACCTGTGTGTCATGTTTAGATCATAAGCCCATGTTTCAAATAGGCCTAATGATAATTTACAGTTCATTCTTGAAGGATGTCATTGATTAGACTTTACTGTAGCTCTGACACAACAAGTCAGTCTTCAAAGCCTAAATAAACTTTCCGTCAGTGGCCATTCATTTTCATTCTTCCAGTTTTCGCTTGGGATTATTCTGTGCGCATAACGCACCTAAGGCCTTGTTACGCACGCGGCTAATTTGCATATCAATCCACGCGAAAACTGTGCAAAGCGCTAAACTTTGTAGATCCGCTGTGGCGTTTCCTCTGATTGGTTCATGATTCTTCACTGGTGCTGAAGACAGAGGAGTCTGAAGTCTGTGTCTGCCGCGCTGCTCGCGGCGCTCACGCCGCTGCCGCGTAAAGACGCGCGGAGACAAGTCAGATCCAAAATGAATGAACTCAAATCAAGTTTGTCATCGTGAGTTCTGAGAGTTCAGGGTTGGATCCATTAAATCTCCAAAAGTGTACAGCCTGATCCTGGATTAAGTTTGTGTCTAATGTGATGGTTTGACTCCAGAGGTAATGATTTTAGTGGGACTACTTTTCCGTGCGTCAGGTGGAGGAGCTCGTTTACGTGCCTGCTGGTACAGCGTGCTACCACCAAATGTTTTAGGGGTCCGCAGTAACGGGCCGGAATACGTTACTTTCAGTCCTGATGGGGAGCGCAAATCTTCGCGGTAATTTGCGCTATTCTAGACGCAATAGTTCGTCAGCTGTTTGTTCTCAAAACTACGAAAAATACGAGGCGGGTTGGTCCAGAACAAAGAGTTGGTAAAAGCGTATGGGATGTAGAACTTTAGTTCCGAGCCTTTGATTTGGCGCTATGTGTGTGTAGCTCGCGTCTCTCGCTCTCTTTCTCTCTCGTTTTCTCTCGTGCGCGACAAAGATTTTCTCTGCGCGATGCCCCTGGGAGCTGTGCGCAATTGCGCGCACAAGAGCTTAGAGGGAACAGCGCTCCCAACCCAACTTTGAGAATAGATTAACGGCGATATTTTTTTTATCGCCCGATAAGAGTCTCACGTTAACGCAGCACGTTAACGCCGTTACCGGCCCACCACTAATATAAAGTCATATTTCTTTGTTACAGATGCAAGAATTTATTTATGTCGTTGCTCAGTGTTTATCTGTGGCGCGCATCGACACATGAACCGACACATGCGCACGCTGCTCATCCGACTCCTCCTCCGCTGTCGCACTCAACTGTAATTCATCTTAAATTGACTTGGTGCTTAAAGGTCCCATAACATGCAAAATCGACTTTTCAGAGGTTTTAACCTTCCTACAGTGCTATTTGGGCCTCGTATGTTGTGCCCAAAGTGTTTTTTTTTATTGATTCCCGCATGCTTTCACTAGAGAACTGTCTTTTCCGCCCCCCTCGGCTGAGCAGCAGACGGGGGCTCCTCACCAGGATGACGCAGCTTCACCAGGATGACGCGGTGTTTAAGCCACGCCTCCAGGAAGCGCGCAGCCGCAAGAATAAAAACAGCTAATGCTAATGCTACACAGTAATTACACGATGGATACGACAGATCGAAGAGTTAGCTTGTTAACGGCAACGTCCGTCGTCGAGGCCCTGGAGCACGTCAAACTCCAGGTCAGATCCAGGACGTAGGACTCAGCACGACGCACCGTCAGGACGGATAAAATGTTTATTCAGTGTTTGTGTATCGCTGTTTACCGGAGCACACGGCGCATGCGCAACATCTCTGCTCTAGGCTTCGTCGCGGGTTGGTAGGGGGAGGCGTGCGGGTTGGGCGGGGGAGGCAGGCTGCTCTCTGTTCGGGGGGGTCAGATCTCAGAGTGAGCCAGTTGCTTTTGCAAGGAGGGGGGCCAGTCCAAGAAATGGGTGTTTTTTGGAAACTGTTATGTTATGGATATTGCACAACGCAAAAATGTATCAACAAAGCCCTTAGAATAGACTGTGTGAAGGGGAAAAGAGCAGAATATGGGACCTTTAAGTAACATAACGCAATAAAGCGGGACAATAGTCAAACATCTACATTCACGTATCTGGCTGCAACGCACACCGACAGGCACACGACATTTGCGCACGCCGCTTGTCCGTCCTCCGCTGCCACACTCCTCTGTGCATTTGATTGGGGCCAACTTCATGGAGTTTCTTGAATGAAATTTGTGAAGTAACAGTCAAACATCTACATTCACGTATCTATGTGCACGTCATATGAGCGCGCCAGCCCGGAGTTCCGTTCCAGCCACACTCCTGTTGTCTATGTTTTTATGATGTAAACGCACTTTCTGCCCACTACTCTGCACAGTTATTGTGTCAGCACCACCGGCACTGAAAAGCTGAATGAGAGAGAGAAAAGTGAAGCCGCTCTGTGCTGAGGCTGTGGAGGCCGAGGCGTGCTGAAAAAAGTCCAGTTTTAGTTCATTCTCAGCCCAAAACATCCAAGACAACAGTTGAAAATCAGTGTTTTATTTGAAGTTTGTTCAAGTTATGTTGATATCATAAGTAAGGGCAATAGTTTATTTTCAACCCATCAAAATGATGGAATGCCTTCAGAATTTTCTGTCAAAACTGGAAAATAATCGGTAAATGACGGCGAATTCTCGGTTAATGTCAAGGGTGGTCCCAGTACACCCCAGGTGTGAACTTGTTTTGCCACTTTTTCTCTCACCCTTCACAGAAAATATTTTGTATTATGAAGCGATCAATCACTTGTTTCAGTTTAGATTATTGTGCAAATTATGCCAGTGGCATCATTTAAGCCTCTTAATAAATTCTCCTGTTTTAAAACGTGCTCTTGATGTGGTCAGCACTTTACCCCTACTCCCCACCTCCGCTTGCACACCGCCTATGGACCACAAATCAAATCAAATCAAATCAATTTATTTTTATAATGCCCAAAATCACAACAACAGTTGCCTCGATGGGCCACAGGTAAAAGCAGTTCAGATAACTGTCCCAGAATGCCCCTGTCCTTTGACCCTCCTTCGCGGCGAGGAAAAACTACAAAAAACCCCATGGGAAAAAGTAGAAACCTCGGGGAGAACCACAGTGAAGGAGAGATCCTACTCCCACGGACGGACAGGCTGCAGATGAACTAGGACTGACGCATCCACTTGGACTGTGGAGCCAGAACCACTCAAGAGGGAGGTGGCTTTAAAGAGTTCCTCCAGGCGGACGAGGAGCAGTCCACCAGTGTAGAGAGATCCTCCAGCAGGAGATGAGGAACAGTTCATCTAAAGTAGAAGGAGTTCGTCCAGGCAGACGAGGTGTGGCTAATCCAGCTGTCCAGGCGGGTGGCGCATAGATCGTCCAGACAGGTGGGGTTGTGGGGGTCGTCACTGGAGCAGCCGCCGCAGTGTCTGAAACAGTCTCAACTCCCCTGGGGAAGTTGAGAGAAAGAGAAACATGTGAACAGCAATGAACAGACTACAGTTGAAGTAATATTAAATATTGTTGATAGGTAAAGTAGGAAGAACCAGAGGATAGTGTTCAAGCTGCCATACTTCCCAGCAGAATTGCTCCAAGGGCAGCGTAGCTAAAACTGTAGGTTTTTATTTCTGTTCCTAACTGGCCTGACCATAAGCTATTTCAAAGAGGAACGTTTTGAGCCTGGTCTTAAATGTAGAGACTGTGTCGGCCTCTTTTACATGAACAGGGAGCTGGTTCCATAACATAGGAGCTTGGTAGCTAAATGCTCGACCTCCTACTGTGCTTTTAGAGACTCTGGGGACTAACAATAGTCCAGCATTTTGAGAACGAAGAGCTCTGTTTGGATGGTACGCTACTATTGCATCTTTGAGGTAGGATGGGGCCATATTGTTTAAAGCTTTATAAGTCAGGAGGAGGATTTTAAATTTGATTCTAAACTCAACAGGAAGCCAGTGAAGAGACTCTAACACTGGTGAAATATGATCTCTTTTTCTAGTACCTGTTAATAATCTTGCTGCTGCATTTTGAACCAGTTGAAAGCTGCTTCTAGTGCTTGTTGGACACGCTGTAAGCAGAAGCTGTTACAATAGTCTAATCTGGATGTGACAAATGCATGGATGAGTTTTTCGGCATCATCTCTGGGCAGGATTTTTCTAATTTTGGCTATGTTACGCAAATGAAAGTAGGCTGTTTTACAGGCTTGATTTATATGAGCTTTGAACGAGAGATCTTGGTCAAATAGGACCCCAAGGTTTCTTACAGTAGAGCTGGGGGCTACAGTGATATTGTCCAGAGAAACTATCTGGTCAGATAAGGAGTCTCGCAGGTGCTTAGGGCCCAGCAGAATGACCTCGGTTTTTTCAGGGTTAAGGAGCAGATAATTAAGAGTCATCCAAGTTTTTATGTCTTTCACGCAGGCACTAAGTCTGTCTACTTGATGCGTCTGATCAGGTTTCATTGATAAATACAGCTGAGTGTCATCTGCATAGCAGTGGAAGTTAATGCCATGCTTTCTGATGATCATACCTAAGGGCAGCATATAAAGTGTGAACAGAACTGGACCGAGTACTGAACCCTGCGGCACACCGTAGGTTACTTTAGAACATGGGGAAGATCTCTGGTTTACATTAACAAACTGGTACCTATCAGATAGATAGGATTTAAACCAGCTAAGGGCGGTTCCACTGACACCTACATCACATTCTAACCTCTGCAGTAGAATGTTGTGGTCGATGGTGTCAAACGCTGCGCTGAGGTCCAACAGAACCAGAATTGAGACCTGTCCATCATCAGCAGCTAATAACAGATCAT
The DNA here is from genome assembly GCA_019453435.1 of Rhinogobius similis. NCBI lineage: Eukaryota > Metazoa > Chordata > Actinopteri > Gobiiformes > Gobiidae > Rhinogobius > Rhinogobius similis. The sequence goes on along the minus strand of CM033639.1, from coordinate 22,560,999 downwards.
TTGTGACTTTAACTAGTGCAGTTTCAGAGAAGCAATGTGCTTCTGCACAGAGCTAAGAGCTAATCCCACCAACCATTTTGTTAAACGCATAATAAAGGTTCAGATCCTAATGTGTGCTTGTATCAGACAGCTATGATAAAGGAAGGAGGCGGGCGCTCTTTGCTGCGCCAAATAGTTTCTCACAGAAAACACAAGCTTCTTCTCGCAGGTACATGCACGCAGGAGACTGAGCGATAGCAGCAATTTCATTTCATTGTCCCAAATGTTTAAGAGCCAATGTTATGTCTTATTTTGCTTAGAAAATATCTTTGAGGTTACGACAAGTAGGCTAAACTAAATAGCTGCTTTATAGAAAGCAGAAAAAGCAAATCACATAGGTATGTCAAAGATGTGTTTCAGGCATAATCTAAATGCAAATGTCTGCTCTGTTTAGAAGCTAGCGCTCGCAGTGGTCTTTCCATCACATGGTATGTTTGATTCTGGTAGGCTGTTAAAACACCCACAGCGCCACCCTCAACTCGCTGGGCACTGCCCATTGCTGGGAATTTTTCAAATATGGCGTGTGAACTTTTAGATATTATGATTAGTGTGTTACACCAGCTACATTTATGTATTTTATTTTTTTTATTAACTTACAGATGCCCCCTCCGAATCAGAGCCCTGCACCAGACCAACCTTTCCCCTTGTCTGTGCGACGGGAGGAGTCCACTATCCCCCGTCATGGCACAGAGAACAAATGGGTCTACCCCTCGGAGCAGATGTTCTGGAACGCCATGCTGCGCAAAGGGTATGCCTGTCCTCACTATCTGTCATCTTAAACCCCTTTATTTCACTTCACTTTGTCTGTTTTTACATATATACAATGTTTTTATTATAATACAGCACGTCATAACTTACTAGACATCTAGTAGTCTTACTAGAAGTCTCATTTGTGCCCTACCTTCGAGATATGCATGGATACGCATTGGAGGGTTCTGTCCATCCTCTGCGTTGTTCTGTCTGTCATTTAGTCTGTCTCTTCAGAGTTTGTGAATGCAACGCAATTGAGCTGTGCTAACCAATGGAGACAGTAGTGAAAACGGGTTAACAGTGGAAACTGAACTTAAAAAAAAAGAGAAACTAACAAACAATGGACACCTCTCTCACTTTGTTTTCTTTGCTCCTTTCCAACAAAATGTGATTTAAAAACTGCTGTGGGTGCCTTAATTTTATTGTCCTATCTATTTTTATTATTTGGTCAATTCTATAACTAATTGTGAGCAGACTCCTGTGGCCATTTACCAGAACATATTTTACAAATTGATATGTGTATCACTCTGAATTTAGTTCTACACATTATCACTCTGGATGGGCTTTCGCCGAAAGCCATCGGAAAATGCGTAACGTCATGACGATTTGACACTGACAGTTGAACTGATTGGTCGCAGTGTTTCAAAAGCGGAACAAGCCGAGAAATCAAGAAATGCGGTTGAAAGAAAAGCACTGACTACTTCCTTGTACTCAAATGCACAAATCACTTCTATGTGCACGTTTTCAAAAGCAAAAGTGTGTTGAACTAGGCTGAAGTTCATCTCCTGGCACCGCCATGTTTGTTTAGGTTTGTCTTTGACTTCCGCCCAAACCACAATGCAGCGCTGTGATTGGTACAGTGCACAATGGCCGGTGCAGCCCCGACAGCGGAACACCATCCACATTGATCCTGAGTTTGTAAGAATTCATATGGCTGGGCCAGGTTATCTAGGGTTGGCGCACTTCCATTTTGTCATAATTCGACATTCTTTGGTGGAATTTAATTTCAACATTTCGATTTTTTTTTTTCAATATTTATTTCAAAAGCAGTAAATTACCTGAAGAATGGCCATAGTAGATCAAACCTGGGACAGACAAATGCGCATACCTGCGTACTTTTGACATCTCCAGTTTTTTCAATTACATTTATTTTTGTAGCGCCCAAAATCACAAAACAGTTGCCTCTGTTTTCATCGGAAACACATCAAATTTGTTCAAAAGACACTTAACCCATGTGGAATACAATGTCATCAAGTTGTATTTGACACAACTTCAGGTGTGGTCATAGTGAATTTTCAACAAAATCGCAATTTTTTTGAAAATTAAATAGTTTTTTCAGGATTGAGAAGTAGATGGTTAAGTGTCATCCAGGTTTTTATGTCTTTCACACAGGCACTAAGTCTGTCTACTCTATTGGTCTGATCAGGTTTCATTGATCGCTTAGCAGTGGAAGTTAATGTCGTTAGGTAAGATTTTTTTTTTTTTTCCTCAAATTCCTTTTTCCTTACAACAGCATATAAAGATTAAACAAAACTGGACCGAGTACTGAACCCTGCGGCACACCGTTGGTTACTTTAGAACAAGGTGAGGAGCTCTGGTTTACATTAACAAACTGGTACCTATCCAATAAATAGGATTTAAACCAGCTGAGGACAATCCCTCTGACACCTAAATCACATTCTAACCTCTGCAGTAGAATGTTGTGGTCGATGGTGTCAAACGCTGCGCTGAGGTCCAACAGAACCAGGTTTGAGACCTGTCCATCGTCAGCAGCCAATAACAGATCATTTGTGACTTTAACTAGTGCAGTTTCAGTGCTGTGGTGTGCATCAAACCCTGACTGAAAAACGTATAAACAAATAAACTCATGTGGAATGATTTACTATCAATTTGAATTTGATACGACTTCAAGTGTGGACGAGTTGATAATATTACCATTTTAAATATTTATGCACCAAATTAAGATAGGCCACAATTTATGACAGAAATCATAATTCTGTATAGTTAAAGGTGGAATGGAGGATTTCGGGCAACAAATCAGAATCTCATTTCCTTGTGGGTAGCACAAATAACTGGTCCGCTCAGGTGTCAATCATTCTCTGCGTGCTAGTGCACGCCCGCAGGCTCGTCCAGGGGAAACGCTCGCTCTCTGGCCGCGCATGCGTGGTTGATATGCTAGTATGTTTATGTAGCAGGAGGTTAGCGGCGAGTTCCGTCATTGTAAGTCTAAACTTTCATCCGCGAAGTACCGAAATGGCTGAGGGACGAAAGAGAAAGACTGTTTTCGAGCTTTCACAGAAGAGACGAAAGTCTGCAGAGGAAAGAAACAAAACGAGTGTTATTCTGGGGGAATCGTTTACGCGCTGGCGAGCATTGAAAGCGCAAAACAGGCTTCCAACTGATGCCTCCGTTGCAAACTTTCTGCTGGACAGGTAACTGTTTATCTGACTCTTTTTTTAGCTTATTGTATGTGCAATGTATTATTGTAGACTAACTGGAACGTGCACTTTTATGGCTTAGCAGACACAAGGTAAAACATAATTTTTTTTGTTGTTTTTTTAATGTGTTACTCAAAGTAGTTTGTAATGGTAAATTTTAATTTATAATGGTACAGTTTTTAAATCTTCTTCGTGGAGGTTGTCGTGAGAAAGCGACACCAATCGTCTTGTAAACAAATGCACATGGAGCAGTGCTGCTGGGCGTGCTCGTTCACGAGGTTTGGTAGGCGTTCAGTCAGAAGAAACGGGGAGGGAGGGAGGGGGAACCTGCGCATGCGCTTTTTCAAAAAAAGGACTAACAGTCGCAGATTTTTAAATCGGCGAGAAATCCTCCATTCAACCTTTTAATATAATGCAAAATTTAGACTTATTGCTGGGGACTGTTGTATGGACATTAGCTTAGATAGAAGCTCAACAGGTGTGGGCAATGTTAAAGCATCATAGGCTCTAAAGGAGGCAACCAAGAAGACAGCGCTTACTGTATGGAGACATTTCAATCCCACTACAAAAAACTATACGTTCTACTCAACAAGGCATAATACATATTCAGGACTGGACTATTTCTTTTTACCTCACAATCTTCTCTCGTCTGTTATTTCATGCACTATAGGACGAATTCTAATTTCTGATCATTCACCGGTAAACCTTACTCTTTCTAAACCAAAACAATGGCCAGAAATTAAATATTGGAAATTTGATTCCTCGCTTTTCAATTGTGTGGAAAGTTGTGACAACATTAGGCAGTGGATTCAACAATGTACTAAAGAAAATGTTGATACAAGTGTGAGCCCTGCTACAATATGGGATGCTGCTAAAGCAGTTATTAGAGGACATTTCATTTCTTATACATCAGCAAGGAAGAAAGAAGTGAATAAACAAGTAAGTGTAGAAACAACTCCAAGACGCAGAACATACTCAAAAAAAAATTCTAGAAACTAAAAACTAGATTACTTGCATACCAGCAGAAAAAAACAGGGAGAGCGCACAATAAAATCTATACGGTCTCCCAAGGGGAACCATAAGTACAAGTCTTTCAGTCTCTGCTCTCTAGAAAGTCACCAGGCATAGATGGATAATACAAGTGAATTTTAAAACATGTTTTGGCCTCAATTAATGTCTCTGTATATGCCCATGTTACATGACTTTTATGATAAAGGACAAGTCAATGGACACTGCAATTATATCTCTTCTAAAAAAAAAAAAAAGAAGGCAAAGATCCAGCTGAATGTTCATCATACCATCCAATCTCTTGGGCTGTTTAAAAAAAACAAAAAAAACAAAAAAGAATTTCCATTAATGGCAGTCTAACAGACTGCTTTGGTGTAACTGCAACCTGCGGCTCCGGAGCCGCGTGCGGCTCTTCACCCTCATTGTAGCGGCTCCCTTTGGCTTTGAAAAAAAAACCTTGACATAAATAAATGGTATTTCTTAATTCATTTTTATTCGTAAATTAGTTTATTTTGTTGGGCAGTTATCTTGGAGTTTAAGTTGATGCCATCTAATTTTAAAATAACTATTTTTTTTAATTTCTAATTTGCAAATATACGTCAGTCACATAACGTCATCAGCCTTTACGTGCTGACGGCTTTTGTAGTGTCGGTTATTTGTTGCGGCTCCCAACGTTTTTTTTTTTTTTGGTAGAAGAGGGGGAAAAATGGCTCTTTTGATAATAAAGGTTGCAGACCCCTGAACTAGAGGATGCAGTCAAGGATACCCCTTGTCTCCAATTTTATTCAATTTGGCAATTGAACCCTTTGCTGAGACCATACGGCAGAACAAGGAGATCCCTGGAATTATAAGCGGAAAGAGGGAAAATAAGATCTCATTATATGCAGACGACAGTGTTTTATATACTATAAAACCCCAAAAATCCATTCCGCTAATACTTGAAACCAATGAAAAATTCGTTTTTCCTGGATGGAAACTGGTTTCAAATATCTTGGGGTAAATGTAACAACTAAACTAACAGATCATTATGAAATGAACTACATGCTACTGCTTCATAAATTAGGGAAGAGCTGGAATACTGGAACCTCCTCCCTATTTCACTGATTGGAAGAATTAATGTGATCAAAATGAATATATTACCTTTTAATTACTCAATAAATATATTTCCCAATTTGTATGTAAAAAAGGAATACATAGAATTGCTTTACACTAAAGCAAAGACTAACACTAGAACACCCAAAGCCGTCATTTTTATGGTTTTCAGAATTTGACATTTAATTACTCAGGTTACATTGATCTTTCAGGTTCCTAGGCTTTTGACTTTTTCTGTATTTATGTTCAATTCAAGAATAATATAAAAAATATAGCCGCAAGCGGCAATGATCGGCCCTTGCCCGCGCCACGTCGCCGCTCCGCGACACAAGAGGAGGGGGCGCTTACACGCCCCAATTTCCCTCCATGGTGCTATTACGCCTCCTACTTCTCATATTTCACTGAAAATGTAAAAAATGTTGTCATAGTTTGCGGCTGCACCGCACAAAAACTGTAATACTTGTGCTAAAATCTTGGATAACTTTTGATGTCCCACTCCTCAAGATAATTTTCACCAAGTTTCACCTTGGTCGGGCTTACACCCAAGGAGGAGTTTGTAAAAGTACGTAGTAAAGAAATTTGCAAAATTTTGACATTTTGCGATATTCCTATAGAAATAACATGGTATGTTTTTGTCATCGATACGGCTTCGCCGTGCAAAATATGACATTGGTCTGATTGGCTTTTTTAAGCGGGAATCCAAAATAGAATTTTGTGCAAAATTTCAATTTCAAAAAAAAAAATTTTTTGCTCCCCATATAAAAGTTTGCTTTGATCTGTAGGGGGCGCTAACGCGCCAAATTTTATTTTTCCCCCTCAAGTAGGTTTCAGGTAGGGAGTTTAACAACTGATTCAAATTGATGCAATCCGGACTTTATATGTGCAAATGGGTGCAAAATTAAAAATGTTAAAATTTCAGAAATTCTGGCCAAATTCACAGAGAACATGAAACTTCGATGAAAAATATGGATAACTTTTGATGCCACACTCCTCAACTTCATTTTCCCCAAATTTCAGCTCGTTTGTGCAAACGCCCCCAGGAGGAGTTCGTAAAAGTATGAAGTTAAAAAAAACTGCTGAGTCATGTTTGGCTCGAACTTTAACCCAATATGGCCGACATTTGGTTGGGCGGACGGCATTGCTGTAATAATATAGCTTAATATAAATATAATAATATAGGTTATAATAATAATATAGCTTTGCGCTCGATTTCGTGCGCATTTTCGCAGCTGTGCTTCGTACGGCACTACAAAACTAATAGGCCTCTTGCCAGCTTGTGGCGCTCGGGCCTAATAAAAATATTTGACAGCTCTATAATTTACTATTTAGATTTTTTCCACAGATGATACCTGTGCTTGAGCATTGCCATAGTTACCGTTGACAAAACTACAGCTATAGGTAAAATTAATTTGAGAAGGAGATTATCTGCTCAAGAGGCACTGAAAATGCTTCAAAATATTGATGACGCTGATTCGGGAGGTGAAGATGAGTCAGACGAGGATTTGTGGGTTTTGAATAGCTCCTCTGAATCAAACAGCGAATATGAACCACCACCCTCAAAAAGATGCCGTTCAAGTCTTACCTCCAGTAGACCTGTTGTCAGTGTTCAAGGTATCGATGACTAAATATATTTTATAGGTTTGTATTTTAGGCTGTCGAGGTTACAAAACTTACAAGCACCTTTTTTTTCTAACAGCTGCCCAGGTTTCATCGCCCCTGTGAGCCCTATTCGTCCCGATGGCAGCTGCGACTATAACCGAAGTGTATGAGAAAATATAGTCCAAGTCCATATTATAATATTATTGGTAGGCTTATTTTAGAAAAATTGGTCCACTATCGGCAGCTGATCCAGAGCGGCAGCACACACTTTCTCCTCCAATCCACTGTTGACAGTCAACTTGGGCAGGAGATAGGAAAGGACAGTACTTTGTGGACTTTGGTAAGTAAGAAGAGAGAGAGTCAGAACGTGCTGACAGAGGCGAAAGGGCCCAAGACATTTTCAAGACGCCGCATTCAGGATGCACTGACAGCATTCATGTGTTTGGTAAAGACAGATATACTGGAACACATCAATCACCAATAGAAGTCAACTGTTCAAAGAACCGCTCCAAAGACGCACATGTGTGTAAAAACGTTGTATGTGGGTAATGCGCTGTAGCAGTCAGCGTCATTTGTGTAAATTACAATGTTGCAGTTTGATGTACAGTGATCCCTCGTTTATCGTGGGAGTTGCGTTCCAAAAATAACACGCGAAAAGTGAAATCCATGAAGTAGTCAGCTTTATTTTTTATTATTTTACAATGCAATACTGAACTATGGAATGAAACCAAAAATCAAAACCTGTTTTAAAGCCCAAAATGTGTTTAAAACAATAATTTTAATATAGTAATACAAGGTTGGAAACAGTGGTATTTCACAGTCTGTGCCTCTTGGTCCTGACTCCGCCCCCTGTAGCCTCTGTTTCTACTGAAGGCGCAGGAGAAGAACATTGTTATGGGGAGTTGTTGGCGCTCTTTCTTTTTCTGAGCAAGAAGATTTTTATAATGCCACCTTCGATTATATTTGGGAACTAGACAACAGTAAAGCCCCTGAGCCAATCAGGATTCAGAGCACAATGCACTGTAAAAATATCTGCACTGTAAAAAAAATTCGTGAAGCAGCGAAGCCGTGAAAGATGAAACGCGATATAGCGAGGGATCACTGTACTTGAGTTTATTTAGTTTGTTTTATTGAGATTTCTAGTAATTATTTTGACCTACGTTTAGCTGATATGATTCACTGCAAGTTAGATGTGCTTTTTGTAAATATGTTCTCATTAGGCCTATCTATTTTTTTATATTTGTGTAAATATGTTGCTTTTTGTTACCCAATTGTAAATATGTTATAAATATTGTCTGCATTTAATTGATCACCCCATTTATTATCTATAATTTATTGTAACTTGTTATATTTATTATATGTATGTGTATGTATATATATATTTATTATATGTATGTGTATATATATAATAAATATCATATACATGTATCATTATCATCATAATACAATAATAAAAGAAAAAAGCGAGTCAGTTGATGATGTCATCGCCGTCAAATTGACAGCCTGGGAGTTCTAGTAATTCTGGAATTCTGGTAGTCCTAGTGTTAACTAAACCTAAAGAAAAAGGAGGATTGGAACTTCCAGATTTCCAACTGTATTATTGGTTATGTAAAGTAAAAGCTATGTTAGGCTGGCTTGATCCTAAAAGCTGGTCACATATTGAAAGGGAACTTTGTTCTCCGGTCCCATTACACTACCTGTGTTACCATGAGTTCTCTCCGAGTTCTCCGGCTTTCTTCCCACCGTCCAAAGACATGCGTGTGTAGATTAATTGGCAATGCTAAATTGTCCTTAGTGACTCAATGTGAGAGTGAATGGTTGTCTGTCCATGCAGTCCCTGCAGATTTTGAGCTACGACTCAAGATTCTTCCCATGATCAGAAATCTTACGTCGCAGATGGCCAAAATCATACAGTGGACACCTGGCTTTAGACTCGAGACAAACGCCCCGTAGTGAAACACCTGTGAAACCACAACGATTGTCGAAGCATCTTGTGTCACTAGTCAAGCTTCATGAACCATCTAGATCATTTGACAAGCTCCATGTTTCAGAGTACTGTTTCAAAGCTCATGTGCATTGCTTTCAATGCGGCAATCATTACTGATTGTTCACAAATATTGGACACAGATTTATAAAGCAGAGCAAGCCATTTTCAACATCAATGTCTCACTTGATTGACAAAAAGGGATGGAATTATTAGATGGATGCCTTTGGAATATACTTTTGGCAGTGAAAAAGTGCATCTGTGCACCTTATTCCGGAAGTTGCCTTGGTGCCGCCATCTGTAGAAAATCAGAAAATCAGTTCTACTCGGACTACAAGCTCCAGGAAATCGGTGGATTGCTGACTTGTTCCGTGTGTACATTAAACATTTTACACAAATCAATCGACATTATATAATATTATAGCAGTGAGACTTTTCCCTCGTTCGCCACCGGAAGTGCTTTTATGCGGAGTGCGGATCTGTGGAAAAAGATGCAAAGCAGGTGGGGCAGAATAAGGTAAATAGCAAAGAATGAACCAACAATGAAGAACGGGCTTAAATAGCAATGGACTTAATAAATATAAAATGGATAAAAATACTTTTTTCAATTCACTAAACATACTGTAGGTGTAAGTAATATATGCATGACTTTGACTGGATGATTTAGCTACACTACACTTACGTTATGTTACTCCCTCTCTGTTTCATGTTGTATTGTTATATTAACACTCAAAGAGGTCTATTTAGCGTGCTGACTCTTCGATACTTTACTGAGCTTTACAGCGCTTAGTGGATGAAGATAAGTGAACTTGATTGTGAGTGTTCCTTTGTACTACAGGTGGCGGTGGAGAGAAGATGACCTGGCTCGAGATGACATGAGCAACATAATCAAAATTCACAACCGCAACAACGAGCAGGCCTGGGAGGAGATCCTTAAGTGGGAGGCCCTCCATGCCCAGTCAGTACAACACTGTCTACCCTCTGCAGTGCTATGTATTGTGGCGTGGGGCTGCAACTAATGATTATTTTTGAGGGTTTATTGTTCTACTCATTTAATAAAATCTGATGACACTATATTTTATACCATATGTTTCCATTCAAAACGTAATCTCATAATCCTACATTACATAACATTTATTTATAAAATGAGGACAGATGGTACTTACTAATGAGCATAATGCGTCATGTTTAAATATTAGATTATTCCCATATGCATATTTTCATCTTTTTCCAATTAATACTCCACCTAACTGACTGTTAGTTCATACATTTTCAATTGATTTTAATCAATAATCATATCAGTTAAGAAATTTATTGTTGCACCCCTTCTCTGTAACCAGTCAATGTATGTGGTCTAATGTCATGTTTGCCTGTGTTCCACAGGGAGTGCCCATGTGGCCCTACACTGAAGAGATTTGGAGGGAAGGCCAAAGAGTACTCCCCCAGGGCTCGCTTCCGTCACTGGATGGGGTCAGTGCTGTTCTCTATTTTCCACTTTGCATTCGACAGGGTTTCTGCTGGGTCTTAAAATGTCTTGAACTTAAATATTTTGAATTTTAATAAAATCTTATAAAGTCTTGCATCTGGCATGGTAGGTCAAAAAAATATTTCGGCATGTCTTAAATTTTTATTATGAAATGTTTTGTGCCATATCTCTTATCTATTTCCCTCAAGCTCCAGCTTTCCCCTTGAGGTACAAAGAGCATGTTCACAGAAAAATAGGTTAGTTGGCTTAGAGAAGGTTGATTGACTGTAAAGGCAACAATCACAACTGAAATAATAATTCTTCCAGGAAGGTTATTGCACTCTTCAGTAGTAGCACTACTAAAACAATGTATTAAATAATTCTCAAGATCTGGTGTCTTGAGATCCCGTGCCACCCTTAGTAGATCCCCTTCGCCAGGCCGCCTTCACACCTTGGAGAAATGTTCCCATTCACCTCCTGGAAATGCCGTAACAAATGTTTTAAGAAGTCAAGAATAACTGAGGCGGTAGTCATTACAGAGTTTGTGTTTAGGACTTTTGTTTCTGTTTTGAGAGGGTTTTGGAGTTGTTTTTTGAGCTGTGGCAGACCCCTGTCAAGCACTCTCCTCTGTGTACCCACCATGCTGCCAATATTTGGTGAAAATATACAATCAATAGCTCCATTGAAAAGCTTTTTTCAGCTGCTGTATGCATAATCTACAGATTGTTGTCCTGCAATTAGTATTGTATGTATGAATTAGTAAGTAGATGAACAGTTTTTGTGGTTCTCAATATAACAACACCAATGGCATACTTAAAACCATACGTTTTGTTCTACTCGCTCAAGACAAGAATATTTAATTAGTCTAAAATGACTAAAATGGCCCTAAACCTTCACTCAACTGACCTGTGTATAAACCTATTCCAAATTAGGGATTGGTATAGGATTGAGGACTAGGACCAAACTAGTTAAATTGTGTTTAACTAGTTTTGAGACTAGAACTGTCACTGACATGCAACGCACTCTCTCCTCTTGCTGTAGGTACGAGCTCCCATTTGACCGCCATGACTGGATTGTGGACCGCTGTGGCAGAGAGGTGCGTTATGTCATTGACTACTACGACGGAGAGATCAATAAAGAGAACTACCAGTTCTCCATCCTAGATGTGCGCCCGGCTTTTGATTCGCTGGGAGCAGTGTGGGACCGCATGAAGGTGGCCTGGTGGCGCTGGACCTCCTAACCATTTACACTTGCTGAAAGGAACTGTTGCTCTGCTTATGTTGCTGTTCTGGAAAAGCTCTGTGAACTGAATTAGATACGGCCTCAGAATGTTTTCTGCTTTTGATGCATCATGAGAAGTGAGGCGCTGATGCAACAAATTATCGTTCTCCTATACCCCAGATAAACACTTCTTCTGCTCTCTGTGATATTTACAGAAGTATCAAAAGTGTCAAATTAAACTACTTCAGAATGCATTGTATGGGAAAAGAAATTGCTCAATAAAGTGTGAAAGAGTGAAAAGTAAAATATTTGTATTAACACTGTACACCTCTTACATATTTGAAGTGTAAGCACAAAGGTATGCTTCCAACAGAAACAATTATTTTCAATTGAAAATATTATGAAATAAGCTTACGCCTATTCAAGACTTCAAAGAGTATATGTTAGAAAAACACATTTTTAAAGTAAAATAGGTTTCGCCCTTGTAGAGATATATTAAAAAGGAGACCATAGCGCTTTCTCAGAATCTATTTATGGAGAGTCTTATTTTCCAAGAAGTAAGAAATGCAGCGTTAGCATGCTAATGTTTGTTAGTTTTACCCGGGATGTCCTAGGCTCAGCGACGAATCAAAAGTTCTTATAAACTCATCATTGTGAATATTTAGGACGCTGGGACTGCATTAGGTAAGTGAGTGCTGTAAAGGGTTTAAGACAAACTAGTTGTGTTTTGAGGGTCAGGTTTTTCATGTTTCAAAACAGAAAAAATCTGGTACGGTAATGTGCACTTTATACTCTAAGAGAGAAGCCTAACATTTTGAACACGGTTTAATATTCAGTCTGCATTTTTCTGCGTTAGTTCCTCAAGTATTTTATTTGAAGGTGTGATCTAAAGGATTTTACTGACAAGTAGAGGTAAAACTATCTTTTGCTCCTCTTTCCAGTACATTTGGCATCTGTGTGCCTTCTGATCGAAAGTGTAGGTGCCACTGTAAGAAGTTAGAGAATTTTATGTCTGATCCATGTCATGTTGACAACAAAAAAAAACTAAAATAGGCAAGCAAATGGTCCTGACGTTGTTAGCCCAACGGTTTGGAAAGGCTGTGCTGTGCGTCCCATTAAGCCCCAGTATTCATCGTCCTTGCCCCTAAAACGAAGGTAAAGAACTATAGACCAATTGCCCTCACATCTGTCTATATGAAATAATTTGAACACGTCATACGCTCACCTGAAAGACCTCGCGACCCCACTTGCCTACCAAGAAGATTGAACCTGGCTCTACACTGGATATTACACAGCAGTGTAATAACACTGCGGGTCAGGATGAGTGGCATCTCATCCCAGCCTCTGACCATCAGCACATGGTCAGCATATCCCTCTCCTGTTCTACACAGCTATTACTGAAAGCATCCTCACCTCATTAATAATAGACTGATATGGCTTCAATGTATCACAAACAAATCATCAAAAATCATCACTGGCCACACTCTCCCCTCTTAAGGCACGCTCTAGACCGCAAGAAGACCTCAAACCTCACGCACCCTGCTAACCACCTCTTTATACTCATGCCCTTAAATGTTCGCTACAGGACCATCGCATCCAAATCAGTCAGAATCACACACCCGTTTCACCTCTAAACCAATCCCTGATGTGACCTGTTTTTATTTATCTGTGTTGTGTGTTGAGTTATATTTACATGTATGTATGTGCCTGTTTTTTTCCGTAACTAACACAGAAAATGTAAGCTTATCCTTATTGTTCTGGAAACAAATTCCACCACTGTCTGGCAAATAATAAATTATTCTGATTCTGAAATTGTTCAACATGCAATTATGAACTTGTTTACATTTTGTTCACATCAAATGTACAAATTTTCAGGACGTTGGAATGCTTCTACAGCAGAGAAAAGGCTTAAATATGTCCCAAACCACCCACATTCAGTAAGCTCATTTCTGGGTAGGGTATGGATGAAAGTTATTTTGAATTTTATTAACATAGGACCTATCTGTTTCCTATGTTGTATTGTAATTCTGGCTTAATAATAATAATAATAATAATAATAATAATAATTAGTCCCAGCGAGGGACTAATTGGAATCTTAACAAAACGGCTAAAATCGCTAAATTCAATAAGTAAACGAGGATGAACATGCCCGTGTCTGGTGTCAAAAATTAGAACTCTAATTTTGAGAGAAGACCCCGCGAAAAAATATTGAACGACGGCTCAGTAGCGCCACCTCAAAAATGGATTAACAATGGGAGCCTGACCCGAAAAAATTTCAACAAAAGAAAAAACATGGCGCGAAAAATAGAGCAGGTTGGGACATGTAAAAAATCCTCTTATGACCCTGCCCTAAACCCAACAGGAAGTCGGACATATTGGATTGAACCCGGGACTGAACAAAGCGCACACCAGTGTACTTTTGACTCCTCCAACAGTTTTCATCAGAAACACTTTAAATTTGGCCAAAAGACACTAAACCCATGTGGAATAACATAATCAATTTGAATTTGATACTTCAGGTGTGGTTATGGTGAATTTTCAACAAAATCGCAATTTTTAGAAAATGTATTATATATGTTTTTTAAACATTTTTGTCTAGGAAAACGCTTACAGAGCATTTGTGCAGATTTGAAAGCTGAACGCAGTGATATGCAAATTAAGCTGCTATCTAATAAAATGGCTCTATAGCGCTCTTTCAATTTTAAATTCATAACAGCCAACCTGTTTGTCATGGACGATTGAAAAAATGTACAAAGGGTTTATTTGTGATGGGGCATAATGTGACAAAGTGACATGACTCTAGCTATTGTCCTTATTCCTATTTTGTATTTATTTTTTATTTTTTTCTTTCTACGGGTAACCACCCTTAATTTGACCCCCTGAACGTTAACGAAAAGTCAATTTTATTTGACCCAAAATTCAAGGTCGCTGAAAATTTTTTTTTGAAAAAAAATTCACGATACAAAATGACTCTCTAGCGCCACCTCAAAAATCAAAATGCATTACGGCAAAGAGAGGCCAACTTCATTGTAAATGTATGAAACTTGGTAAGTAGTAATTACCACACACCACTTTGTTGTTACTTCCGGTTCCCGCTAGGGGGCGCACAGCATTTTCGAGCAAATCCATATCCCACTTCCGGTTTCGCAGTAACTATCGGTTTCTACTAGGGGCGTATTTATTATTATTTTTTTTTTTCATGGAGGGTAATTAATATATAATGGTTGTTTACACTGTTGTATTGGCTGTTATAGGACAAGTAGTCTCTTGTAGATTTTAGATCGTACATACTGTCCCAACCCCCCGACCCTGCAGAGTCTGAGTCATTTGCGGGGTGATTCGAGTCGATCTCACCCAGCGCGCATACTGTCCGAACCCCCGACCGGGGTGAGTCACGGGGAGGACCCACGCACGTGTAGAACCCAGTGTTACATAAACTGTGTTCCGTGCAGAGTTTTATTGATAGAATAGGCGCGTCTGACACGGCGGGTTTCAAGTGTTTTAGTGTTCTACCTGCGCTAACTTGAGTTGTAGCAGACGCCTCCGCTGCTCGCGCTCTCTCTTTTCCCCCGCTCCGTGTAACAGTCACGCACTTTCAATAAACTGCCTTTTTCTTTTTTCTCACGTCACAGAGGATGAAGAGGATGAAGAGGAAAACAATACAGCATTGATTGCTTAGTATGTTCAACACTCAATGATGTATAGCTAACCCCAATGAATCTAAGTACTACTGTAACGTTTTGATTCCCACACAACATCCTATTTTACTTCTACAGTCACATGGTAACTATAGTAAGACTCCACTAGGGGCGCACTACATGGTTGTAGTAATTTTCGAGCAAATCCATATCCCACTTCCGGTTTCGCAGTAACTGGGTTCCACTAGGGGTGTATTTATTTATTTTTATTTATTTGTATGGAGGGTAATTAACATACAACAGTTGTTTACACAGTTGGTTCAAACAAACAAAGGGTAATTGGGATAAAACGGATGTTTACGCAAGGGAATAGCCACACCCCCCAATGGTTTTCGAATCCACACCCATTCAGTAGAGGGGATGTGTTTAAAATCTGTACTAAGTATATAAGAGGTTTAGATTCTCCCTTCGCAGACTTTCTTTTTTTCTCAAAGTTTTTTACAGAGAGATAGCCCAAATAGCAACAATGGCAGACAAGAGCAGTGATGGTCCTTTGGCTGACGGGACAGGTATATCCGCTGATTCTTTGACGTGTGCACCCGACGGACCCAGACGGAAACATAGGCGTGTCGTGAATACGATCCCATCTGGCTATGGGGTAGCGTTTACAGGGGAAAGTGGGTATGTCTATAGCACGTATCATTATGACGGGAAGGTTACGTTAAAAAGTGGTGTCTCTGCGTATAGCTATTGGAGAGTCGGTGAATCGAACCCTCTGTCTATATCAGACTGGAAACAATTCCGGAATATCTGTAACGAGCTTGATAGAGCCATTGTCCAAAAGACTCTTTTTGTCAGACAGTGGCTCAGTGCTACAGGACCCAGTGTGTATCGTATAGAATCAGGGTGTGACACCGGTGAGAAAGAGGGTTTTGTGTTTGTATCTGTTTGCACTGATAGTCACTACTTGCAGAAAAAGGGGTAGTGCGTCGGGAGCCACATTCTAATAGTTTTTCACACAACGGGTATTTTTTTTAAAACCTCTTTTTTATACAGTGGCAAGACTGGGGTCGTTTGTGCAATGTGTTTAGAAACATTGATGCTGCCATCCACAAAGACAGACTCAGGCGTGGTATGGAGAGGGTTAGGAAATGTCTTGTTTTTGACGATTTATCAATTTATGAATAAGCTGTTCTCATGCATGACAAACAAAACTCCTACAAATGAAAAACCATATAATTATTTGTATTTTGTTGTTAAAATGTTAATGTTTTTACCTCACTGTACTAATATGTATGTTTTTTACTGTAGAAAAAACAGCTAGACCAGGCATCATTTGTATATCTCTCCATGGAGGGTGATGTAGTGAATAAAATAGATTTTTTTTTTTTGGTCGGGACAGTGCATGTTAATGAACATACATGATATACATGCTGTAAACACACCAGATTGTAGCCTTGGGCTAATTTCCATCTGTTGTCCCGCATTCACTCTCACAACACTCTCATTCATACACCAGCCAATGAATATTATCATTCATTCATTCATTCATTCATTCATTCACACACACAGACAAGGACAGACAACCATTCACTCTCACATTCATTCACTATGGACAATTTAGAGTTTCCAATTAACCTACACAGTCATGTCTTTGGACGGTGGGAGGAAGCCGGAGAACCCACGATAACACGGGGAGGACATGCAGACTCCACCCAGAGAAATCGTGTGATGTTGGGGTGGTCCGGGATTCGAACCCACGATCTCCTTATGGAGAGGCAGAAGCTCTAACCGCTCTGCCACCGTGCAAGATGGACTTGACAACCACTACTCATCACTTAAATCAACTCAAGGAATTCAACCACCATCACCATCACCCACCCAACCATCTTACAGTGATGAGGACTCGATGGATGGTGGCGTTGGACCATCCAGTCAACCCGCTCCATATTCACTATCAGAGAAGTTTGTTGAGAATCTCAAAATAATTGTCATTCATCTGGTCAACCATCAGATTCAGCAATCTTGGAAAGAAGAGTGTTATGGATGTAAAGTCGACCATCCTAGTCAGAAACACCATAGCTGTCTCTATGACTTTCCAGAGTATTATTTCCAAATTAATTTTGACAAGATGATGAAAAAACTATGGAATGATTATTTCACAGCAGCTGTGTCATGCTATCTATCGGCACATGGGATTTACGCTACTGTGGAAAGGATCCAAGGAGCTGCTGAGATGGTTTTATTCGAATTGAAACAAGAAGAAAACATCCACACCAAAATTGACTCAATGTATAACAATGTGAATGGGGATTGGTTCAAATCAGCCACACTGGATGTTGGGTTAAATACCTGGAAAAATTATGAATATTAGTGATTATTTTAAAATGATGTGTGTTTTCACTAATAAAATCTTTTGTCTTTCCACACAACATGTTAATGCGTGTCTTGTCTTCAGCATGGAGGGTACACTTCATAAAATATACAATGACCCTGCCCATCCTGGTGGTTTAGGAAGTGTGAGTAAATTGGTGAAAGCTACAAATGCGAGTGAGGGTAAGACGGCTACGTATCCTACTGTAAAAAAGATTTTACCAGGGGAAGATGCATACACACTTCATGCAAGGGCCCTGAGGAGGTTTCCTAGAAATAGGGTATTGGTCAGTGGTGTCAATAAGCAGTTCCAGGCTGACTTAGTGGACATGAGCGAGGATTCAGTAGACAATGATGGTGTTCGATACCTGTTAACGTGCATAGATGTATTCTCAAAATATGCATGGGTCAGATGCCTCAAGTCCAAGTCAGGACCAGCGGTTTCAAATGCTTTTAAAGATATCCTGGCTGAGGGGCGTAAACCCAACAAGCTCCAGACAGATGAAGGGACAGAATTTTACAACAAAAACTTTCAGCAGTTGTTGAGACAACATAAGATTATTCACTTCTCAACTGGGAATGAAACCAAAGCTAGCGTGGTGGAGCGATTCAACAGAACTCTGAAGACTAGAATGTGGCGTTATTTAACATCTGTGAATTCACGACGGTATATAGATGTTATACAGGACTTAACTAATGCTTATAATAACTCATACCACCGGTCGATAAAGACATCTCCGGCTTCTGTGAATAACGACAACGAGAAGGATGTATTCAGTACATTATGCAAGACAAAGCCAAAGCAACCACTTGTTTTTAAACTAAATGAAGGTGATCAGGTCCGGATCTCAAAGAAGAAAGGTGTATTTAGGAAAGGGTATGAACAGAGTTACACAGACGAGTTTTTTAACGTGACACAACGCATAGCCAGAGACCCACCAGTTTACAGGCTAACAGACTTAGCTGGTGAAGTAGTGAAGGGTACTTTTTACGAACCTGAGCTACAACGTGTGATTGTGGATAAGAATAAGACTTTTAAGATTGAAAAGATTCTGGATCGAAAAGGATCGGGAGAGAGAACCCTCATCTTTGTCATGTGGTTAGGGTGGCCTGACAAGTTCAATTCCTGGATAAAAGCAAAGGACGTCGTCGATATACACTAGAGGGTAAACTGAATAAGAAAAACATTTTTTATTTAACGCTCGCAAGCAACGCAACGATGCTTGTATATCCGAACAACAAAATATGGCATTTTAGGACTAAATTAGCACAACCTATTTTACTGAGTGAACCTTACGAAGTTGGTCTTATTGAAATACAATACCCAGGGGTTTGGCTGAGTTTCCCAGAGACTGACGCTAAAGTAACAATAATAGGTCCTAATGAGAAGAAGTATGGTTTAGCCATAGAGGTGGGTTATTATGACTCTATTTACAGACTACTTAAAGAGATTAATTATTGCCTGGGTGATAATGATGCATTGCCACATATAAACATTCAGTACAGCAATGTTACAAACAAAGTAAGTGTTTATGGAGCAAAAGGATACACCTTCATTTTTAAAGGGCGCCTAGCCGAAATATTGGGTTTTCCCCCAGGTGTAGGTTTTACTGGCGAGGATAGTTCTAGTAAACAAACACCTAACCCTAACCCTAACCCTGTGCAGCTAACCCTAACCCTAACCCTAACCCTAACCCTAAGGCCAACTCACTGTGTGAGCATCAAAGCACATCTCTGCACCACTGGAACACTACTTGAGTTATCATTGAGATTTAGGCTTGTAACTACTAATTCTCAACTATTTAGCCCCTGGAATGTGTTTCTGTGCAGCTAACCCTAACCCTAACCCTAACCCTAACCCTAACCCTAACCCTAACCCTAACCCTAGGACTGAAAATTAATTTTATTTATACATCCTACACAGGACCCTCGCCCTAACCCTAACCATTCGGAGCCCTCGCCTAAACCTAACCAGGACTCAGGACTTAACATTATTTCATTTTTACATCCTACACAGGACCCTCACACTATAACCCTAACCAATTGGACCCCTTGTCTAACCCATTTTTATTTAATTGTTCACATAAAAATTCAAAAAATGCATTTTTAGAGTTCAGAATGTTTTCTGCTTTTAACATATAATACTTTCACATTTTTTGGAGGCTTTTTTAGTTCTTTAAATTCAAATTTTAGTGGTAGCCAATGGGAAGACACCCAGGCCTCAGCCAGAATGCAGAGGGGCGGAGCTTGTGTGGGACTTATAAATTCCGCACGGGCTCTCCTTCTCTCATTCCTGACGCGGATGCTCACGAACAGCCACAGAGCCACTGAGATCCGTTGTTTATTTTCAAAAATTGTGTGCATAGACCTGAAGAAGACTCTGTAGAGTCGAAATGTTGTCAGAGCACACAACCATAGCGCTACTTTTTTATTTTTCTATAAAAAATATAAAAATTACAAAAAAACAAATAAACCAGTAAAAACAACAAAAAAATATTTATGAACAAAACAACTGTTTACAAAACCACATACCCTCGGGGTATGGCGTATGACTGGCCCAAGAGGCGTCAGGACAGCCGTCCTAGACAAACTCTTGGGACACGACCGGGAGCCACTACACTGACTAGGAGGGCCAGAGCACAGGCTGCCACCAGCAGGAGGCAGTCCCCTGTTCCCCCTCGGGGACGGGCAGTCTACCCAGGTCCTAACCCTAACCCTAAGGCCAACTCACTGTGTGAGCGTCAAAGCACATCTCTGCACCACTGGAACACTACTTGAGTTATCATTGAGATTTAGGCTTGTAACTACTAATTCTCAACTCTTTAGCCCCTGGAATGTGTATCTGTGCAGCTAACCCTAACCCTAACCTTAACCCTAACCCTAACCCTGTGCAGCTAACCCTAACCCTAACCCTAACCCTAACCCTAACCCTAACCCTAACCCTAACCCTGTGCAGCTAACCCTAACCCTAACCCTAACCCTAACCCTAAGGCCAACTCACTGTGTGAGCATCAAAGCACATCTCTGCACCACTGGAACACTACTTGAGTTATCATTGAGATTTAGGCCTGTAACTACTAATTCTCAACTATTTAGCCCCTGGAATGTGTTTCTGTGCAGCTAACCCTAACCCTAACACTAACCCTAACCCTAACCCTAACCCTAGGACTGAAAATTAATTTTATTTATACATCCTACACAGGACCCTCGCCCTAACCCTAACCATTCGGAGCCCTCGCCTAAACCTAACCAGGACTCAGGACTTAACATTATTTCATTTTTACATCCTACACAGGACCCTCACACTATAACCCTAACCAATTGGACCCCTTGTCTAACCCATTTTTATTTAATTGTTCACATAAAAATTCAAAAAATGCATTTTTAGAGTTCAGAATGTTTTCTGCTTTTAACATATAATACTTTCACATTTTTTGGAGGCTTTTTTAGTTCTTTAAATTCAAATTTTAGTGGTAGCCAATGGGAAGACACCCAGGCCTCAGCCAGAATGCAGAGGGGCGGAGCTTGTGTGGGACTTATAAATTCCGCACGGGCTCTCCTTCTCTCATTCCTGACGCGGATGCTCACTGTCAGCCACAGAGCCACTGAGATCCGTATTATTTTCAAAAATTGTGTGCGTAGACCTGAAGAAGACTCTGTAGAGTCGAAATGTTGTCAGAGCACACAACCATAGCGCTACTTTTTTTTATTTTTCTATAAAAAATATAAAAATTACAAAAAAACAAATGAACCAGTAAAAACAAAAAAATATTTATGTACAAAACAACTGTTTACAAAACCACATACCCTCGGGGTATGGTGTATGACTGGCCAAAGAGGCGTCAGGACAGCCGTCCTAGACAAACTCTTGGGACACGACCGGGAGCCACTACACTGACTAGGAGGGCCAGAGCACAGGCTGCCACCAGCAGGAGGCAGTCCCCTGTTCCCCCTCGGGGACGGGTAGTCTACCCAGGTCCTAACCCTAACCCTAAGGCCAAAGCACATCTCTGCACCACTGGAACACTACTTGAGTTATCATTGAGATTTAGGCTTGTAACTACTAATTCTCAACTATTTAGCCCCTGGAATGTGTTTCTGTGCAGCTAACCCTGACCCTAACCCTAACCCTAACCCTAACCCTAACCCTAACCTTAACCCTAACCCTAACCCTAACCCTAACCCTAAGGCCAACTCACTCTGTGAGCGTCAAAGAACATCTCTGCACCACTAGAACACTACTTGAGTTATCATTGAGATTTAGGCTTGTAACTACTAATTCTCAACTATTTAGCCCCTGGAATGTGTTTCTGTGCAGCTAACCCTGACCCTAACCCTAACCCTAACCCCTAACCCTAACCCTAAGGCCAACTCACTCTGTGAGCGTCAAAGCACATCTCTGCACCACTGGAACACTACTTGAGTTATCATTGAGATTTAGGCTTGTAACTACTAATTCTCAACTATTTAGCCCCTGGAATGTGTTTCTGCGCAGTTAATGTCAAAGGGTTATAAGAATAGAGACGTGTCACAAATGTGCTTCTCAGGCGCTAAAAACTCGTTTGCGAGCATAAAAAGGGTAAACATGGGTGTTTCTCTGGAGTGCTATGGGATAGACAGGAGATTTCAAATGTATGTTGTGTAGCTTCCCAGGCTCTACTTTGTCAGGCAAAATGGTTCAGATATCTCTTATGGTTTTCTCACAAATTGAGTTTCCACGTTCTTGCTTCACTAAGGCCAACTCACTGTGTGAGCGTCAAAGCACATCTCTGCACCACTGGAACACTACTTGAGTTATCATTGAGATTTAGGCTTGTAACTACTAATTCTCAACTATTTAGCCCCTGGAATGTGTTTATGTGCAGCTAACCCTAACCCTAACCCTAACCCTAACCCTAACCCTAACCCTAACCCTAACCCTAACCCTAAGGCCAACTCACTCTGTGAGCGTCGAAGCACATCTCTGCACCACTGGAACACTACTTGAGTGATCATTGAGATTTAGGCTTGTAACTACTAATTCTCAACTATTTAGCCCCTGGAATGTGTTTCTGTGCAGCTAACCCGAACCCTAACCCTAACCCTAACCCTAAGGCCAACTCACTGTGTGAGCGTCAAAGCACATCTCTGCACCACTGGAACACTACTTGAGTTATCATTGAGATTTAGGCTTGTAACTACTAATTCTCAACTATTTAGCCCCTGGAATGTGTTTCTGTGCAGCTAACCCTAACCCTAACCCTAACCCTAACCCTAACCCTAACCCTAACCCTAACCCTAAGGCCAACTCACTGTGTGAGCGTCAAAGCACATCTCTGCACCACTGGAACACTACTTGAGTTATCATTGAGATTTAGGCTTGTAACTACTAATTCTCAACTATTTAGCCCCTGGAATGTGTTTCTGTGCAGCTAACCCTAACCCTAACCCTAACCCTAACCCTAACATTAAGGCCAACTCACTCTGTGAGCGTCAAAGCACATCTTAGGACCACTGGAACACTACTTGAGTTATCATTGAGATTTAGGCTTGTAACTACTAATTCTCAACTATTTAGCCCCTGGAATGTGTTTCTGTGCAGCTAACCCTAACCCTAACCCTAACCCTAACCCTAACCCTAACCCTAACCCTAAGGCCAACTCACTGTGTGAGTGTCAAAGCAAATCTCTGCACCACTGGAACACTACTTGAGTTATCATTGAGATTTAGGCTTGTAACTACTAATTCTCAACTATTTAGCCCCTGGAATGTGTTTCTGTGCAGCTAACCCTAACCCTAACCCTAACCCTAACCCTAAGGCCAACTCACTGTGTGAGTGTCAAAGCACATCTCTGCACCACTGGAACACTACTTGAGTTATCATTGAGATTTAGGCTTGTAACTACTAATTCTCAACTATTTAGCCCCTGGAATGTGTTTCTGTGCAGCTAACCCTAACCCTAACACTAACCCTAACCCTAATCCTAACCCTAAGGCCAACTCACTGTGTGAGCGTCAAAGCACATCTCTGCACCACTGGAACACTACTTGAGTTATCATTGAGATTTAGGCTTGTAATTACTAATTCTCAACTATTTAGCCCTTGGAATGTGTTTCTGTGCAGTTAATGTCAAAAGGTTGTAAGAATAGATACGTGTTACAAATGTGCTTCTCAGGCGCTAAAAAGTCGTTTGCGAGCATTAAAAGGGTAAACATGGGTGTTTCTCTGGAGTGCTATGGGATAGACAGGAGATTTCAAATGTATGTTGTGTAGCTTCCCAAGCTCTACTTTGTCAGAAAAAATGGTTCAGATATCTCTTATGGTTTTCTCACAAATTGAGTTTCCACGTTCTTGCTTCACTAAGGCCAACTCACTGTGTGAGCGTCAAAGCACATCTCTGTACCACTGGAACACTACTTGAGTTATCATTGAGATTTAGGCTTGTAACTACTAATTCTCAACTATTTAGCCCCTGGAATGTGTTTCTGTGCAGCTAACCCTAACCCTAACCCTAACCCTAACCCTAAGGCCAACTCACTGTGTGAGCGTCAAAGCACATCTCTGCACCACTGGAACACTACTTGAGTTATCATTGAGATTTAGGCTTGTAACTACTAATTCTCAACTATTTAGCCCCTGGAATGTGTTTCTGTGCAGCTAACCCTAACCCTAACCCTAACCCTAACCCTAACCCTAAGGCCAACTCACTGTGTGAGCGTCAAAGCACATCTCTGCACCACTGGAACACTACTTGAGTTATCATTGAGATTTAGGCTTGTAACTACTAATTCTCAACTATTTAGCCCCTGGAATGTGTTTCTGTGCAGCTAACAATAACACTAACCCTAACCTAACCCTAACCCTAACCCTAACCCTAACCCTAACCCTAACCCTAACACTAAGGCCAACTCACTCTGTGAGCGTCAAAGCACATCTCTGCACCACTGGAACACTACTTGAGTTATCATTGAGATTTAGGCTTGTAACTACTAATTCTCAACTATTTAGCCCCTGGAATGTGTTTCTGTGCAGTTAATGTCAAAAGGTTGTAAGAATAGAGACGTGTTACAAATGTGCTTCTCAGGCGCTAAAAACTCGTTTGCGAGCATAAAAAGGGTAAACATGGGTGTTTCTCTGGAGTGCTATGGGATAGACAGGAGATTTCAAATGTATGTTGTGTAGCTTCCCAGGCTCTACTTTGTCAGGCAAAATGGTTCAGATATCTCTTATGGTTTTCTCACAAATTGAGTTTCCACGTTCTTGCTTCACTAAGGCCAACTCACTGTGTGAGCGTCAAAGCAAATCTCTGCACCACTGGAACACTACTTGAGTTATCATTGAGATTTAGGCTTGTAACTACTAATTCTCAACTATTTAGCCCCTGGAATGTGTTTATGTGCAGCTAACCCTAACCCTAACCCTAACCCTTACCCTAACCCTAAGGCCAACTCACTCTGTGAGCGTCGAAGCACATCTCTGCACCACTGGAACACTACTTGAGTTATCATTGAGATTTAGGCTTGTAACTACTAATTCTCAACTATTTAGCCCTTGGAATGTGTTTCTGTGCAGTTAATGTCAAAAGGTTGTAAGAATAGATACGTGTTACAAATGTGCTTCTCAGGCGCTAAAAAGTCGTTTGCGAGCATTAAAAGGGTAAACATGGGTGTTTCTCTGGAGTGCTATGGGATAGACAGGAGATTTCAAATGTATGTTGTGTAGCTTCCCAAGCTCTACTTTGTCAGAAAAAAATGGTTCAGATATCTCTTATGGTTTTCTCACAAATTGAGTTTCCACGTTCTTGCTTCACTAAGGCCAACTCACTGTGTGAGCGTCAAAGCACATCTCTGTACCACTGGAACACTACTTGAGTTATCATTGAGATTTGGGCTTGTAACTACTAATTCTCAACTATTTAGCCCCTGGAATGTGTTTCTGTGCAGCTAACCCTAACCCTAACCCTAACCCTAACCCTAAGGCCAACTCACTGTGTGAGCGTCAAAGCACATCTCTGCACCACTGGAACACTACTTGAGTTATCATTGAGATTTAGGCTTGTAACTACCAATTCTCAACTATTTAGCCCCTGGAATGTGTTTCTGTGCAGCTAACCCTAACCCTAACCCTAACACTAACCCTAACCCTAACCCTAACCCTAACCCTAACCCTAAGGCCAACTCACTGGGTGAGCGTCAAAGCACATCTCTGCACCACTGGAACACTACTTGAGTTATCATTGAGATTTAGGCTTGTAACTACTAATTCTCAACTATTTAGCCCCTGGAATGTGTTTATGTGCAGCTAACCCTAACCCTAACCCTTACCCTAACCCTAAGGCCAACTCACTCTGTGAGCGTCGAAGCACATCTCTGCACCACTGGAACACTACTTGAGTTATCATTGAGATTTAGGCTTGTAACTACTAATTCTTAACTATTTAGCCCTTGGAATGTGTTTCTGTGCAGTTAATGTCAAAAGGTTGTAAGAATAGATACGTGTTACAAATGTGCTTCTCAGGCGCTAAAAAGTCGTTTGCGAGCATTAAAAGGGTAAACATGGGTGTTTCTCTGGAGTGCTATGGGATAGACAGGAGATTTCAAATGTATGTTGTGTAGCTTCCCAAGCTCTACTTTGTCAGGAAAAATGGTTCAGATATCTCTTATGGTTTTCTCACAAATTGAGTTTCCACGTTCTTGCTTCACTAAGGCCAACTCACTGTGTGAGCGTCAAAGCACATCTCTGTACCACTGGAACACTACTTGAGTTATCATTGAGATTTGGGCTTGTAACTACTAATTCTCAACTATTTAGCCCCTGGAATGTGTTTCTGTGCAGCTAACCTTAACCCTAACCCTAACCCTAACCCTAAGGCCAACTCACTGTGTGAGCGTCAAAGCACATCTCTGCACCACTGGAACACTACTTGAGTTATCATTGAGATTTAGGCTTGTAACTACTAATTCTCAACTATTTAGCCCCTGGAATGTGTTTTTGTGCAGTTAATGTCAAAAGGTTGTAAGAATAGAGACGTGTTACAAATGTGCTTCTCAGGCGCTAAAAAGTCGTTTGCAAGCATAAAAAGGGTAAACATGGGTGTTTCTCTGGAGTGCTATGGGATAGACAGGAGATTTCAAATGTATGTTGTGTAGCTTCCCAGGCTCTACTTTGTCAGTCAAAATGGTTCAGATATCTCTTATGGTTTTCTCACAAATTGAGTTTCCACGTTCTTGCTTCAGTAAGGCCAACTCACTGTGTGAGCGTCAAAGCACATCTCTGTACCACTGGAACACTACTTGAGTTATCATTGAGATTTGGGCTTGTAACTACTAATTCTCAACTATTTAGCCCCTGGAATGTGTTTCTGTGCAGCTAACCCTAACCCTAACCCTAACCCTAACCCTAAGGCCAACTCACTGTGTGAGCGTCAAAGCACATCTCTGCACCACTGGAACACTACTTGAGTTATCATTGAGATTTAGGCTTGTAACTACTAATTCTCCACTACTTAATCCCTGGAATGTGTTTCTGTGCAGTTAATGTCAAAAGGTTGTAAGAATAGAGACGTGTCACAAATGTGCTTCTCAGGCATTAAAAAGTCGTTTGCGAGCATAAAAAGGGTAAACATGGGTGTTTCTCTGGAATGCTATGGGATAGACAGGAGATTTCAAATGTATGTTGTGTAGCTTCCCAAGCTCTACTTTGTCAGGCAAAATGGTTCAGATATCTCTTATGGTTTTCTCACAAATTGAGTTTCCACGTTCTTGCTTCACTAAGGCCAACTCACTGTGTGAGCGTCAAAGCACATCTCTGTACCACTGGAACACTACTTGAGTTATCATTGAGATTTGGGCTTGTAACTACTAATTCTCAACTATTTAGCCCCTGGAATGTGTTTCTGTGCAGCTAACCCTAACCCTAACCCTAACCCTAACCCTAAGGCCAACTCACTGTGTGAGCGTCAAAGCACATCTCTGCACCACTGGAACACTACTTGAGTTATCATTGAGATTTAGGCTTGTAACTACTAATTCTCAACTATTTAGCCCCTGGAATGTGTTTCTGTGCAGCTAACCCTAACCCTAACCCTAACCCTAACCCTAACCCTAACCCTAACCCTAAGGCCAACTCACTGTGTGAGCGTCAAAGCACATCTCTGCACCACTGGAACACTACTTGAGTTATCATTGAGATTTAGGCTTGTAACTACTAATTCTCAACTATTTAGACCTGGAATGTGTTTCTGTGCAGCTAACCCTAACCCTAACCCTAACCCTAACCCTAACCCTAACCCTAACACTAAGGCCAACTCACTCTGTGAGCGTCAAAGCACATCTCAGGACCACTGGAACACTACTTGAGTTATCATTGAGATTTAGGCTTGTAACTACTAATTCTCAACTATTTAGCCCCTGGAATGTGTTTCTGTGCAGTTAATGTCAAAAGGTTGTAAGAATAGAGACGTGTTACAAATGTGCTTCTCAGGCGCTAAAAACTCGTTTGCGAGCATAAAAAGGGTAAACATGGGTGTTTCTCTGGAGTGCTATGGGATAGACAGGAGATTTCAAATGTATGTTGTGTAGCTTCCCAGGCTCTACTTTGTCAGGCAAAATGGTTCAGATATCTCTTATGGTTTTCTCACAAATTGAGTTTCCACGTTCTTGCTTCGCTAAGGCCAACTCACTGTGTGAGCGTCAAAGCACATCTCTGCACCACTGGAACACTACTTGAGTTATCATTGAGATTTAGGCTTGTAACTACTAATTCTCAACTATTTAGCCCCTGGAATGTGTTTCTGTGCAGCTAACCTTAACCCTAACCCTAACCCTAACCCTAACCCTAAGGCCAACTCACTGTGTGAGCGTCAAAGCAAATCTCTGCACCACTGGAACACTACTTGAGTTATCATTGAGATTTAGGCTTGTAACTACTAATTCTCCACTACTTAATCCCTGGAATGTGTTTCTGTGCAGTTAATGTCAAAAGGTTGTAAGAATAGAGACGTGTCACAAATGTGCTTCTCAGGCATTAAAAAGTCGTTTGCGAGCATAAAAAGGGTAAACATGGGTGTTTCTCTGGAATGCTATGGGATAGACAGGAGATTTCAAATGTATGTTGTGTAGCTTCCCAAGCTCTACTTTGTCAGACAAAATGATACAGATATCTCTTATGGTTTTCTCACAAATTGAGTTTCCACGTTCTTGCTTCACTAAGGCCAACTCACTGTGTGAGCATCAAAGCACATCTCTGTACCACTGGAACACTACTTGAGTTATCATTGAGATTTAGGCTTGTAACTACTAATTCTCAACTATTTAGCCCCTGGAATGTGTTTTTGTGCAGTTAATGTCAAAAGGTTGTAAGAATAGAGACGTGTTACAAATGTGCTTCTCAGGCGCTAAAAAGTCGTTTGCGAGCATAAAAAGGGTAAACATGGGTGTTTCTCTGGAGTGCTATGGGATAGACAGGAGATTTCAAATGTATGTTGTGTAGCTTCCCAGGCTCTACTTTGTCAGTCAAAATGGTTCAGATATCTCTTATGGTTTTCTCACAAATTGAGTTTCCACGTTCTTTCTTCACTAAGGCCAACTCACTGTGTGAGCGTCAAAGCACATCTCTGTACCACTGGAACACTACTTGAGTTATCATTGAGATTTGGGCTTGTAACTACTAATTCTCAACTATTTAGCCCCTGGAATGTGTTTCTGTGCAGCTAACCCTAACCCTAACCCTAACCCTAACCCTAACCCTAAGGCCAACTCACTGTGTGAGCGTCAAAGCACATCTCTGCACCACTGGAACACTACTTCAGTTATCATTGAGATTTAGGCTTGTAACTACTAATTCTCAACTATTTAGCCCCTGGAATGTGTTTCTGTGCAGCTAACCCTAACCCTAACCCTAACCCTAACCCTAACCCTAACCCTAACCCTAAGGCCAACAGGAGATTTCAAATGTATGTTGTGTAGCTTCCCAAGCTCTACTTTGTCAGAAAAAATTGGTTCAGATATCTCTTATGGTTTTCTCACAAATTGAATTTCCACGTTCTTGCTTCACTAAGGCCAACTCACTGTGTGAGCGTCCAAGCACATCTCTGCACCACTGGAACACTACTTGAGTTATTATCATTGAGATTTAGGCTTGTAACTACTAATTCTCAACTATTTAGCCCCTGGAATGTGTTTCTGTGCAGTTAATGTCAAAAGGTTGTAAGAATAGAGACGTGTTACAAATGTGCTTCTCAGGCGCTAAAAACTCGTTTGCGAGCATAAAAAGGGTAAACATGGGTGTTTCTCTGGAGTGCCATGGGATAGACAGGAGACTTCAAATGTATGTTGTGTAGCTTCCCAGGCTCTACTTTGTCAGGCAAAATGGTTCAGATATCTCTTATGGTTTTCTCACAAATTGAGTTTCTACGTTCTTGCTTCACTAAGGCCAACTCACTGTGTGAGCGTCCAAGCACATCTCTGCACCACTGGAACACTACTTGAGTTATCATTGAGATTTAGGCTTGTAACTACTAATTCTCAACTATTTAGCCCCTGGAATGTGTTTCTGTGCAGCTAACCCTAACCCTAACCCTAACTCTAACCCTAACCCTAATTCTCAACTATTTAGCCCCTGGAATGTGTTTCTGTGCAGCTAAGCCTAACCCTAACCCTAACCCTAACCCTAATCCTAACCCTAAGGCCAACTCACTGTGTGAGCGTCAAAGCACATCTCTGCACCACTGGAACACTACTTGAGTTATCATTGAGATTTAGGCTTGTAACTACTAATTCTCAACTATTTAGCCCCTGGAATGTGTTTCTGTGCAGCTAACCCTAACCCTAACCCTAACTCTAACCCTAACCCTAATTCTCAACTATTTAGCCCCTGGAATGTGTTTCTGTGCAGCTAAGCCTAACCCTAACCCTAACCCTAACCCTAATCCTAACCCTAAGGCCAACTCACTGTGTGAGCGTCAAAGCACATCTCTGCACCACTGGAACACTACTTGAGTTATCATTGAGATTTAGGCTTGTAACTACTAATTCTCAACTATTTAGCCCCTGGAATGTGTTTATGTGCAGCTAACCCTAACCCTAACCCTAACCCTAACCCTAACCCTAACCCTAACCCTAACCCTAACCCTAACCCTAACCCTAAGGCCAACTCACTCTGTGAGCGTCGAAGCACATCTCTGCACCACTGGAACACTACTTGAGTGATCATTGAGATTTAGGCTTGTAACTACAAATTCTCAACTATTTAGCCCCTGGAATGTGTTTCTGTGCAGTTAATGTCAAAAGGTTGTAAGAATAGAGACGTGTTACAAATGTGCTTCTCAGGCGCTAAAAACTCGTTTGCGAGCATAAAAGGGTAAACATGGGTGTTTCTCTGGAATGCTATGGGATAGACAGGAGATTTCAAATGTATGTTGTGTAGCTTCCCAAGCTCTACTTTGTCAGGCAAAAATGGTTCAGATATCTCTTATGGTTTTCTCACAAATTGAGTTTCCACGTTCTTGCTTCACTAAGGCCAACTCACTGTGTGAGCGTCAAAGCACATCTCTGCACCACTGGAACACTACTTGAGTTATCATTGAGATTTAGGCTTGTAACTACTAATTCTCAACTATTTAGCCCCTGGAATGTGTTTCTGTGCAGTTAATGTCAAAAGGTTGTAAGAATAGAGACAAGTTACAAATGTGCTTCTCAGGCGCTGAAAACTCGTTTGCGAGCATAAAAAGGGTAAACATGGGTGTTTCTCTGGAATGCTATAGGATAGACAGGAGATTTCAAATGTATGTTGTGTAGCTTCCCAAGCTCTACTTTGTCAGGCAAAATGGTTCAGATATCTCTTATGGTTTTCTCACAAATTGAGTTTCCACGTTCTTGCTTCACTAAGGCCAACTCACTGTGTGAGCGTCAAAGCACATCTCTGCACCACTGGAACACTACTTGAGTTATCATTGAGATTTAGGCTTGTAACTACTAATTCTCAACTATTTAGCCCCTGGAATGTGTTTCTGTGCAGTTAATGTCAAAAGGTTGTAAGAATAGAGACAAGTTACAAATGTGCTTCTCAGGCGCTGAAAACTCGTTTGCGAGCATAAAAAGGGTAAACATGGGTGTTTCTCTGGAATGCTATGGGATAGACAGGATATTTCAAATGTATGTTGTGTAGCTTCCCAAGCTCTACTTTGTCAGGCAAAATGGTTCAGATATCTCTTATGGTTTTCTCACAAATTGAGTTTCCACGTTCTTGCTTCACTAAGGCCAACTCACTGTGTGAGCGTCAAAGCACATCTCTGCACCACTGGAACACTACTTGAGTTATCATTGAGATTTAGGCTTGTAACTACTAATTCTCAACTCTTTAGCCCCTAGAATGTGTTTCTGTGCAGCTAACCCTAACCCTAACCTTAACCCTAACCCTAACCCTAACCCTGTGCAGCTAACCCTAACCCTAACCCTAACCCTAACCCTAACCCTGTGCAGCTAACCCTAACCCTAACCCTCAACCCTAAGGCCAACTCACTGTGTGAGCATCAAAGCACATCTCTGCACCACTGGAACACTACTTGAGTTATCATTGAGATTTAGGCCTGTAACTACTAATTCTCAACTATTTAGCCCCTGGAATGTGTTTCTGTGCAGCTAACCCTAACCCTAACACTAACCCTAACCCTAACCCTAACCCTAGGACTGAAAATTAATTTTATTTATACATCCTACACAGGACCCTCGCCCTAACCCTAACCTTTCGGAGCCCTCGCCTAAACCTAACCAGGACTCAGGACTTAACATTATTTCATTTTTACATCCTACACAGGACCTTCACACTATAACCCTAACCAATTCGACCCCTTGTCTAACCCAGTTTTATTTAATTGTTCACATAAAAATTCAAAAAATGCATTTTTAGAGTTCAGAATGTTTTCTGCTTTTAACATATAATACTTTCACATTTTTTGGAGGCTTTTTTAGTTCTTTAAATTCAAATTTTAGTGGTAGCCAATGGGAAGACACCCAGGCCTCAGCCAGAATGCAGAGGGGCGGAGCTTGTGTGGGACTTATAAATTCCGCACGGGCTCTCCTTCTCTCATTCCTGACGCGGATGCTCACTGTCAGCCACAGAGCCACTGAGATCCGTTGTTTATTTTCAAAAATTGTGTGCATAGACCTGAAGAAGACTCTGTAGAGTCGAAATGTTGTCAGAGCACACAACCATAGCGCTACTTTTTTTTATTTTTCTATAAAAAATATAAAAATTACAAAAAAACAAATGAACCAGTAAAAACAAAAAAATATTTATGAACAAAACAACTGTTTACAAAACCACATACCCTCGGGGTATGGTGTATGACTGGCCAAAGAGGCGTCAGGACAGCCGTCCTAGACAAACTCTTGGGACACGACCGGGAGCCACTACACTGACTAGGAGGGCCAGAGCACAGGCTGCCACCAGCAGGAGGCAGTCCCCTGTTCCCCCTCGGGGACGGGCAGTCTAGCCAGGTCCTAACCCTAACCCTAAGGCCAAAGCACATCTCTGCACCACTGGAACACTACTTGAGTTATCATTGAGATTTAGGCTTGTAACTACTAATTCTCAACTATTTAGCCCCTGGAATGTGTTTCTGTGCAGCTAACCCTGACCCTAACCCTAACCCTAACCCTAACCCTAACCCTAACCCTAACCTTAACCCTAACCCTAACCCTAACCCTAACCCTAAGGCCAACTCACTCTGTGAGCGTCAAAGAACATCTCTGCACCACTAGAACACTACTTGAGTTATCATTGAGATTTAGGCTTGTAACTACTAATTCTCAACTATTTAGCCCCTGGAATCTGTTTCTGCGCAGTTAATGTCAAAGGGTTGTAAGAATAGAGGCGTGTCACAAATGTGCTTCTCAGGCGCTAAAAAGTCGTTTGCGAGCATAAAAAGGGTAAACATGGGTGTTTCTCTGGAGTGCTATGGGATAGACAGGAGATTTCAAATGTATGTTGTGTAGCTTCCCAAGCTCTACTTTGTCAGACAAAATGGTTCAGATATCTCTTATGGTTTTCTCACAAATTGAGTTTCTACGTTCTTGCTTCACTAAGGCCAACTCACTGTGTGAGCGTCCAAGCACATCTCTGCACCACTGGAACACTACTTGAGTTATCATTGAGATTTAGGCTTGTAACTACTAATTCTCAACTATTTAGCCCCTGGAATGTGTTTCTGTGCAGCTAACCCTAACCCTAACCCTAACCCTAACCCTAACCCTAACCCTAATTCTCAACTATTTAGCCCCTGGAATGTGTTTCTGTGCAGCTAAGCCTAACCCTAACCCTAACCTTAACCCTAACCCTAACCCTAACCCTAACCCTAACCCTAACCCTAAGGCCAACTCACTGTGTGAGCGTCAAAGCACATCTCTGCACCACTGGAACACTACTTGAGTTATCATTGAGATTTAGGCTTGTAACTACTAATTCTCAACTATTTAGCCCCTGGAATGTGTTTCTGTGCAGTTAATGTCAAAAGGTTGTAAGAATAGAGACGTGTCACAAATGTGCTTCTCAGGCGCTAAAAAGTCGTTTGCGAGCATAAAAAGGGTAAACATGGGTGTTTCTCTGGAATGCTATGGGATATACAGGAGATTTCAAATGTATGTTGTGTAGCTTCCCAAGCTCTACTTTTTCAGACAAAATGGTTCAGATATCTCTTATGGTTTTCTCACAAATTGAGTTTCCACGTTCTTGCTTCACTAAGGCCAACTCACTGTGTGAGCGTCAAAGCACATCTCTGCACCACTGGAACACTACTTGAGTTATCATTGAGATTTAGGCTTGTAACTACTAATTCTCAACTATTTAGCCCCTGGAATGTGTTTCTGTGCAGCTAACCCTAACCCTAACCCTAACCCTAACCCTAACACTAACCCTAACCCAAATCCTAACCCTAAGGCCAACTCACTGTGTGAGCGTCAAAGCACATCTCTGCACCACTGGAACACTACTTGAGTTATCATTGAGATTTAGGCTTGTAACTACTAATTCTCAACTATTTAGCACCTGGAATGTGTTTCTGTGCAGCTAACCCTAACCCTAACCCTAACCCTAAGGCCAACTCACTCTGTGAGCGTCGAAGCACATCTCTGCACCACTGGAACACTACTTGAGTGATCACTGAGATTTAGGCTTGTAACTACTAATACTCAACTATTTAGCCCTTGGAATGTGTTTCTGTGCAGTTAATGTCAGGTTGTAAGAATAGACAAATGTAAACATGTAGGAGTTCGTGTTCTCTAGTGCTATGGGATAGACAGGAGATTTCAAATGTATGTTGTGTAGCTTCCCAAGCTCTACTTTGTCAGAAAAAATGGTTCAGATATCTCTTATGGTTTTCTCACAAACTGAGTTTCCACGTTCTTGCTTCACTAAGGCCAACTCACTGTGTGAGCGTCAAAGCACATATCTGTACCACTGGAACACTACTTGAGTTATCATTGAGATTTGGGCTTGTAACTACTAATTCTCAACTATTTAGCCCCTGGAATGTGTTTCTGTGCAGCTAACCCTAACCCTAACCCTAACCCTAACCCTAAGGCCAACTCACTGTGTGAGCGTCAAAGCACATCTCTGCACCACTGGAACACTACTTGAGTTATTATCATTGAGATTTAGGCTTGTAACTACTAATTTTCAACTATTTAGCCCCTGGAATGTGTTTCTGTGCAGCTAACCCTAACCCTAACCCTAACCCTAAGGCCAACTTACTGTGTGAGCGTCAAAGCACATCTCTGCACCACTGGAACACTACTTGAGTTATCATTGAGATTTAGGCTTGTAACTACTAATTCTCAACTATTTAGCCCCTGGAATGTGTTTCTGTGCAGCTAACCCTAACCCTAACCCTAACCCTAACCCTAACCCTAACCCTAACCCTAATTCTCAACTATTTAGCCCCTGGAATGTGTTTCTGTGCAGCTAAGCCTAACCCTAACCCTAACCCTAACCCTAACCCTAACCCTAACCCTAACACTAAGGCCAACTCACTCCGTGAGCGTCAAAGCACATCTCAGGACCACTGGAACACTACTTGAGTTATCATTGAGATTTAGGCTTGTAACTACTAATT
The DNA here is from genome assembly GCA_019453435.1 of Rhinogobius similis. Classification (NCBI taxonomy): domain Eukaryota; kingdom Metazoa; phylum Chordata; class Actinopteri; order Gobiiformes; family Gobiidae; genus Rhinogobius; species Rhinogobius similis. The sequence continues at coordinate 22,525,303 of CM033639.1, read as the reverse complement.
CTCAACTATTTAGCCCCTGGAATGTGTTTCTGTGCAGTTAATGTCAAAAGGTTGTAAGAATAGAGACGTGTTACAAATGTGCTTCTCAGGCGCTAAAACTCGTTTGCGAGCATAAAAAGGGTAAACATGGGTGTTTCTCTGGAGTGCTATGGGATAGACAGGAGATTTCAAATGTATGTTGTGTAGCTTCCCAGGCTCTACTTTGTCAGGCAAAATGGTTCAGATATCTCTTATGGTTTTCTCACAAATTGAGTTTCTACGTTCTTGCTTCACTAAGGCCAACTCACTGTGTGAGCGTCCAAGCACATCTCTGCACCACTGGAACACTACTTGAGTTATCATTGAGATTTAGGCTTGTAACTACTAATTCTCAACTATTTAGCCCCTGGAATGTGTTTCTGTGCAGCTAACCCTAACCCTAACCCTAACTCTAACCCTAACCCTAATTCTCAACTATTTAGCCCCTGGAATGTGTTTCTGTGCAGCTAACCCTGACCCTAACCCTAACCCTAACCCTAACCCTAAGGCCAACTCACTGTGTGAGCGTCAAAGCACATCTCTGCACCACTGGAACACTACTTGAGTTATCATTGAGATTTAGGCTTGTAACTACTAATTCTCAACTATTTAGCCCTTGGAATGTGTTTCTGTGCAGTTAATGTCAAAAGGTTGTAAGAATAGATACGTGTTACAAATGTGCTTCTCAGGCGCTAAAAAGTCGTTTGCGAGCATTAAAAGGGTAAACATGGGTGTTACTCTGGAGTGCTATGGGATAGACAGGAGATTTCAAATGTATGTTGTGTAGCTTCCCAAGCTCTACTTTGTCAGAAAAAAATGGTTCAGATATCTCTTATGGTTTTCTCACAAATTGAGTTTCCACGTTCTTGCTTCACTAAGGCCAACTCACTGTGTGAGCGTCAAAGCACATCTCTGCACCACTGGAACACTACTTGAGTTATCATTGAGATTTGGGCTTGTAACTACTAATTCTCAACTATTTAGCCCCTGGAATGTGTTTCTGTGCAGCTAACCATAACCCTAACCCTAACCCTAACCCTAAGGCCAACTCACTGTGTGAGCGTCAAAGCACATCTCTGCACCACTGGAACACTACTTGAGTTATCATTGAGATTTAGGCTTGTAACTACTAATTCTCAACTATTTAGCCCCTGGAATGTGTTTCTGTGCAGCTAACCCTAACCCTAACCCTAACCCTAACCCTAACCCTTACCCTAACCCTAACCCTAACCCTAACCCTAACCCTAACCCTAACCCTAAGGCCAACTCACTGTGTGAGCGTCAAAGCACATCTCTGCACCACTGGAACACTACTTGAGTTATCATTGAGATTTAGGCTTGTAACTACTAATTCTCAACTATTTAGCCCCTGGAATGTGTTTCTGTGCAGCTAACCCTAACCCTAACCCTAACCCTAACCCTAACCCTAACACTAAGGCCAACTCACTCTGTGAGCGTCAAAGCACATCTCAGGACCACTGGAACACTACTTGAGTTATCATTGAGATTTAGGCTTGTAACTACTAATTCTCAACTATTTAGCCCCTGGAATGTGTTTCTGTGCAGTTAATGTCAAAAGGTTGTAAGAATAGAGACGTGTTACAAATGTGCTTCTCAGGCGCTAAAAACTCGTTCTGAGCATAAAAAGGGTAAACATGGGTGTTTCTCTGGAGTGCTATGGGATAGACAGGAGATTTCAAATGTATGTTGTGTAGCTTCCCAGGCTCTACTTTGTCAGGCAAAATAGTTCAGATATCTCTTATGGTTTTCTCACAAATTGAGTTTCCACGTTCTTGCTTCACTAAGGCCAACTCACTGTGTGAGCGTCAAAGCACATCTCTGCACCACTGGAACACTACTTGAGTTATCATTGAGATTTAGGCTTGTAACTACTAATTCTCAACTATTTAGCCCCTGGAATGTGTTTCTGTGCAGATAATCCTAAAACTAACCCTAACCCTAACCCTAAGGCCAACTCACTCTGTGAGCGTCGAAGCACATCTCTGCACCACTGGAACACTACTTGAGTGATCATTGAGATTTAGGCTTGTAACTACTAATTCTCAACTATTTAGCCCCTGGAATGTGTTTCTGTGCAGCTAACCTTAACCCTAACCCTAACCCTAACCCTAACCCTAAGGCCAACTCACTGTGTGAGCGTCAAAGCACATCTCTGCACCACTGGAACACTACTTGAGTTATCATTGAGATTTAGGCTTGTAACTACTAATTCTCCACTACTTAATCCCTGGAATGTGTTTCTGTGCAGTTAATGTCAAAAGGTTGTAAGAATAGAGACGTGTCACAAATGTGCTTCTCAGGCATTAAAAAGTCGTTTGCGAGCATAAAAAGGGTAAACATGGGTGTTTCTCTGGAATGCTATGGGATAGACAGGAGATTTCAAATGTATGTTGTGTAGCTTCCCAAGCTCCACTTTGTCAGACAAAATGATACAGATATCTCTTATGGTTTTCTCACAAATTGAGTTTCCACGTTCTTGCTTCACTAAGGCCAACTCACTGTGTGAGCGTCAAAGCACATCTCTGCACCACTGGAACACTACTTGAGTTATCATTGAGATTTAGGCTTGTAACTACTAATTCTCAACTATTTAGCCCCTGGAATGTGTTTTTGTGCAGTTAATGTAATAAGCTTGTAACAATAGAGACGATATTCAAATCTGCTTCTCAGGCGCTAAAAAGTCGTTTGCGAGCATAAAAAGGGTAAACATGGGTGTTTCTCTGGAGTGCTATGGGATAGACAGGAGATTTCAAATGTATGTTGTGTAGCTTCCCAGGCTCTACTTTGTCAGTCAAAATGGTTCAGATATCTCTTATGGTTTTCTCACAAATTGAGTTTCCACGTTCTTGCTTCAGTAAGGCCAACTCACTGTTTGAGCGTCAAAGCACATCACTGCACCACTGGAACACTACTTGAGTTATCATTGAGATTTGGGCTTGTAACTACTAATTCTCAACTATTTAGCCCCTGGAATGTGTTTCTGTGCAGTTAACCTAACCTAACCCTAACCTAACTCCTAACCCTAAGGCCAACTCACTGTGTGAGCGTCAAAGCACATCTCTGCACCACTGGAACACTACTTGAGTTATCATTGAGATTTAGGCTTGTAACTACTAATTCTCCACTACTTAATCCCTGGAATGTGTTTCTGTGCAGTTAATGTCAATTGGTTGTAAGAATAGAGACGTGTCACAAATGTGCTTCTCAGGCATTAAAAAGTCGTTTGCGAGCATAAAAAGGGTAAACATGGGTGTTTCTCTGGAATGCTATGGGATAGACAGGAGATTTCAAATGTATGTTGTGTAGCTTCCCAAGCTCTACTTTGTCAGAAAAAAATGGTTCAGATATCTCTTATGGTTTTCTCACAAATTGAGTTTCCACGTTCTTGCTTCACTAAGGCCAACTCACTGTGTGAGCGTCAAAGCACATCTCTGTACCACTGGAACACTACTTGAGTTATCATTGAGATTTGGGCTTGTAACTACTAATTCTCAACTATTTAGCCCCTGGAATGTGTTTCTGTGCAGCTAACCCTAACCCTAACCCTAACCCTAACCCTAAGGCCAACTCACTGTGTGAGCGTCAAAGCACATCTCTGCACCACTGGAACACTACTTGAGTTATCATTGAGATTTAAGCTTGTAACTACTAATTCTCAACTATTTAGCCCCTGGAATGTGTTTATGTGCAGCTAACCCTAACCCTAACCCTAACCCTAACCCTAACCCTAACACTAAGGCCAACTCACTCTGTGAGCGTCAAAGCACATCTCAGGACCACTGGAACACTACTTGAGTTATCATTGAGATTTAGGCTTGTAACTACTAATTCTCAACTATTTAGCCCCTGGAATGTGTTTCTGTGCAGTTAATGTCAAAAGGTTGTAAGAATAGAGACGTGTTACAAATGTGCTTCTCAGGCGCTAAAAACTCGTTTGCGAGCATAAAAAGGGTAAACATGGGTGTTTCTCTGGAGTGCTATGGGATAGACAGGAGATTTCAAATGTATGTTGTGTAGCTTCCCAGGCTCTACTTTGTCAGGCAAAATGGTTCAGATATCTCTTATGGTTTTCTCACAAATTGAGTTTCCACGTTCTTGCTTCACTAAGGCCAACTCACTGTGTGAGCGTCAAAGCACATCTCTGTACCACTGGAACACTACTTGAGTTATCATTGAGATTTGGGCTTGTAACTACTAATTCTCAACTATTTAGCCCCTGGAATGTGTTTCTGTGCAGCTAACCCTAACCCTAACCCTAACCCTAACCCTAACCCTAAGGCCAACTCACTGTGTGAGCGTCAAAGCACATCTCTGCACCACTGGAACACTACTTGAGTTATCATTGAGATTTAGGCTTGTAACTACTAATTCTCAACTATTTAGCCCTGGAATGTGTTTCTGTGCAGCTAACCCTAACCCTAACCCTAACCCTTACCCTAACCTAACCCTAACCTAACACTAACCCTAACCCTAACCCTAAGGCCAACTCACTGTGTGAGCGTCAAAGCACATCTCTGCACCACTGGAACACTACTTGAGTTATCATTGAGATTTAGGCTTGTAACTACTAATTCTCAACTATTTAGCCCCTGGAATGTGTTTCTGTGCAGCTAACCCTAACCCTAACCCTAACCCTAACCCTAACACTAAGGCCAACTCACTCTGTGAACGTCAAAGCACATCTCAGGACCACTGGAACACTACTTGAGTTATCATTGAGATTTAGGCTTGTAACTACTAATTCTCAACTATTTAGCCCCTGGAATGTGTTTCTGTGCAGTTAATGTCAAAAGGTTGTAAGAATAGAGAGGTGTTACAAATGTGCTTCTCAGGCGCTAAAAACTCGTTTGCGAGCATAAAAAGGGTAAACATGGGTGTTTCTCTGGAGTGCTATGGGATAGACAGGAGATTTCAAATGTATGTTGTGTAGCTTCCCAGGCTCTACTTTGTCAGGCAAAATAGTTTAGATATCTCTTATGGTTTTCTCACAAATTGAGTTTCCACGTTCTTGCTTCACTAAGGCCAACTCACTGTGTGAGCGTCAAAGCACATCTCTGCACCACTGGAACACTACTTGAGTTATCATTGAGATTTAGGCTTGTAACTACTAATTCTCAACTATTTAGCCCTGGAATGTGTTTCTGTGCAGCTAACCCTAACCCTAACCCTTACCCTAACCCTAAGGCCAACTCACTCTGTGAGCGTCGAAGCACATCTCTGCACCACTGGAACACTACTTGAGTGATCATTGAGATTTAGGCTTGTAACTACTAATTCTCAACTATTTAGCCCCTGGAATGTGTTTCTGTGCAGCTAACCTTAACCCTAACCCTAACCCTAACCCTAACCCTAAGGCCAACTCACTGTGTGAGCGTCAAAGCACATCTCTGCACCACTGGAACACTACTTGAGTTATCATTGAGATTTAGGCTTGTAACTACTAATTCTCCACTACTTAATCCCTGGAATGTGTTTCTGTGCAGTTAATGTCAAAAGGTTGTAAGAATAGAGACGTGTCACAAATGTGCTTCTCAGGCATTAAAAAGTCGTTTGCGAGCATAAAAAGGGTAAACATGGGTGTTTCTCTGGAATGCTATGGGATAGACAGGAGATTTCAAATGTATGTTGTGTAGCTTCCCAAGCTCCACTTTGTCAGACAAAATGATACAGATATCTCTTATGGTTTTCTCACAAATTGAGTTTCCACGTTCTTGCTTCACTAAGGCCAACTCACTGTGTGAGCGTCAAAGCACATCTCTGCACCACTGGAACACTACTTGAGTTATCATTGAGATTTAGGCTTGTAACTACTAATTCTCAACTCTTTAGCCCCTAGAATGTGTTTCTGTGCAGCTAACCCTAACCCTAACCTTAACCCTAACCCTAACCCTAACCCTGTGCAGCTAACCCTAACCCTAACCCTAACCCTAACCCTAACCCTGTGCAGCTAACCCTAACCCTAACCCTAACCCTAAGGCCAACTCACTGTGTGAGCATCAAAGCACATCTCTGCACCACTGGAACACTACTTGAGTTATCATTGAGATTTAGGCCTGTAACTACTAATTCTCAACTATTTAGCCCCTGGAATGTGTTTCTGTGCAGCTAACCCTAACCCTAACACTAACCCTAACCCTAACCCTAACCCTAGGACTGAAAATTAATTTTATTTATACATCCTACACAGGACCCTCGCCCTAACCCTAACCTTTCGGAGCCCTCGCCTAAACCTAACCAGGACTCAGGACTTAACATTATTTCATTTTTACATCCTACACAGGACCTTCACACTATAACCCTAACCAATTCGACCCCTTGTCTAACCCAGTTTTATTTAATTGTTCACATAAAAATTCAAAAAATGCATTTTTAGAGTTCAGAATGTTTTCTGCTTTTAACATATAATACTTTCACATTTTTTGGAGGCTTTTTTAGTTCTTTAAATTCAAATTTTAGTGGTAGCCAATGGGAAGACACCCAGGCCTCAGCCAGAATGCAGAGGGGCGGAGCTTGTGTGGGACTTATAAATTCCGCACGGGCTCTCCTTCTCTCATTCCTGACGCGGATGCTCACTGTCAGCCACAGAGCCACTGAGATCCGTTGTTTATTTTCAAAAATTGTGTGCATAGACCTGAAGAAGACTCTGTAGAGTCGAAATGTTGTCAGAGCACACAACCATAGCGCTACTTTTTTTATTTTTCTATAAAAATATAAAAATTACAAAAACAAATGAACCAGTAAAAACAAAAAAATATTTATGAACAAAACAACTGTTTACAAAACCACATACCCTCGGGGTATGGTGTATGACTGGCCAAAGAGGCGTCAGGACAGCCGTCCTAGACAAACTCTTGGGACACGACCGGGAGCCACTACACTGACTAGGAGGGCCAGAGCACAGGCTGCCACCAGCAGGAGGCAGTCCCCTGTTCCCTCGGGACGGGCAGTCTAGCCAGGTAACCCTAACCCTAAGGCCAAAGCACATCTCTGCACCACTGGAACACTACTTGAGTTATCATTGAGATTTAGGCTTGTAACTACTAATTCTCAACTATTTAGCCCCTGGAATGTGTTTCTGTGCAGCTAACCCTGACCCTAACCCTAACCCTAACCCTAACCCTAACCCTAACCCTAACCTTAACCCTAACCCTAACCCTAACCCTATACCTAAGGCCAACTCACTCTGTGAGCGTCAAAGAACATCTCTGCACCACTAGAACACTACTTGAGTTATCATTGAGATTTAGGCTTGTAACTACTAATTCTCAACTATTTAGCCCCTGGAATCTGTTTCTGCGCAGTTAATGTCAAAGGGTTGTAAGAATAGAGGCGTGTCACAAATGTGCTTCTCAGGCGCTAAAAAGTCGTTTGCGAGCATAAAAAGGGTAAACATGGGTGTTTCTCTGGAGTGCTATGGGATAGACAGGAGATTTCAAATGTATGTTGTGTAGCTTCCCAAGCTCTACTTTGTCAGACAAAATGGTTCAGATATCTCTTATGGTTTTCTCACAAATTGAGTTTCTACGTTCTTGCTTCACTAAGGCCAACTCACTGTGTGAGCGTCCAAGCACATCTCTGCACCACTGGAACACTACTTGAGTTATCATTGAGATTTAGGCTTGTAACTACTAATTCTCAACTATTTAGCCCCTGGAATGTGTTTCTGTGCAGCTAACCCTAACCCTAACCCTAACCCTAACCCTAACCCTAACCCTAATTCTCAACTATTTAGCCCCTGGAATGTGTTTCTGTGCAGCTAAGCCTAACCCTAACCCTAACCCTAACCCTAACCTTAACCCTAACCCTAACCCTAACCCTAACCCTAACCCTAACCCTAAGGCCAACTCACTGTGTGAGCGTCAAAGCACATCTCTGCACCACTGGAACACTACTTGAGTTATCATTGAGATTTAGGCTTGTAACTACTAATTCTCAACTATTTAGCCCCTGGAATGTGTTTCTGTGCAGTTAATGTCAAAAGGTTGTAAGAATAGAGACGTGTCACAAATGTGCTTCTCAGGCGCTAAAAAGTCGTTTGCGAGCATAAAAAGGGTAAACATGGGTGTTTCTCTGGAATGCTATGGGATATACAGGAGATTTCAAATGTATGTTGTGTAGCTTCCCAAGCTCTACTTTTTCAGACAAAATGGTTCAGATATCTCTTATGGTTTTCTCACAAATTGAGTTTCCACGTTCTTGCTTCACTAAGGCCAACTCACTGTGTGAGCGTCAAAGCACATCTCTGCACCACTGGAACACTACTTGAGTTATCATTGAGATTTAGGCTTGTAACTACTAATTCTCAACTATTTAGCCCTGGAATGTGTTTCTGTGCAGCTAACCCTAACCCTAACCCTAACCCTAACCCTAACACTAACCCTAACCCAAATCCTAACCCTAAGGCCAACTCACTGTGTGAGCGTCAAAGCACATCTCTGCACCACTGGAACACTACTTGAGTTATCATTGAGATTTAGGCTTGTAACTACTAATTCTCAACTATTTAGCACCTGGAATGTGTTTATGTGCAGCTAACCCTAACCCTAACCCTAACCCTAAGGCCAACTCACTCTGTGAGCGTCGAAGCACATCTCTGCACCACTGGAACACTACTTGAGTGATCATTGAGATTTAGGCTTGTAACTACTAATACTCAACTATTTAGCCCTTGGAATGTGTTTCTGTGCAGTTAATGTCAAAAGGTTGTAAGAATAGATACGTGTTACAAATGTGCTTCTCAGGCGCTAAAAAGTCGTTTGCGAGCATTAAAAGGGTAAACATGGGTGTTTCTCTGGAGTGCTATGGGATAGACAGGAGATTTCAAATGTATGTTGTGTAGCTTCCCAAGCTCTACTTTGTCAGAAAAAAATGGTTCAGATATCTCTTATGGTTTTCTCACAAACTGAGTTTCCACGTTCTTGCTTCACTAAGGCCAACTCACTGTGTAAGCGTCAAAGCACATCTCTGTACCACTGGAACACTACTTGAGTTATCATTGAGATTTAGGCTTGTAACTACTAATTCTCAACTATTTAGCCCCTGGAATGTGTTTCTGTGCAGCCAACCTTAACCCTAACCCTAACCCTAACCCTAACCCTAACCCTAACCCTAAGGCCAACAGGAGATTTCAAATGTATGTTGTGTAGCTTCCCAAGCTCTACTTTGTCAGAAAAAAATGGTTCAGATATCTCTTATGGTTTTCTCACAAATTGAGTTTCCACGTTCTTGCTTCACTAAGGCCAACTCACTGTGTGAGCGTCAAAGCACATATCTGTACCACTGGAACACTACTTGAGTTATCATTGAGATTTGGGCTTGTAACTACTAATTCTCAACTATTTAGCCCCTGGAATGTGTTTCTGTGCAGCTAACCCTAACCCTAACCCTAACCCTAACCCTAAGGCCAACTCACTGTGTGAGCGTCAAAGCACATCTCTGCACCACTGGAACACTACTTGAGTTATTATCATTGAGATTTAGGCTTGTAACTACTAATTTTCAACTATTTAGCCCCTGGAATGTGTTTCTGTGCAGCTAACCCTAACCCTAACCCTAACCCTAAGGCCAACTTACTGTGTGAGCGTCAAAGCACATCTCTGCACCACTGGAACACTACTTGAGTTATCATTGAGATTTAGGCTTGTAACTACTAATTCTCAACTATTTAGCCCCTGGAATGTGTTTCTGTGCAGCTAACCCTAACCCTAACCCTAACCCTAACCCTAAATTCTCAACTATTTAGCCCCTGGAATGTGTTTCTGTGCAGCTAAGCCTAACCCTAACCCTAACCCTAACCCTAACCCTAACCCTAACCCTAACCCTAACCCTAACCCTAACCCTAACACTAAGGCCAACTCACTCCGTGAGCGTCAAAGCACATCTCAGGACCACTGGAACACTACTTGAGTTATCATTGAGATTTAGGCTTGTAACTACTAATTCTCAACTATTTAGCCCCTGGAATGTGTTTCTGTGCAGTTAATGTCAAAAGGTTGTAAGAATAGAGACGTGTTACAAATGTGCTTCTCAGGCGCTAAAAACTCGTTTGCGAGCATAAAAAGGGTAAACATGGGTGTTTCTCTGGAGTGCTATGGGATAGACAGGAGATTTCAAATGTATGTTGTGTAGCTTCCCAGGCTCTACTTTGTCAGGCAAAATGGTTCAGATATCTCTTATGGTTTTCTCACAAATTGAGTTTCTACGTTCTTGCTTCACTAAGGCCAACTCACTGTGTGAGCGTCCAAGCACATCTCTGCACCACTGGAACACTACTTGAGTTATCATTGAGATTTAGGCTTGTAACTACTAATTCTCAACTATTTAGCCCCTGGAATGTGTTTCTGTGCAGCTAACCCTAACCCTAACCCTAACTCTAACCCTAACCCTAATTCTCAACTATTTAGCCCCTGGAATGTGTTTCTGTGCAGCTAACCTGACCCTAACCCTAACCCTAACCCTAACCCTAACCCTAAGGCCAACTCACTGTGTGAGCGTCAAAGCACATCTCTGCACCACTGGAACACTACTTGAGTTATCATTGAGATTTAGGCTTGTAACTACTAATTCTCAACTATTTAGCCCTTGGAATGTGTTTCTGTGCAGTTAATGTCAAAAGGTTGTAAGAATAGATACGTGTTACAAATGTGCTTCTCAGGCGCTAAAAAGTCGTTTGCGAGCATTAAAAGGGTAAACATGGGTGTTACTCTGGAGTGCTATGGGATAGACAGGAGATTTCAAATGTATGTTGTGTAGCTTCCCAAGCTCTACTTTGTCAGAAAAAATGGTTCCGGATATCTCTTATGGTTTTCTCACAAATTGAGTTTCCACGTTCTTGCTTCACTAAGGCCAACTCACTGTGTGAGCGTCAAAGCACATCTCTGTACCACTGGAACACTACTTGAGTTATCATTGAGATTTGGGCTTGTAACTACTAATTCTCAACTATTTAGCCCCTGGAATGTGTTTCTGTGCAGCTAACCCTAACCCTAACCTAACCCTAACCCTAACCCTAAGGCCAACTCACTGTGTCAAAGCACATCTCTGCACCACTGGAACACTACTTGAGTTATCATTGAGATTTAGGCTTGTAACTACTAATTCTCAACTATTTAGCCCCTGGAATGTGTTTCTGTGCAGCTAACCCTAACCCTAACCCTAACCCTAACCCTTACCCTAACCCTAACCCTAACCCTAACCCTAACCCTAACCCTAACCCTAAGGCCAACTCACTGTGTGAGCGTCAAAGCACATCTCTGCACCACTGGAACACTACTTGAGTTATCATTGAGATTTAGGCTTGTAACTACTAATTCTCAACTATTTAGCCCCTGGAATGTGTTTCTGTGCAGCTAACCCTAACCCTAACCCTAACCCTAACCCTAACCCTAACCCTAACACTAAGGCCAACTCACTCTGTGAGCGTCAAAGCACATCTCAGGACCACTGGAACACTACTTGAGTTATCATTGAGATTTAGGCTTGTAACTACTAATTCTCAACTATTTAGCCCCTGGAATGTGTTTCTGTGCAGTTAATGTCAAAAGGTTGTAAGAATAGAGACGTGTTACAAATGTGCTTCTCAGGCGCTAAAAACTTCGCTTATGAGCATAAAAAGGGTAAACATGGGTGTTTCTCTGGAGTGCTATGGGATAGACAGGAGATTTCAAATGTATGTTGTGTAGCTTCCCAGGCTCTACTTTGTCAGGCAAAATAGTTCAGATATCTCTTATGGTTTTCTCACAAATTGAGTTTCCACGTTCTTGCTTCACTAAGGCCAACTCACTGTGTGAGCGTCAAAGCACATCTCTGCACCACTGGAACACTACTTGAGTTATCATTGAGATTTAGGCTTGTAACTACTAATTCTCAACTATTTAGCCCCTGGAATGTGTTTCTGTGCAGCTAACCCTAACCCTAACCCTAACCCTAACCCTAAGGCCAACTCACTCTGTGAGCGTCGAAGCACATCTCTGCACCACTGGAACACTACTTGAGTGATCATTGAGATTTAGGCTTGTAACTACTAATTCTCAACTATTTAGCCCCTGGAATGTGTTTCTGTGCAGCTAACCTTAACCCTAACCCTAACCCTAACCCTAACCCTAAGGCCAACTCACTGTGTGAGCGTCAAAGCACATCTCTGCACCACTGGAACACTACTTGAGTTATCATTGAGATTTAGGCTTGTAACTACTAATTCTCCACTACTTAATCCCTGGAATGTGTTTCTGTGCAGTTAATGTCAAAAGGTTGTAAGAATAGAGACGTGTCACAAATGTGCTTCTCAGGCATTAAAAAGTCGTTTGCGAGCATAAAAAGGGTAAACATGGGTGTTTCTCTGGAATGCTATGGGATAGACAGGAGATTTCAAATGTATGTTGTGTAGCTTCCCAAGCTCCACTTTGTCAGACAAAATGATACAGATATCTCTTATGGTTTTCTCACAAATTGAGTTTCCACGTTCTTGCTTCACTAAGGCCAACTCACTGTGTGAGCGTCTAAGCACATCTCTGCACCACTGGAACACTACTTGAGTTATCATTGAGATTTAGGCTTGTAACTACTAATTCTCAACTATTTAGCCCCTGGAATGTGTTTTTGTGCAGTTAATGTCAAAAGGTTGTAAGAATAGAGACGTGTTACAAATGTGCTTCTCAGGCGCTAAAAAGTCGCTTGCGAGCATAAATGGGTAAACATGGGTGTTTCTCTGGAATGCTATGGGATAGACAGGAGATTTCAAATGTATGTTGTGTAGCTTCCCAGGCTCTACTTTGTCAGTCAAAATGGTTCAGATATCTCTTATGGTTTTCTCACAAATTGAGTTTCCACGTTCTTGCTTCAGTAAGGCCAACTCACTGTGTGAGCGTCAAAGCACATCTCTGTACCACTGGAACACTACTTGAGTTATCATTGAGATTTGGGCTTGTAACTACTAATTCTCAACTATTTAGCCCCTGGAATGTGTTTCTGTGCAGCTAACCCTAACCCTAACCCTAACCCTAACCCTAACCCTAAGGCCAACTCACTGTGTGAGCGTCAAAGCACATCTCTGCACCACTGGAACACTACTTGAGTTATCATTGAGATTTAGGCTTGTAACTACTAATTCTCCACTACTTAATCCCTGGAATGTGTTTCTGTGCAGTTAATGTCAAAAGGTTGTAAGAATAGAGACGTGTCACAAATGTGCTTCTCAGGCATTAAAAAGTCGTTTGCGAGCATAAAAAGGGTAAACATGGGTTTTTCTCTGGAATGCTATGGGATAGACAGGAGATTTCAAATGTATGTTGTGTAGCTTCCCAACCTCTACTTTGTCAGAAAAAAATGGTTCAGATATCTCTTATGGTTTTCTCACAAATTGAGTTTCCAAGTTCTTGCTTCACTAAGGCCAACTCACTGTGTGAGCGTCAAAGCACATCTCTGCACCACTGGAACACTACTTGAGTTATCATTGAGATTTGGGCTTGTAACTACTAATTCTCAACTATTTAGCCCCTGGAATGTGTTTCTGTGCAGCTAACCCTAACCCTAACCCTAACCCTAACCCTAACCCTAAGGCCAACTCACTGTGTGAGCGTCAAAGCACATCTCTGCACCACTGGAACACTACTTGAGTTATCATTGAGATTTAAGCTTGTAACTACTAATTCTCAACTATTTAGCCCCTGGAATGTGTTTATGTGCAGCTAACCCTAACCCTAACCCTAACCCTAACCCTAACACTAAGGCCAACTCACTCTGTGAGCGTCAAAGCACATCTCAGGACCACTGGAACACTACTTGAGTTATCATTGAGATTTAGGCTTGTAACTACTAATTCTCAACTATTTAGCCCCTGGAATGTGTTTCTGTGCAGTTAATGTCAAAAGGTTGTAAGAATAGAGACGTGTTACAAATGTGCTTCTCAGGCGCTAAAAACTCGCCTTTGAGCATAAAAAGGGTAAACATGGGTGTTTCTCTGGAGTGCTATGGGATAGACAGGAGATTTCAAATGTATGTTGTGTAGCTTCCCAGGCTCTACTTTGTCAGGCAAAATGGTTCAGATATCTCTTATGGTTTTCTCACAAATTGAGTTTCCACGTTCTTGCTTCACTAAGGCCAACTCACTGTGTGAGCGTCAAAGCACATCTCTGTACCACTGGAACACTACTTGAGTTATCATTGAGATTTGGGCTTGTAACTACTAATTCTCAACTATTTAGCCCCTGGAATGTGTTTCTGTGCAGCTAACCCTAACCCTAACCCTAACCCTAACCCTAACCCTAAGGCCAACTCACTGTGTGAGCGTCAAAGCACATCTCTGCACCACTGGAACACTACTTGAGTTATCATTGAGATTTAGGCTTGTAACTACTAATTCTCAACTATTTAGCCCCTGGAATGTGTTTCTGTGCAGCTAACCCTAACCCTAACCCTAACCCTAACCCTTACCCTAACCCTAACCCTAACCCTAACCCTAACCCTAACCCTAACCCTAACCCTAAGGCCAACTCACTGTGTGAGCGTCAAAGCACATCTCTGCACCACTGGAACACTACTTGAGTTATCATTGAGATTTAGGCTTGTAACTACTAATTCTCAACTATTTAGCCACTGGAATGTGTTTCTGTGCAGCTAACCTTAACCCTAACCCTAACCCTAACCCTAACCCTAAGGCCAACTCACTGTGTGAGCGTCAAAGCACATCTCTGCACCACTGGAACACTACTTGAGTTATCATTGAGATTTAGGCTTGTAACTACTAATTCTCCACTACTTAATCCCTGGAATGTGTTTCTGTGCAGTTAATGTCAAAAGGTTGTAAGAATAGAGACGTGTCACAAATGTGCTTCTCAGGCATTAAAAAGTCGTTTGCGAGCATAAAAAGGGTAAACATGGGTGTTTCTCTGGAATGCTATGGGATAGACAGGAGATTTCAAATGTATGTTGTGTAGCTTCCCAAGCTCCACTTTGTCAGACAAAATGATACAGATATCTCTTATGGTTTTCTCACAAATTGAGTTTCCACGTTCTTGCTTCACTAAGGCCAACTCACTGTGTGAGCGTCAAAGCACATCTCTGCACCACTGGAACACTACTTGAGTTATCATTGAGATTTAGGCTTGTAACTACTAATTCTCAACTATTTAGCCCCTGGAATGTGTTTTTGTGCAGTTAATGTCAAAAGGTTGTAAGAATAGAGACGTGTTACAAATGTGCTTCTCAGGCGCTAAAAAGTCGTTTGCGAGCATAAAAAGGGTAAACATGGGTGTTTCTCTGGAGTGCTATGGGATAGACAGGAGATTTCAAATGTATGTTGTGTAGCTTCCCAGGCTCTACTTTGTCAGTCAAAATGGTTCAGATATCTCTTATGGTTTTCTCACAAATTGAGTTTCCACGTTCTTGCTTCAGTAAGGCCAACTCACTGTGTGAGCGTCAAAGCACATCTCTGTACCACTGGAACACTACTTGAGTTATCATTGAGATTTGGGCTTGTAACTACTAATTCTCAACTATTTAGCCCCTGGAATGTGTTTCTGTGCAGCTAACCCTAACCCTAACCCTAACCCTAACCCTAACCCTAAGGCCAACTCACTGTGTGAGCGTCAAAGCACATCTCTGCACCACTGGAACACTACTTGAGTTATCATTGAGATTTAGGCTTGTAACTACTAATTCTCCACTACTTAATCCCTGGAATGTGTTTCTGTGCAGTTAATGTCAAAAGGTTGTAAGAATAGAGACGTGTCACAAATGTGCTTCTCAGGCATTAAAAAGTCGTTTGCGAAAATAAAAAGGGTAAACATGGGTTTTTCTCTGGAATGCTATGGGATAGACAGGAGATTTCAAATGTATGTTGTGTAGCTTCCCAACCTCTACTTTGTCAGAAAAAAATGGTTCAGATATCTCTTATGGTTTTCTCACAAATTGAGTTTCCAAGTTCTTGCTTCACTAAGGCCAACTCACTGTGTGAGCGTCAAAGCACATCTCTGCACCACTGGAACACTACTTGAGTTATCATTGAGATTTGGGCTTGTAACTACTAATTCTCAACTATTTAGCCCCTGGAATGTGTTTCTGTGCAGCTAACCCTAACCCTAACCCTAACCCTAACCCTAAGGCCAACTCACTGTGTGAGCGTCAAAGCACATCTCTGCACCACTGGAACACTACTTGAGTTATCATTGAGATTTAAGCTTGTAACTACTAATTCTCAACTATTTAGCCCCTGGAATGTGTTTATGTGCAGCTAACCCTAACCCTAACCCTAACCCTAACCCTAACACTAAGGCCAACTCACTCTGTGAGCGTCAAAGCACATCTCAGGACCACTGGAACACTACTTGAGTTATCATTGAGATTTAGGCTTGTAACTACTAATTCTCAACTATTTAGCCCCTGGAATGTGTTTCTGTGCAGTTAATGTCAAAAGGTTGTAAGAATAGAGACGTGTTACAAATGTGCTTCTCAGGCGCTAAAAACTCGTTTGCGAGCATAAAAAGGGTAAACATGGGTGTTTCTCTGGAGTGCTATGGGATAGACAGGAGATTTCAAATGTATGTTGTGTAGCTTCCCAGGCTCTACTTTGTCAGGCAAAATGGTTCAGATATCTCTTATGGTTTTCTCACAAATTGAGTTTCCACGTTCTTGCTTCACTAAGGCCAACTCACTGTGTGAGCGTCAAAGCACATCTCTGTACCACTGGAACACTACTTGAGTTATCATTGAGATTTGGGCTTGTAACTACTAATTCTCAACTATTTAGCCCCTGGAATGTGTTTCTGTGCAGCTAACCCTAACCCTAACCCTAACCCTAACCCTAACCCTAAGGCCAACTCACTGTGTGAGCGTCAAAGCACATCTCTGCACCACTGGAACACTACTTGAGTTATCATTGAGATTTAGGCTTGTAACTACTAATTCTCAACTATTTAGCCCCTGGAATGTGTTTCTGTGCAGCTAACCCTAACCCTAACCCTAACCCTAACCCTTACCCTAACCCTAACCCTAACCCTAACCCTAACCCTAACCCTAACCCTAAGGCCAACTCACTGTGTGAGCGTCAAAGCACATCTCTGCACCACTGGAACACTACTTGAGTTATCATTGAGATTTAGGCTTGTAACTACTAATTCTCAACTATTTAGCCCCTGGAATGTGTTTCTGTGCAGCTAACCCTAACCCTAACCCTAACCCTAACCCTAACCCTAACACTAAGGCCAACTCACTCTGTGAGCGTCAAAGCACATCTCAGGACCACTGGAACACTACTTGAGTTATCATTGAGATTTAGGCTTGTAACTACTAATTCTCAACTATTTAGCCCCTGGAATGTGTTTCTGTGCAGTTAATGTCAAAAGGTTGTAAGAATAGAGACGTGTTACAAATGTGCTTCTCAGGCGCTAAAAACCCGTTTGCGAGCATAAAAAGGGTAAACATGGGTGTTTCTCTGGAGTGCTATGGGATAGACAGGAGATTTCAAATGTATGTTGTGTAGCTTCCCAGGCTCTACTTTGTCAGGCAAAATAGTTTAGATATCTCTTATGGTTTTCTCACAAATTGAGTTTCCACGTTCTTGCTTCACTAAGGCCAACTCACTGTGTGAGCGTCAAAGCACATCTCTGCACCACTGGAACACTACTTGAGTTATCATTGAGATTTAGGCTTGTAACTACTAATTCTCAACTATTTAGCCCCTGGAATGTGTTTCTGTGCAGCTAACCCTAACCCTAACCCTTACCCTAACCCTAAGGCCAACTCACTCTGTGAGCGTCGAAGCACATCTCTGCACCACTGGAACACTACTTGAGTGATCATTGAGATTTAGGCTTGTAACTACTAATTCTCAACTATTTAGCCCCTGGAATGTGTTTCTGTGCAGCTAACCTTAACCCTAACCCTAACCCTAACCCTAACCCTAACCCTAAGGCCAACTCACTGTGTGAGCGTCAAAGCACATCTCTGCACCACTGGAACACTACTTGAGTTATCATTGAGATTTAGGCTTGTAACTACTAATTCTCCACTACTTAATCCCTGGAATGTGTTTCTGTGCAGTTAATGTCAAA
Organism: Rhinogobius similis; assembly: GCA_019453435.1. Classification (NCBI taxonomy): domain Eukaryota; kingdom Metazoa; phylum Chordata; class Actinopteri; order Gobiiformes; family Gobiidae; genus Rhinogobius; species Rhinogobius similis. The sequence goes on along the minus strand of CM033639.1, from coordinate 22,507,217 downwards.
AGGTTGTAAGAATAGAGACGTGTCACAAATGTGCTTCTCAGGCATTAAAAAGTCGTTTGCGAGCATAAAAAGGGTAAACATGGGTGTTTCTCTGGAATGCTATGGGATAGACAGGAGATTTCAAATGTATGTTGTGTAGCTTCCCAAGCTCCACTTTGTCAGACAAAATGATACAGATATCTCTTATGGTTTTCTCACAAATTGAGTTTCCACGTTCTTGCTTCACTAAGGCCAACTCACTGTGTGAGCGTCAAAGCACATCTCTGCACCACTGGAACACTACTTGAGTTATCATTGAGATTTAGGCTTGTAACTACTAATTCTCAACTATTTAGCCCCTGGAATGTGTTTTTGTACAGTTAATGTCAAAAGGTTGTAAGAATAGAGACGTGTTACAAATGTGCTTCTCAGGCGCTAAAAAGTCGTTTGCGAGCATAAAAAGGGTAAACATGGGTGTTTCTCTGGAGTGCTATGGGATAGACAGGAGATTTCAAATGTATGTTGTGTAGCTTCCCAGGCTCTACTTTGTCAGTCAAAATGGTTCAGATATCTCTTATGGTTTTCTCACAAATTGAGTTTCCACGTTCTTGCTTCAGTAAGGCCAACTCACTGTGTGAGCGTCAAAGCACATCTCTGTACCACTGGAACACTACTTGAGTTATCATTGAGATTTGGGCTTGTAACTACTAATTCTCCACTACTTAATCCCTGGAATGTGTTTCTGTGCAGTTAATGTCAAAAGGTTGTAAGAATAGAGACGTGTCACAAATGTGCTTCTCAGGCATTAAAAAGTCGTTTGCGAGCATAAAAAGGGTAAACATGGGTGTTTCTCTGGAATGCTATGGGATAGACAGGAGATTTCAAATGTATGTTGTGTAGCTTCCCAAGCTCTACTTTGTCAGAAAAAAAATGGTTCAGATATCTCTTATGGTTTTCTCACAAATTGAGTTTCCACGTTCTTGCTTCACTAAGGCCAACTCACTGTGTGAGCGTCAAAGCACATCTCTGTACCACTGGAACACTACTTGAGTTATCATTGAGATTTGGGCTTGTAACTACTAATTCTCAACTATTTAGCCCCTGGAATGTGTTTCTGTGCAGCTAACCCTAACCCTAACCCTAACCCTAACCCTAAGGCCAACTCACTGTGTTAGAGTCAAAGCACATCTCTGCACCACTGGAACACTACTTGAGTTATCATTGAGATTTAGGCTTGTAACTACTAATTCTCAACTATTTAGCCCCTGGAATGTGTTTATGTGCAGCTAACCCTAACCCTAACCCTAACCCTAACCCTAACCCTAACACTAAGGCCAACTCACTCTGTGAGCGTCAAAGCACATCTCAGGACCACTGGAACACTACTTGAGTTATCATTGAGATTTAGGCTTGTAACTACTAATTCTCAACTATTTAGCCCCTGGAATGTGTTTCTGTGCAGTTAATGTCAAAAGGTTGTAAGAATAGAGACGTGTTACAAATGTGCTTCTCAGGCGCTAAAAACTCGTTTGCGAGCATAAAAAGGGTAAACATGGGTGTTTCTCTGGAGTGCTATGGGATAGACAGGAGATTTCAAATGTATGTTGTGTAGCTTCCCAGGCTCTACTTTGTCAGGCAAAATGGTTCAGATATCTCTTATGGTTTTCTCACAAATTGAGTTTCCACGTTCTTGCTTCACTAAGGCCAACTCACTGTGTGAGCGTCAAAGCACATCTCTGTACCACTGGAACACTACTTGAGTTATCATTGAGATTTGGGCTTGTAACTACTAATTCTCAACTATTTAGCCCCTGGAATGTGTTTCTGTGCAGCTAAGGTACAGCAATGGGAAAACGGTTTGCCCCCTCTTATGCAAATATTTTCATGGCCAGCTGGGAGGAGAAGGCCCTAGCAGCATGTGACAAAAAGCCTCTTTATTATTTACGTTACTTGGATGACATTTTTGGTATTTGGACTTATTCGGAACAGGACTTTATGACCTTTGTGACCACACTGGACAGCATGGACCCCTCAATCAAACTGAAACACGTCCTGACTCTGGAATCCATTGATTTCCTAGACGTCACCATTTCCAAGGGACCTGACTTTGACAAAACACACACATTCAGCACTAAAGTGTATTTTAAGGAAACAGACACCCATGCACTACTACACAAAAATAGCTTTCATCCAAAACACACGTTCAGGGGCCTGGTATGTTCACAACTGACCAGATTCAAAAGGATTTGCTCCCATCGCGAGGACTTTTCGACTGCAGTCCATCTCCTGTTTCAGGCTTTAAGACGGAGAGGCTACTCCAGAAGTTTCCTAAGATCTTGTCTTAAAACCTTTGAAGGAAACACAAAAGAGAAGTCAGACCAACTAATGATCCCTTTGATCACCAAATTTTCCACAATTTGTACTAGGTTACACCGCATCTTCAAACAAAATTATAGGTCGTTTATTTTTGAGCAGGGCTTATTGCAGACCCACAGGGTCATCTCGGCCCACCGACGAAACCCAAATTTAAAAGATTACTTGGTTAGAGCCAGATTACCCAGCCTGACACCCAGCACCAAAATCAGTTCCATGACTGGAGTGTTCACTAACAGACTGTTTATTAAAAATAGAAATACACAAATCATTTATAAGATCCAACAAAAATTTGATTCTCATTCTTCTAATATTGTGTACCTCATTTATTGCTCCGCGTGTCACATACAGTACGTGGGTGAGACCAGAAACAGCTTGGCTCTCCGTATGACACAACATAGATACAACATAACCAACCAGGTAAACACCACAACACCGTTTGTGAGGCATTTCATTCTGCACGGCCTTCAGGCGGTCAGAATGGTAGGCCTACAAAGCAACTCCTCCTGGACGGACCTTGAAAGGAAAAAGCAAGAGAGAAAGTGGATTATGTTACTGGACACAATGGAACCATTAGGACTCAACGTTAAATACAACTGACGGACTTACCTCTATACAGACCCGTGACCCTAACCCTAACCATTCGGATTCTCGCCTAAACCTAACCCTAGCCCTAGGACTGAAAATTAATTTTATTTATACATCCTACACAGATCCCTGGCCCTAACCCTAACCATTCGGAGGCCTCGCCTAAACCTAACCAGGACTCAGGACTTAACATTATTTCATTTGTACATCCTACACAGGACCCTCACACTAACCCTAACCAAATGGACCCCTTGCCTAACCCTAACCCCTAACCCTAACCCTAACCCTAACCCTAACCCTAACCCCTAACCCTAACCCCTAACCCTAACCCTAACCCTAACCCTTACCCTAACCCTAACCCTAACCCTTACCCTACCCTTACCCTAACCCTTACCCTAACCCCACCCCCTAACCCTAACCCTAACCCTTACCCTAACCCTAACCCTTACCCTAACCCTAACCCCAACCCCCTAACCCTTACCCTAACCCTAACCCTAACCCTAACCATTCGGACTTCTCGCCTAAACCTAACCCTAACCCTAGGACTGAAAATTAATTTTATTTATACATCCTACACAGGACCCTCACACTAACCCTAACCAATTGGACCCCTTGTCTAACCCATTTTTATTTAATTGTTCCCAGTATTTTAAAATTCAAAAAATGAATTTTAGAGTTCAGAATGTTTTCTGCTTTTAACATATAATACTTTCACATTTTTGGAAGCTTTTTTAGTTCTTTAAATTCAAATTTTAGTGGTAGCCAATGGGAAGGCACCCAGGCCTAAGCCAGAATGCAGAGGGGCGGAGCTTGTGTGGGACTTATAAAAGCCGCACGGGCTCTCCTTCTCTCATTCCTGACGCGGATGCTCACTGTCAGCCGCAGAGCCACTGAGATCCGTTGTTTATTTTCAAAAATTGTGTGCGTAGACCTGAAGAAGACTCCGTAGAGTCGAAACGTTGTCAGAGCACACAACCATAGCGCTACTTTTTTCATTTATTTTCATTTTATTTTTCTATAAAATAAAAATTACCAAAAAAAAAAACAAATAAACCAGTAAAAACAACAAAAAAATATTGATGAACAAAACAACTGTTTTCAAAACCACATACCCTCGGGTTATGGCGTATGACTGGCCCAAGAGGCGTCAGGACAGCCGTCCTAGACAAACTCTTGGGACACGACCGGGAGCCACTACACTGACTAGGAGGGCCAGAGCACAGGCTGCCACCAGCAGGAGGCAGTCCCCTGTTCCCCCTCGGGGACGGGCAGTCTACCCAGGTCCTAACCCTAAGGCCAACTCACTGTGTGAGCGTCAAAGCACATCTCTGCACCACTGGAACACTACTTGAGTTATCATTGAGATTTAGGCTTGTAACTACTAATTCTCAACAATTTAGCCCCTGGAATGTGTTTCTGTGCAGCTAACCCTAACCCTAACCCTAACCCTAACCCTAACCCTAACCCTAAGGCCAACTCACTCTGTGAGCGTCAAAGCACATCTCTGCACCACTGGAACACTACTTGAGTTATCATTGAGATTTAGGCTTGTAACTACTAATTCTCAACTATTTAGCCCCTGGAATGTGTTTCTGTGCAGTTAATGTCAAAAGGTTGTAAGAATAGAGACGTGTTACAAATGTGCTTCTCAGGCGCTAAAAACTCGTTTGCGAGCATAAAAAGGGTAAACATGGGTGTTTCTCTGGAGTGCTATGGGATAGACAGGAGATTTCAAATGTATGTTGTGTAGCTTCCCAGGCTCTACTTTGTCAGGCAAAATGGTTCAGATATCTCTTATGGTTTTCTCACAAATTGAGTTTCCACGTTCTTGCTTCACTAAGGCCAACTCACTGTGTGAGCGTCAAAGCACATCTCTGCACCACTGGAACACTACTTGAGTTATCATTGAGATTTAGGCTTGTAACTACTAATTCTCAACTATTTAGCCCCTGGAATGTGTTTCTGTGTAGCTAACCCTAACCCTAACCCTAACCCTAACACTAACCCTAACCCTAACCCTAACCCTAACCCTAACCCTAAGGCCAACTCACTGCGTGAGTGTCAAAGCACATCTCTGCACCACTGGAACACTACTTGAGTTATCATTGAGATTTAGGCTTGTAACTACTAATTCTCAACTATTTAGCCCCTGGAATGTGTTTCTGTGCAGCTAACCCTAACCCTAACCCTAACACTAACCCTAACCCTAATCCTAACCCTAAAGCCAACTCACTGTGTGAGCGTCAAAGCACATCTCTGCACCACTGGAACACTACTTGAGTTATCATTGAGATTTAGGCTTGTAACTACTAATTCTCAACTATTTAGCCCTTGGAATGTGTTTCTGTGCAGTTAATGTCAAAAGGTTGTAAGAATAGATACGTGTTACAAATGTGCTTCTCAGGCGCTAAAAAGTCGTTTGCGAGCATTAAAAGGGTAAACATGGGTGTTTCTCTGGAGTGCTATGGGATAGACAGGAGATTTCAAATGTATGTTGTGTAGCTTCCCAAGCTCTACTTTGTCAGAAAAAAAATGGTTCAGATATCTCTTATGGTTATCTCACAAATTGAGTTTCCACGTTCTTGCTTCACTAAGGCCAACTCACTGTGTGAGCGTCAAAGCACATCTCTGTACCACTGGAACACTACTTGAGTTATCATTGAGATTTGGGCTTGTAACTACTAATTCTCAACTATTTAGCCCCTGGAATGTGTTTCTGTGCAGCTAACCCTAACCCTAACCCTAACCCTAAGGCCAACTCACTGTGTGAGCGTCAAAGCACATCTCTGCACCACGGAACACTACTTGAGTTATCATTGAGATTTAGGCTTGTAACTACTAATTCTCAACTATTTAGCCCCTGGAATGTGTTTCTGTGCAGCTAACCCTAACCCTAACCCTAACCCTAAGGCCAACTCACTGTGTGAGCGTCAAAGCACATCTCTGCACCACGGGAACACTACTTGAGTTATCATTGAGATTTAGGCTTGTAACTACTAATTCTCAACTATTTAGCCCCTGGAATGTGTTTCTGTGCAGCTAACCCTAACCCTAACCCTAACCCTAACCCTAAGGCCAACTCACTGTGTGAGCGTCAAAGCACATCTCTGCACCACTGAAACACTACTTGAGTTATCATTGAGATTTAGGCTTGTAACTACTAATTCTCAACTATTTAGCCCCTGGAATGTGTTTCTGTGCAGCTAACCCTAACCCTAACCCTAACCCTAACCCTAAGGCCAACTCACTGTGTGAGCGTCAAAGCACATCTCTGCACCACTGGAACACTACTTGAGTTATCATTGAGATTTAGGCTTGTAACTACTAATTCTCAACTATTTAGCCCCTGGAATGTGTTTCTGTGCAGCTAACCCTAACCCTAACCCTAACCCTAACCCTAACCCTAACCCTAACACTAAGGCCAACTCACTCTGTGAGCGTCAAAGCACATCTCAGGACCACTGGAACACTACTTGAGTTATCATTGAGATTTAGGCTTGTAACTACTAATTCTCAACTATTTAGCCCCTGGAATGTGTTTCTGTGCAGTTAATGTCAAAAGGTTGTAAGAATAGAGACGTGTTACAAATGTGCTTCTCAGGCGCTAAAAACTCGTTTGCGAGCATAAAAAGGGTAAACATGGGTGTTTCTCTGGAGTGCTATGGGATAGACAGGAGATTTCAAATGTATGTTGTGTAGCTTCCCAGGCTCTACTTTGTCAGGCAAAATGGTTCAGATATCTCTTATGGTTTTCTCACAAATTGAGTTTCCACGTTCTTGCTTCACTAAGGCCAACTCACTGTGTGAGCGTCAAAGCACATCTCTGCACCACTGGAACACTACTTGAGTTATCATTGAGATTTAGGCTTGTAACTACTAATTCTCAACTATTTAGCCCCTGGAATCTGTTTCTGTGCAGCTAACCCTAACCCTAACCCTAACCCTAACCCTAAGGCCAACTCACTGTGTGAGCGTCAAAGCACATCTCTGCACCACTGGAACACTACTTGAGTTATCATTGAGATTTAGGCTTGTAACTACTAATTCTCAACTATTTAGCCCCTGGAATGTGTTTCTGTGCAGCTAACCATAACCCTAACCCTAACCCTAACCCTAACCCTAAGGCCAACTCACTCTGTGAGCGTCGAAGCACATCTCTGCACCACTGGAACACTACTTGAGTGATCATTGAGATTTGGGCTTGTAACTACTAATTCTCACCTATTTAGCCCTTGGAATGTGTTTCTGTGCAGTTAATGTCAAAAGGTTGTAAGAATAAATACGTGTTACAAATGTGCTTCTCAGGCGCTAAAAAGTCGCTTATAGCATTAAAAGGGTAAACATGGGTGTTTCTCTGGAGTGCTATGGGATAGACAGGAGATTTCAAATGTATGTTGTGTAGCTTCCCAAGCTCTACTTTGTCAGAAAAAAATGGTTCAGATATCTCTTATGGTTTTCTCACAAATTGAGTTTCCACGTTCTTGCTTCACTAAGGCCAACTCACTGTGTGAGCGTCAAAGCACATCTCTGCACCACTGGAACACTACTTGAGTTATCATTGAGATTTAGGCTTGTAACTACTAATTCTCAACTATTTAGCCCCTGGAATGTGTTTCATTGCAGCTAACCCTGACCCTAACCCTAATCCTAACCCTAACCCTAACACTAACCCTAACCCTTAGGCCAACTCACTCTGTGAGCGTCAAAGCACAACTCTGCACCACTGGAACATTACTTGAGTTATCAATTGAGATTTAGGCTTGTAAGTACTAATTCTCAACTATTTAGCCCCCGGAATGTGTTTCTGTGCAGTTAATGTCAAAAGGTTGTAAGAATAGAAACGTGTCACAAATGTGCTTCTCAGGCGCTAAAAAGTCGTTTGCGAGCATAAAAAGGGTAAACATGGGTGTTTCTCTGGAATGCTATGGGATAGACAGGAGATTTCAAATGTATGTTGTGTAGCTTCCCAAGCTCTATTTTGTCAGACAAAATGGTTCAGATATCTTTTATGGTTTTCTCACAAATTGAGTTTCTACGTTCTTGCTTCACTAAGGCCAACTCACTGTGTGAGCGTCCAAGCACATCTCTGCACCACTGGAACACTACTTGAGTTATCATTGAGATTTAGGCTTGTAACTACTAATTCTCAACTTTTTAGCCCCTGGAATGTGTTTCTGTGCAGCTAACCCTGACCCTAACCCTAACCCTAACCCTAACCCTAACCCTAACCCTAAGGCCAACTCACTGTGTTAGCGTCAAAGCACATCTCTGCACCACTGGAACACTAATTGAGTTATCATTGAGATTTAGGCTTGTAACTACTAATTCTCAACTATTTAGCCCCTGGAATGTGTTTCTGTGCAGCTAAGCCTAACCCTAACCTTAACCCTAACCCTGACCCTAACCCTAACCCTAAGGCCAACTCACTCTGTGAGCGTCAAAGCACATCTCTGCACCACTGGAACACTACTTGAGTTATCATTGAGATTTAGGCTTGTAACTACTAATTCTAAACTATGTAGCCCCTGGAATGTGTTTCTGTGCAGTTAATGTGAAAAGGTTGTAAGAATAGAGACGTGTCACAAATGTGCTTCTCAGGCGCTAAAAAGTCGTTTGCGAGCATAAAAAGGGTAAACATTGGTGTTTCTCTGGAATGCTGTGGGATAGACAGGAGATTTCAAATGTATGTTGTGTAGCTTCCCAAGCTCTACTTTGTCAGATAAAACGGTTCAGATATCTCTTATGATTTTCTCATAGATTGAGTTTCCACGTTCTTGCTTCACTAAGGCCAACTCACTGTGTGAGCGTCAAAGCACATCTCTGCACCACTGGAACACTTACTTGAGTTATCATTGAGATTTTGGCTTGTAACTACTAATTCTAAACTATTTAGCCCCTGGAATGTGTGTCTGTGCAGCTAACCCTAACCATAACCCTAACCCTAACCCTAAGGCCAACTCAGTCTGTGAGCGTCAAAGCACATCTCGGCACCACTGGAACACTACTTGAGTTATCATTGAGATTTAGGCTTGTAACTACTAATTCTCAACTATTTAGCCCATGGAATGTGTTTCTGTGCAGTTAATGTCAAAAGGTTGTAAGAATAGAGACGTGTCACAAATGTGCTTCTCAGGCGCTAAAAAGTCATTTGGGAGCATAAAAAGGGTAAACATGGGTGTTTCTCTGGAATGCTATGGGATAGACAGGGGATTTCAAATGTATGTTGTGTAGCTTCCCAAGCTCTACTTTGTCAGACAAAATGGTTCAGATATCTCTTATGGTTTTCTCACAAATTGAGTTTCCACGTTCTTGCTTCACTAAGGCCAACTCACTCTGTGAGCGTCAAAGCACATCTCAGGACCACTGGAACACTACTTGAGTTATCATTGAGATTTAGGCTTGTAACTACTAATTCTCAACTATTTAGCCCCTGGAATGTGTTTCTGTGCAGTTAATGTCAAAAGGTTGTAAGAATAGAGACGTGTTACAAATGTGCTTCTCAGGCGCTAAAAACTCGTTTGCGAGCATAAAAAGGGTAAACATGGGTGTTTCTCTGGAGTGCTATGGGATAGACAGGAGATTTCAAATGTATGTTGTGTAGCTTCCCAGGCTCTACTTTGTCAGGCAAAATGGTTCAGATATCTCTTATGGTTTTCTCACAAATTGAGTTTCCACGTTCTTGCTTCACTAAGGCCAACTCACTGTGTGAGCGTCAAAGCACATCTCTGCACCACTGGAACACTACTTGAGTTATCATTGAGATTTAGGCTTGTAACTACTAATTCTCAACTATTTAGCCCCTGGAATCTGTTTCTGTGCAGCTAACCCTAACCCTAACCCTAACCCTAAGGCCAACTCACTGTGTGAGCGTCAAAGCACATCTCTGCACCACTGGAACACTACTTGAGTTATCATTGAGATTTAGGCTTGTAACTACTAATTCTCAACTATTTAGCCCCTGGAATGTGTTTCTGTGCAGCTAACCATAACCCTAACCCTAACCCTAACCCTAACCCTAAGGCCAACTCACTCTGTGAGCGTCGAAGCACATCTCTGCACCACTGGAACACTACTTGAGTGATCATTGAGATTTGGGCTTGTAACTACTAATTCTCACCTATTTAGCCCTTGGAATGTGTTTCTGTGCAGTTAATGTCAAAAGGTTGTAAGAATAAATACGTGTTACAAATGTGCTTCTCAGGCGCTAAAAAGTCGTTTGCGAGCATTAAAAGGGTAAACATGGGTGTTTCTCTGGAGTGCTATGGGATAGACAGGAGATTTCAAATGTATGTTGTGTAGCTTCCCAAGCTCTACTTTGTCAGAAAAAATGGTTCAGATATCTCTTATGGTTTTCTCACAAATTGAGTTTCCACGTTCTTGCTTCACTAAGGCCAACTCACTGTGTGAGCGTCAAAGCACATCTCTGCACCACTGGAACACTACTTGAGTTATCATTGAGATTTAGGCTTGTAACTACTAATTCTCAACTATTTAGCCCCTGGAATGTGTTTCATTGCAGCTAACCCTGACCCTAACCCTAATCCTAACCCTAACCCTAACACTAACCCTAACCCTTAGGCCAACTCACTCTGTGAGCGTCAAAGCACAACTCTGCACCACTGGAACATTACTTGAGTTATCAATTGAGATTTAGGCTTGTAAGTACTAATTCTCAACTTTTTAGCCCCTGGAATGTGTTTCTGTGCAGCTAACCCTGACCCTAACCCTAACCCTAACCCTAACCCTAACCCTAACCCTAAGGCCAACTCACTGTGTTAGCGTCAAAGCACATCTCTGCACCACTGGAACACTAATTGAGTTATCATTGAGATTTAGGCTTGTAACTACTAATTCTCAACTATTTAGCCCCTGGAATGTGTTTCTGTGCAGCTAAGCCTAACCCTAACCTTAACCCTAACCCTGACCCTAACCCTAACCCTAACCCTAACCCTAACCCTAACCCTAACCCTAACCCTAAGGCCAACAGGAGATTTCAAATGTATGTTGTGTAGCTTCCCAAGCTCTACTTTGTCAGAAAAAAATGGTTCAGATATCTCTTATGGTTTTCTCACAAATTGAGTTTCCACGTTCTTGCTTCACTAAGGCCAACTCACTGTGTGAGCGTCAAAGCACATCTCTGCACCACTGGAACACTACTTGAGTTATCATTGAGATTTGGGCTTGTAACTACTAATTCTCAACTATTTAGCCCCTGGAATGTGTTTCTGTGCAGCTAACCCTAACCCTAACCCTAACCCTAACCCTAAGGCCAACTCACTGTGTGAGCGTCAAAGCACATCTCTGCACCACTGGAACACTACTTGAGTTATTATCATTGAGATTTAGGCTTGTAACTACTAATTTTCAACTATTTAGCCCCTGGAATGTGTTTCTGTGCAGCTAACCCTAACCCTAACCCTAACCCTAAGGCCAACTTACTGTGTGAGCGTCAAAGCACATCTCTGCACCACTGGAACACTACTTGAGTTATCATTGAGATTTAGGCTTGTAACTACTAATTCTCAACTATTTAGCCCCTGGAATGTGTTTCTGTGCAACCCTAACCCTAACCCTAACCCTAACCCTAATTCTCAACTATTTAGCCCCTGGAATGTGTTTCTGTGCAGCTAAGCCTAAGCCTAACCCTAACCCTAACCCTAACCCTAACCCTAACCCTAACCCTAACACTAAGGCCAACTCACTCCGTGAGCGTCAAAGCACATCTCAGGACCACTGGAACACTACTTGAGTTATCATTGAGATTTAGGCTTGTAACTACTAATTCTCAACTATTTAGCCCCTGGAATGTGTTTCTGTGCAGTTAATGTCAAAAGGTTGTAAGAATAGAGACGTGTTACAAATGTGCTTCTCAGGCGCTAAAAACTCGTTTGCGAGCATAAAAAGGGTAAACATGGGTGTTTGTCTGGAGTGCTATGGGATAGACAGGAGATTTCAAATGTATGTTGTGTAGCTTCCCAGGCTCTACTTTGTCAGGCAAAATGGTTCAGATATCTCTTATGGTTTTCTCACAAATTGAGTTTCTACGTTCTTGCTTCACTAAGGCCAACTCACTGTGTGAGCGTCCAAGCACATCTCTGCACCACTGGAACACTACTTGAGTTATCATTGAGATTTAGGCTTGTAACTACTAATTCTCAACTATTTAGCCCCTGGAATGTATTTCTGTGCAGCTAACCCTTACCCAAACCTTAACCCTAACCCTAACCCTAACACTAACCCTAACCCTTAGGCCAACTCACTCTGTGAGCGTCAAAGCACAACTCTGCACCACTGGAACATTACTTGAGTTATCAATTGAGATTTAGGCTTGTAACTACTAATTCTCAACTATTTAGCCCCTGGAATGTGTTTCTGTGCAGCTAACCCTGACCCTAACCCTAACCCTTACCCTAACCCTAAGGCCAACTCACTGTGTGAGCGTCAAAGCACATCTCTGCACCACTGGAACACTACTTGAGTTATCATTGAGATTTAGGCTTGTAACTACTAATTCTCAACTATTTAGCCCCTGGAATGTGTTTCTGTGCAGCTAACCCTGACCCTAACCCTAACCCTAACCCGTAACCCTTAACCCTAACCTTAACCCCACATTCTAGAACACAACCTCACATTCTAAACCACGACCTCACATTCTAGAACACCTCACATTCTAAACCACGACCTCACATTCTAGAACACGACCTCACATTCTAATTCATGACCTCACATTCTAGAACACGACCTCACATTCTAAACCATGACCTCAAATTTTAGAACACGACCTCACATTCTAAACCATGACCTCACATTCTAGAACACGACCTCACATTCTAGAACACCTCACATTCTAAACCACGACCTCACATTCTAGAACACGACCTCACATTCTAGAACAGTGGTCCACAACCCCCGTCCGTGGATCAATTGGGACTTGGCCGCACAACAAATAATTAATTTATTGTCAGAGTCTGAGTGTTTCTGTGCAGCTAACCCTGACCCTAACCCTAACCCTAACCCTAACCCTAACCCGTAACCCTTAAAGTGCGTATGACAGGTTTCTATGATTTTCTCATTTTGACTTTATTTAGTGTATTCATATCTGTTGTAAATAGAAATTATAGTTTTACACCAATCAGGTCGCTGTTTGTGGAGAAAAGATGATAAACAAGTTGAAAAATACAGGAAGTAAACTAACTGATGACATCACACTAGGGAGACAAAGGTTATGCAGAATTTACACAAAATAAACTCCTTTTTTGACCATTTAAACATTAATTCAACAAAATAAAGGTGTTCACATTTATTTTTATTTGTCAAATCAAAATAATGTGACATTAGATGAGTTTTGGCTCGGTTTACAGTGTTGTTGCTATGGTAATTTCCTAGCGTGATGTCATCATTTACAATCAGAAAGTAAAATTAAAAAGCTAAAAACTGCGAAAACTGTGTAAAATTTGTAAAGAATTTTAGCTAATTTTGAAATATGTTTATCTGAACTACATTTTGGTTAAATGAGTAGCCCGACCTGTCATAGGCCCTTTAACCCTTAACCCTAACCTTAACCCCACATTCTAGAACACAACCTCACATTCTAAACCACGACCTCACATTCTAGAACACCTCACATTCTAAACCACGACCTCACATTCTAGAACACGACCTCACTTTCTAGAACACCTCACATTCTAAACCACGACCTCACATTCTAGAACACGACCTCACATTCTAGAACAGTGGTCCACAACCCCCATCCGTGGATCAATTGGGACTTGGCCGCACAACAAATAATTAATTTATTGTCAGAGTCTGAGCGATCATTTATTTTGAAGAGGACCGGATTCTCTAATCTAGGATACATAAGAGCTTAGATTCTTGGCCAGGACCCGACCCGCAATTCGGGCCGGGTTCGGGTTCACATTTTCCGCTCTTCTGTCGGGCTGAGTCGGGCGGCCCAGGGGGCAGAGGCGCGCACGTGTGTAACATGCGCTAACCCTAACCCTAACCCCTAACCCCTAATCCCTAACCCTAACCCTAACCCTAACCCTAACCCTAAGGCCAACTCACTGTGTGAGCGTCAAAGCACATCTCTGCACCACTGGAACACTACTTGAGTTATCATTGAGATTTAGGCTTGTAACTACTAATTCTCAACTATTTAGCCCCTGGAATGTGTTTCTGTGCATCTAACCCTAACCCTAACCCTAACCCTAACCCTAACCCTAACCCTAAACATCAGTATTTTTTCACCGCGGCACCCACGGTGGAAACTCAAACAAAATGACTGGAGTGTTCACTAACAGACTGTTTATTAAAAATAGAAATACACAAATCATTTATAAGATCCAACAAAAATGTAATTCTCATTCTTCTAATATTGTTTACCTCATTTATTGTTCCGTGTGTCACATACAGTACGTGGGTGAGACCAGGAACAGCTTGGCTCTCCGCATGACACAACATAGATACAACATAACCAACCAGGTAAACACCACAACACCGTTTGTGAGGCATTTCATTCTGCACGGCCTTCAGGCGGTCAGAATGGTAGGCCTACAAAGCAACTCCTCCTGGACGGACCTAGAAAGGAAAAAGCAAGAGAGAAAGTGGATTATGTTACTGGACACAATGGAACCATTTGGGCTCAACGTTAAATACAACTGACGGACTTACCTCTATACAGACCCCTAACCCTAACATCCTACACAGGACCCTAACCCTAACCAATTGGACCCCTTGCCTAACCCTAACCCCTAACCCCAACCCCAACCCTAACCCTCACCCTGACCCCTAACCCTAACCCTAACCCTAACCCTAACCCCTTACCCTAACCCCTAACCCTAACCCTAACCCTAACCCCTAACCCCAACCCTAACCCTCACCCTAACCCCAACCCCAACCCCAACCCTAACCCTCACCCCTAACCCTAACCCTAACCCCTAACCCTAACCCTAACCCTAACCCCTAACCCCAACCCTAACCCTCACCCTAACCCTAACCCTAACCCCTAACCCTAACCCTAATCCTAACCATTCGGAGCCCTCGCCTAAACCTAACCAGGACTCAGGACTTAACATTATTTCGTTTTTACATCCTACACAGGACCCTCACACTAACCCTAACCAATTGGACCCCTTGTCTAACTCATTTTTATTTAATTGTTCACATAAAAATTCAAAAAATGCATTTTTCGAGTTCAGACTGTTTTCTGGTTTTAACATATAATACTTTCACATTTTTGGAAGCTTTTTTGGTTCTTTAAATTCAAATTTTAGTGGTAGCCAATGGGAAGACACCCAGGCCTCAGCCTGAATGCAGAGGGGTGGAGCTTGTGTGGGACTTAGAAAAGCCGCACGGGCTCTCCTTCTCTCATTCCTGACGCGGATGCTCACTGTCAGCCGCAGAGCCACTGAGATCCGTTGTTTATTTTCAAAAATTGTGTGCGTAGACCTGAAGAAGACTCCGTAGAGTCGAATCGTTGTCAGAGCACACAACCATAGCGCTACTTTTTTCATTTTTATTTTTTATTTTTCTATTAAAAAAATATAAAAATTACAAAAAAACAAATAAACCAGTAAAAACAACAAAAAAATATTTATGAACAAAACAACCTTTTACAAACCCACATACCCTTGGGGTATGGCGTATGACTGGCCCAAGAGGCGTCAGGACAGCCGTCCTAGACAAACTCTTGGGACACGACCGGGAGCCACTACACTGACTAGGAGGGCCAGAGCACAGGCTGCCACCAGCAGGAGGCAGTCCCCTGTTCCCCCTCGGGGACGGGCAGTCTACCCAGGTCTTAACCCTAACTCTAAAGCCAACTCACTCTGTTAGCGTCAGAGCACATCTCTGCAGCACTGGAACACTACTTGAGTTATCATTGAGATTTAGGCTTGTAACTACTAATTCTCAACTATTTAGCCCCTGGAATGTGTTTCTGTGCAGCTAACCCTAACCCTAACCCTAACCCTTAGGCCAACTCACTCTGTGAGCGTCAAAGCTCATCTCTGCAGCACTGGAACACTACTTGAGTTATCATTGAGATTTAGGCTTGTAACTACTAATTCTCAACTATTTAGCCCCTGGAATGTGTTTCTGTGCAGTTAATGTCAAGAGGTTGTAAGAATAGAGACGTGTTACAAATGTGCTTCTCAGGCGCTATAAAGTCGTTTGTGAGCATAAAAAAGGTAAACATGGGTGTTTCTCTGGAAAGATATGGGGTAGACAGGAGATTTCAAATGTATGTTGTGTAGCTTCCCAAGCTCTACTTTGTCAGGCAAAATGGTTCAGATATCTCTTATGGTTTTCTCACAAATTGAGTTTCCACGTTCTTGCTTCACTAAGGCCAACTCACTGTGTGAGCGTCAAAGCACATCTCTGCACCACTGGAACACTACTTGAGTTATCATTGAGATTTAGGCTTGTAACTACTAATTCTCAACTATTTAGCCCCTGGAATGTGTTTCTGTGCAGTTAATGTCAAAAGGTTGTAAAAATAGAGACGTGTCACAAATGTGCTTCTCAGACGCTAAAAAGTCGTTTGCGAGCATAAAAAGGGTAAACATGGGTGTTTCTCTGGAATGCTATGGGATAGACAGGGAATTTCAAATGCATGTTGTGTAGCTTCCCAAGCTCTACTTTGTCAGACAAAATGGGTCAGATATCTCTAATGGTTTTCTCACAAATTTAGTTTCCACGTTCTTGCTTCCCTAAGGCCAACTCACTGTGTGAGCGTCAAAGCACATCTCTGCACCACTGGAACACTAATTGAGTTATCATTGAGATTTAGGGTTGTAACTACTATTTCTCAACTATTTAGCCCCTGGAATGTGTTTCTGTGCAGCTAAGCCTAACCCTAACCTTAACCCTAACCCTAACCCTAACCCTAACCCTAACCCTAACCCTAACCCTAACCCTAACCCTAACCCTAAGGCCAACTCACTCTGTGAGCGTCAAAGCACATCACTGCACCACTGGAACACTACTTGAGTTATCATTGAGATTTAGGCTTGTAACTACTAATTCTCAACTATTTAGCCCCTGGAATGTGTTTCTGTGCAGCTAACCCTGACCCTGACCCTAACCCTAACCCTAACCCTAACCCTAACACTAAGCCTAACCCTAACCCTAACCCTAACCCTAACCCTAACCCTAAGGCCAACTCACTGTGTGAGCGTCAAAGCACATCTCTGCACCACTGGAACACTACTTGAGTTTTCATTGAAATTTAGGCTTGTAACTACTAATTCTCAACTATTTAGCCCCTGGAATGTGTTTCTGTGAAGCTAACCCTAACCCTAACCCTAACCCTAGCCCTAACCCTAACCCTAACCCTAACCCTAACTCTAAGGCCAACTCACGTTGTGAGCGTCAAAGCACATATCTGCACCACTGGAACACTACTTGAGTTATCATTGAGATTTAGGCTTGTAACTACTAATTCTCAACTATTTAGCCCCTGGAATGTGTTTCTGTGCAGTTAATGTCAAAAGGTTGTAAGAATAGAGACGTGTTACAAATGTGCTTCTCAGGCGCTAAAAACTCGTTTGCGAGCATAAAAAGGTAAACATGGGTGTTTCTCTGGAATGCTATGGGATAGACAGGAGATTTCAAATGTATGTTGTGTAGCTTCCCAAGCACAGAGATGTGCTTTGACGCTCACACAGTGAGTTGGCCTTAGTGAAGCAAGAACGTGGAAACTCAATTTGTGAGAAAACCATAAGAGATATCTGAACCATTTTGCCTGACAAAGTAGAGCTTGGGAAGCTACACAACATACATTTGAAATCTCCTGTCTATCCCATAGCATTCCAGAGAAACACCCATGTTTACCCTTTTTATGCTCGCAAACGAGTTTTTAGCGCCTGAGAAGCACATTTGTAACACGTCTCTATTCTTACAACCTTTTGACATTAACTGCACAGAAACACATTCCAGGGGCTAAATAGTTGAGAATTAGTAGTCACAAGCCTAAATCTCAATGATAACTCAAGTAGTGTTCCAGTGGTGCAGAGATGTGCTTTGACGCTCACACAGTGAGTTGGCCTTAGTGAAGCAAGAACGTGGAAACTCAATTTGTGAGAAAACCATAAGAGATATCTGAACCATTCTGCTTGACAAAGTAGAGATTGGGAAGCTACACAACATACATTTGAAATATCCTGTCTATCCCATAGCATTCCAGAGAAACACCCATGTTTACCCTTTTTATGCTCGCAAACGAGTTTTTAGCGCCTGAGAAGCACATTTCTAACACGTCTCTATTCTTACAACCTTTTGACATTAACTGCACAGAAACACGTGCCAGGGGCTAAATAGTTGAGAATTAGTAGTTACAAGCCTAAATCTCAATGATAACTCAAGTAGTGTTCCAGTGGTGCAGAGATGTGCTTTGACGCTCACACAGTGAGTTGGCCTTAGTGAAGCAAGAACGTGGAAACTCAATTTGTGAGAAAACCATTAGAGATATCTGAACTTTTTTGCCTGACAAAGTAGAGGTTGGGAAGCTACGCAACATACATTTGAAATCTCCTGTCTATCCCATAGCATTCCAGAGAAACACCCATGTTTACCCTTTGTATGCTCGCAAACGAGGTTTTAGCGCCTGAGAAGCACATTTGTAACACTTTTCTGTTCTTACAACCTTTTGACATTAACTGTACAGAAACACATTCCAGGGGCTAAATAGTTGAGAATTAGTAGTTACAAGCCTAAATCTCAATGATAACTCAAGTAGTGTTCCAGTGGTGCAGAGATGTGCTTTGACGCTCACACAGTGAGTTGGCCTTAGTGAAGCAAGAATGTGGAAACTCAATTTGTGAGAAAACCATAAGAGATATCTGAACCATTTTGCCTGACAAAGTAGAGCTTGGGAAGCTACACAACATACATTTGAAATCTCCTGTCTATCCCATAGCATTCCAGAGAAACACCCATGTTTATCCTTTTTATGCTCGCAAACGAGTTTTTAGCGCCTGAGAAGCACATTTGTAACACGTCTCTATTCTTACAACCTTTTGACATTAACTGCACAGAAACACATTCCAGGGCTAAATAGTTGAGAATTAGTAGTTACAAGCCTAAATCTCAATGATAACTCAAGTAGTGTTCCAGTGGTGCAGAGATGTGCTTTGACGCTCACACAGTGAGTTGGCCTTAGTGAAGCAAGAACGTGGAAACTCAATTTGTGAGAAAACCATAAGAGATATCTTAACCATTTTGCCTGACAAAGTAGAGCTTGGGAAGCTACACAACATACATTTGAAATCTTCTGTCTATCCCATAGCATTCCTGAGAAACACCCATGTTTACCCTTTTTATGCTCGCAAACGAGTTTTTAGCGCCTTAGAAGCACATTTGTAACACGTCTCTATTCTTACAACCTTTTGACATTAACTGCACAGAAACACATTCCAGGGGCTAAATAGTTGAGAATTAGTAGTCACATGCCTAAATCTCAATGATAACTCAAGTAGTGTTCCAGTGGTGCAGAGATGTGCTTTGACGCTCACACAGTGAGTTGGCCTTAGTGAAGCAAGAACGTGGAAACTCAATTTGTGAGAAAACCATAAGAGATATCTTAACCATTTTGCCTGACAAAGTAGAGCTTGGGAAGCTACACAACATACATTTGAAATCTCCTGTCTATCCCATAGCATTCCAGAGAAACACCCATGTTTACCCTCTTTTTATGCTCAAGAAACGAGGTTTTAGCGCCTGAGAAGCACATTTGTAACACTTTTCTTTTCTTACAACCTTTTGACATTAACTGCACAGAAACACATTCCAGGGGCTAAATAGTTGAGAATTAGTAGTTACAAGCCTAAATCTCAATGATAACTCAAGTAGTGTTCCAGTGGTGCAGATATGTGCTTTGACGCTCACACAGTGAGTTGGCCTTAGTGAAGCAAGAACGTGGAAACTCAATTTGTGAGAAAACCATAAGAGATATCTGAACCATTTTGCCTGACAAAGTAGAGATTGGGAAGCTACACAACATACATTTGACATATCCTGTCTATCCCATAGCATTCCAGAGAAACACCCATGTTTACCCTTTTTATGCTCGCAAACGAAGCTTTTTAGCGCTCTGAGAAGCACATTTGTAACACGTCTCTATTCTTACAACCTTTGACATTAACTGCACAGAAACACATTCCAGGGGCTAAATAGTTGAGAATTAGTAGTTACAAGCCTAAATCTCAATGATAACTCAAGTAGTATTCCAGTGGTGCAGAGATGTGCTTTGACGCTCACACAGTGAGTTGGCCTTAGTGAAGAAAGAACGTGGAAACTCAATTTGTGAGAAAACCATAAGAGATATCTGAACCATTTTGCCTGACAAAGTAGAGCTTGGGAAGCTACACACAACATACATTTGAAATCTCCTGTCTATCCCATAGCATTCCAGAGAAACACCCATGTTTACCCTTTTTATGCTCGCAAACGAGTTTTTAGCGCCTGAGAAGCACATTTGTAACACGTCTCTATTCTTACAACCTTTTGACATTAACTGCACAGAAACACATTCCAGGGGCTAAATAGTTGAGAAATTGGTAGTTACAAGCCTAAATCTCAATGATAACTCAAGTAGTGTTCCAGTGGTGCAGAGATGTGCTTTGACGCTCATACAGTGAGTTGGCCTTAGTGAAGCAAGCAAGAACGTGGAAACTCAATTTGTGAGAAACCATAAGAGATATCTGAACCATTCTGCTTGACAAAGTAGAGATTGGGAAGCTACACAACATACATTTGAAATATCCTGTCTATCCCATAGCATTCCAGAGAAACACCCATGTTTACCCTTTTATGCTCGCAAACGAGTTTTTAGCGCCTGAGAAGCACATTTCTAACACGTCTCTATTCTTACAACCTTTTGACATTAACTGCACAGAAACACGTGCCAGGGGCTAAATAGTTGAGAATTAGTAGTTACAAGCCTAAATCTCAATGATAACTCAAGTAGTGTTCCAGTGGTGCAGAGATGTGCTTTGACGCTCACACAGTGAGTTGGCCTTAGTGAAGCAAGAACGTGGAAACTCAATTTGTGAGAAAACCATTAGAGATATCTGAAACTTTTTGCCTGGACAAAGTAGAGGTTGGGAAGCTACGCAACATACATTTGAAATCTCCTGTCTATCCCATAGCATTCCAGAGAAACACCCATGTTTACTCCTTTGTATGCTCATAAACTGAGGTTTTAGCGCCTGACAAGCACATTTGTAACACTTTTCTGTTCTTACAACCTTTTGACATTAACTGTACAGAAACACATTCCAGGGGCTAAATAGTTGAGAATTAGTAGTTACAAGCCTAAATCTCAATGATAACTCAAGTAGTGTTCCAGTGGTGCAGAGATGTGCTTTGACGCTCACACAGTGAGTTGGCCTTAGTGAAGCAAGAATGTGGAAACTCAATTTGTGAGAAAACCATAAGAGATATCTGAACCATTTTGCCTGACAAAGTAGAGCTTGGGAAGCTACACAACATACATTTGAAATCTCCTGTCTATCCCATAGCATTCCAGAGAAACACCCATGTTTACCCTTTTATGCTCATAAACGAGTTTTTAGCGCCTGAGAAGCACATTTGTAACATCGTCTCTATTCCTCTACAATCCTTTTGACATTAACTGCACAGAAACACATTCCAGGGGCTAAATAGTTGAGAATTAGTAGTTACAAGCCTAAATCTCAATGATAACTCAAGTAGTGTTCCAGTGGTGCAGAGATGTGCTTTGACGCTCACACAGTGAGTTGGCCTTAGTGAAGCAAGAACGTGGAAACTCAATTTGTGAGAAAACCATAAGAGATATCTTAACCATTTTGCCTGACAAAGTAGAGCTTGGGAAGCTACACAACATACATTTGAAATCTACTGTCTATCCCATAGCATTCCAGAGAAACACCCATGTTTACCCTTTTTATGCTCGCAACGTAGTTTTTAGCGCCTTAAAAGCACATTTGTAACACGTCTCTATTCTTACAACCTTTTGACATTAACTGCACAGAAACACATTCCAGGGGCTAAATAGTTGAGAATTAGTAGTCACATGCCTAAATCTCAATGATAACTCAAGTAGTGTTCCAGTGGTGCAGAGATGTGCTTTGGCGCTCACACAGTGAGTTGGCCTTAGTGAAGCAAGAACGTGGAAACTCAATTTGTGAGAAAACCATAAGAGATATCTTAACCATTTTGCCTGACAAAGTAGAGCTTGGGAAGCTACACAACATACATTTGAAATCTCCTGTCTATCCCATAGCATTCCAGAGAAACACCCATGTTTACCCTTTTTATGCTCGCAAACGAGGTTTTAGCGCCTGAGAAGCACATTTGTAACACTTTTCTGTTCTTACAACCTTTTGACATTAACTGTACAGAAACACATTCCAGGGGCTAAATAGTTGAGAATTAGTAGTTACAAGCCTAAATCTCAATGATAACTCAAGTAGTGTTCCAGTGGTGCAGATATGTGCTTTGACGCTCACACAGTGAGTTGGCCTTAGTGAAGCAAGAATGTGGAAACTCAATTTGTGAGAAAACCATAAGAGATATCTGAACCATTTTGCCTGACAAAGTAGAGATTGGGAAGCTACACAACATACATTTGAAATATCCTGTCTATCCCATAGCATTCCAGAGAAACACCCATGTTTACCCTTTTTATGCTCGCAAACGAGTTTTTAGCGCCTGAGAAGCACATTTGTAACACGTCTCTATTCTTACAACCTTTTGACATTAACTGCACAGAAACACATTCCAGGGGCTAAATAGTTGAGAATTAGTAGTTACAAGCCTAAATCTCAATGATAACTCAAGTAGTATTCCAGTGGTGCAGAGATGTGCTTTGACGCTCACACAGTGAGTTGGCCTTAGTGAAGAAAGAACGTGGAAACTCAATTTGTGAGAAAACCATAAGAGATATCTGAACCATTTTGCCTGACAAAGTAGAGCTTGGGAAGCTACACAACATACATTTGAAATCTCCTGTCTATCCCATAGCATTCCAGAGAAACACCCATGTTTACCCTTTTTATGCTCAGAACGAGTTTTTAGCGCCTGAGAAGCACATTTGTAACACGTCTCTATTCTTACAACCTGTTGACATTAACTGCACAGAAACACATTCCAGGGGCTAAATAGTTGAGAATTAGTAGTTACAAGCCTAAATCTCAATGATAACTCAAGTAGTGTTCCAGTGGTGCAGAGATGTGCTTTGACGCTCATACAGTGAGTTGGCCTTAGTGAAGCAAGAACGTGGAAACTCAATTTGTGAGAAAGCCATAAGAGATATCTGAACCTTTTTGCCTGACTTAGTAGAGCTTGGGTAGCTACTCACATTTCATTTGAAATCTCCTGTCTATCCCATAGCATTCCAGAGAAACACCCATGTTTACCCTTTTTATGCTCAGCGCCTGAGAAGCACATTTGTAACACGTCTCTATTCTTACAACCTTTGACATTAACTGCACAGAAACACATTCCAGGGGCTAAATAGTTGAGAATTAGTAGTTACAAGCCTAAATCTCAATGATAACTCAAGTAGTATTCCAGTGGTGCAGAGATGTGCTTTGACGCTCACACAGTGAGTTGGCCTTAGTGAAGCAAGAACGTTGAATCTCAATTTGTGAAAACCATAAGAGATATCTGAACCATTTTGCCTGACAAGAGCTTGGGAAGCTACACAACATACATTTGAAATCTCCTGTCTATCCCATAGCATTCCTGAGAAACACCCATGTTTACCCTTTTTATGCTAGAAAACGAGTTTTTAGCGCCTGAGAAGCACATTTGTAACACGTCTCTATTCTTACAACCTTTTGACATTAACTGCACAGAAACACATTCCAGGGGCTAAATAGTTGAGAATTAGTAGTTACAAGCCTAAATCTCAATGATAACTCAAGTAGTGTTCCAGTGGTGCAGAGATGTGCTTGACGCTCACACAGTGAGTTGGCCTTAGTGAAGCAAGAACGTGGAAACTCAATTTGTGAGAAAACCATAAGAGATATCTGAACCATTTTGCCTGACAAAGTAGAGCTTGGGAAGCTACACAACATACATTTGAAATCTCCTGTCTATCCCATAGCATTACAGAGAAACACCCATGTTTACCCTTTTTATGCTTGCAAACGAGTTTTTAGCGCCTGAGAAGCACATTTGTAACACGTCTCTATTCTTACAACCTTTTGACATTAACTGCACAGAAACACGTGCCAGGGGCTAAATAGTTGAGAATTAGTAGTTACAAGCCTAAATCTAAACTATAACTCAAGTAGTGTTCCAGTGGTGCAGAGATGTGCTTTGACGCTCACACAGTGAGTTGGCCTTAGTGAAGAAAGAACGTGGAAACTCAATTTGTGAGAAAACCATAAGAGATATCTGAACCATTTTGCCTGACAAAGTAGAGCTTGGGAAGCTACACAACATACATTTGAAATCTCCTGTCTATCCCATAGCATTCCAGAGAAACACCCATGTTTACCCTTTTTATGCTCGCAAACGAGTTTTTAGCGCCTGAGAAGCACATTTGTAACACGTCTCTATTCTTACAACCCTTTGACATTAACTGCACAGAAACACATTCCAGGGGCTAAATAGTTGAGAATTAGTAGTTACAAGCCTAAATCTCAATGATAACTCAAGTAGTGTTCCAGTGGTGCAGAGATGTGCTTTGACGCTCATACAGTGAGTTGGCCTTAGTGAAGCAAGAACGTGGAAACTCAATTTGTGAGAAAACCATAAGAGATATCTGAACCATTATGCCTGACAAAG
>CM033639.1:22400329-22482403 GCA_019453435.1 Rhinogobius similis | reverse complement strand
TTCTGACCATCTGATCAGATGTTAAATGAACAAACTTTTCAATGGCGGCGTGTGCCACATTATTGATAATCTTGAATAATAATTTGAGGTTGGCCAATTTAATTGTATTGTCAAAGTTGAGCATTTTATATTTGAGTCAGTATCTGACAGTGATGATAAATCCGTGGTTTCCTGTCTAGAATTTTAAGTGCTTTCTTATATAAAGTTTCTAAAGGTTTTATTGTAGTTTGGTTGGCTTGTGACCAACCGAAACACCAAACATCAGACGAGGGATTATCATTGCATTGAAATAGATTTTTGCTCGTTGTTTTGTTAATGAGTTTCGTATGGATTTAAAAGTAGATAGATTGTGTTTTAGTTTATTGCAAACGTTTTTAATGTGTTTTTTAAAATTTAGTCTATTGTCTTGTGTTAGGCCGAGGTATTTGTATTCATCAACATTTTTAATTGTTTCTCCGTTAACTGTGATTGAGGGATATGTCCTTTTATTTTGTTTTGCGGAGAAAAACATTGCTGCTGTTTTACCTACATTTAGCATTAAACAAGAATCATTTAAATATTTTACAATTTTTTCCATTGCCATTGATAATTTGGCTGCCACATACTCAAAGTCCTTCCCATCTGTGTAGATGACAGTGTCGTCCGCATACATCTGAACACCAACATCGTCACACACAGATGGGAGGTCATTAATGTACAGGCTGAACAGTAGTGGCCCAAGGATCGATCCCTGTGGGACTCCCATTGTACAGCTTCTCAGTTTAGATACTTGCTCATTTACACGAACACACTGGGAGCGCCCCGTCTTAACACAATACTTAAATATTTAAAGTCCTTAAATCATGGCTAAACTCGCTCTGATCATTTCTGCCTGCTGCAGCACATCCACACAATGACGTCTTTTCAGCGCTAACTTTACCAGCTTGTATATAGCGCTCGCGCCATCTGCTGGATGCACTCAGTAAGTGTCATTTCATCATGACTAATAACACAGGGCACAGAATGAAGAAGAAACTTTTTTGTTTTTAAACATGAGATGACAAATTTAAGGCACTCAAGAGCACATTTAAAGGCTAACAGCAATATGAAAAATGCAGAATATTTTTCCTTTAAATTATTTCCGAATAAGGTTTCAAATTTTAAAAAAACCCAAACGATCCACAATTTCCCGCTCCACTGTATGTTATGAATTGTCACACTTTAAGGTGATGGGATTATGTTGAGAGGGTAGTAGCTCCAGCCGAGGACCACACGAGGTTCTGTACAGACCAAAGACATGAAAGCTCTGAGCGTCACACAAAACTTAATGGGTACTCGAGACAAAAAAGCCAACAAATAAATGTCCGTTTGTGTGTTCCAGAGAGGAATGTGACGTGCGTTTTGAACCAGAGCTGCTCCTTGCCCTGTCCCTTCCAAGGACAGATCATCGAGGCCCACTGGATTCGTGAGGATAAGCTACAGATTCCGATTGTAGTTTACCCCAAGGACCGACCAGAGCCTTTGCGCGGGGAGTTCAGGAACATGAGCTCCCTGTCCCTGGAGCCTGAAGGGGGCGCTGTGCTGCTGCTCAGTGGAGTCCAGGCGCAGCACGAGGGACTGTACCGCTGCTCCGTGACCTCCAGCTCAGGACACACGAGGCGCCGCGTGCGCCTCACACTGCACAGTGAGTCACACGAATAATCTACGACTAATTCAGAGATAATTCAGTAATAATACACTAGATCAGCGCAACTCAAGGCCCAGGGAATCTAACCAGGCCCTCCAAAGGTTAAGGTCAAAGGTCAAAGGTCAACCCATCAAAAAATATAGAATATATTTCATCTCTTGTTTAGTCCTGGTTAAGACCTGATTTTGTTCTGGTTTAGACCTGTTTTAGGCCTTATTTAGTCCTGGTTAAACCAGATTTAGCCCTGCTTTAGTCCTGCTTTAGTCCTGGATTAGACCAGGTTTAATCCTGGTTTAGTCCTGGTTTACTCCTGGTTTAGACCTGCTTTAGACCCGCTTTAGACCAGGTTTAGTCCTGGTTTAGTCCTGGTTCAGTTATGCAGATGTTGTTAAAGTCTATTACATGTTTTTCGTTTTTCAAAAGCGTTTTCTGCCTTGAGGACGAAACCATTTGATAAACCATTTGATAATGAAGTTGAATTGTCCTGAACTGGACGAGATGAGATGGACTGAACTGTTGTCTGTCTCAGATGGAGCCGACCTCAAATACCTCTGGACACTCTGGACACTGTTACCTTTGATTGCAGCCGCTGTGGGCCTCGGTATCTACTTTTATCGAAGAAAAAAAAAGGTACATGATATTTTAATGTGTTTTTTCCAGGTTTGAACAAAGACTAAATCAGGGTTTGCTTTGATTACAAAACTCAGAGTAATGATTGTTAATTTTGTCCCATATTTTCAGTGTCTTTTATTCATATTATGATTTTATTTGTTGTTTACTCTTCGCCAAAGTCACCGTCTACGTCCCGTCAAAATGTGAATGGTCATCTAAACGGCTCGAACCACAACACTGGAAAGGGAACGGCGGCAGTAACGTCCAACACTGGAAAGGGAACGGAGGCAGTAACGTATTCCGCGTTGGAGATGCAAGTGCTTAAAGGGTTTAATCTGACACAGTGACTTTTCCGCTCTTTTAACCCATGTCCCTTCGTCAAAAACACACCTGGAGTTGCATTTAGCTTCATTCGAGCTATTTTTAGGAATCCTGGTCTGAAAATCCCCGCCCTCCGACCGTCGAAAACGCTCTCTGCTGAACTCCTTCGCCTAAACGTGCCTTTAAGTGCCAGAGCAAGCAGAACCACACACAGATTTAGATGCCAAACTTAAAGCAGAACTAAGTAACTTCAGCGACAGAGCTCCCCCTGCAGGGCTCTTCTGAAAATACACTGCCAGTAAAAGACGCCAAAAGATTTTTTTCCTCTTTGTTTTTGTACCTTTTTATTCAAATAAGGAAGTACAATCACATACAAAAACATTTCATATCATTTCATGAGAGCAAAGGTTTCTCAGAACAGTCGTCTTTGAGATTGGTTTTCCACACAGAGACAGCAGGGGGCGACAGCGAGAGCTTCAAACGCCCGAAAATACATTGACAACATCCCCAAAGACTTTAACTAGATAAAAATGTTACTTAGTTCTACTTTAAGATACTCAAGAGCATATTTGAAGGCTAATAGCATTATGAAAATGCTTTAACATATCAGCAATATCAGGAATTTAACCCACAACCTCCCACTTTTATCACCAGAAGTTTAAGTGCGTATGATGTGTTATTTGATGTGTTAATACCTGTTGTAAATATAAGTTACAGTTTTACACTGATCAAGTAGCCGTTTGTGCAGAAAACTTGAAAAATCTGTGGAAAAGAGATAACAGGAAGTGGCCAGTATGATGTCATCGTTTACAACCAGGAAGTAACAAAATGGCTTTTTTAGCAAGATTTTAAACATATTTATCTTCTGCATTTTAGTTCAGTGACTAGTCCAACCTGTCAGAGGCACTTTAAAGGCCCTGTACCTGATTTTTATTGTTTCGAAACGTGAAAAACAGATCTAGTTTTAGTTAAAGTCTTTCCATCATCTCATGTGTCTCTCACTTTAATGCAGTCCATCATAAATATTCACCTCCATGAGTTTAGACACACTTTTCACCAGAGCGCTAAAGCTAACAAACATTAGCATGCTAACTAGGGCTGCACGATTTTGGAAATTAGTGCGATTTGGGCGTCATGTCTTGTGGTAACGATATTATCGCGATATTTTCCCTCATTTTCATATCTTTTAAATTTATTTTCTAGGTATAAAGGATAAGAGTTGAGTAGACCTGTCACAATAACAAATTTTGATATCACGATAAACTATAAAAATTAGACTTCTTTAAACACTGATAAAGTAAACCTAAAGCTGGAAAAGTAAATGTTAAATATTGATAAAACCATGAGCTAATATAATCAGCAGAATTAAACACTTTTCCAGTAAATTGGTGCAGATTATGAGTCATAAAATGTATTTATTTTACTCTCTGGAATCCAAATCTTAACACAAAGAAAAAGTGCTTTCAAAACATTCACTTGATAAATATTAAGCCCCAGAAATGTAGTTCTTTCTTTGACATATTGAACGATAAGTCGATGTAGTATTTATTGTGACAGGCCTACAATGAAGTACTCAACTCTTAGTTTAAAATATACAAATACACACACACTGGAGACATTTGGAGAGTTAAAACCTGGAGTTACTTTGTCCGTTACTCTGAAAACCATAAAAGTACAATACTGAGGCATTTTAAACGTATCAGACATTTTATTCGCCTTCGTTTATGTTTGTGTGAAATAATGAAAAAAGTTATGAGGATTTTGAAGCAGGAGGTTTAACAAAAACACTTCACTTGCCATTTTTGTACTTTTGGGGTGAACATTTGAGGGCGCGTCTGATTGGTCAAAAGTAAAAACAAGCTCAGCCGCACAAGAAACGAAAGATTAATGCGTTAAACCTTTTGAAATGATCGTGCATCTCTGTGATATGCAGAACAACGAGTGCAACAACGATATTTATTGTGCAGCTCTAATGTAGAAGCACTTTTCATCAGTCTCGGGTAAAGCTAACAAACATTAGCATGCTAACGCTGCACTTCCTGCTTCCCTCATTGGATAAAACGCGCTAAAAACCGATGCAGAGTAAAAGGTCTGGTCTCATTTTCACCTGAAGAGATGCTTTTACAATAAATCTGAGCTGGAGCGACACAGATTTGACTTTATTACATGCAAAAAAATCGGGAACATGGAGTAATTTATTTCTTTATGTTTCACAGCAGTAAAAATCAAGTACAGGCCCTTTAAGTTATATTATGTTAAACGGTGTAAAGTTGTGGGTTAGATTCCTGTTTTTGCAAACTGTACACACACTCACATACACAAAGTTTACATGAGTTTTATAAGCGTGCAGTATTTGTATGGATTTTTATAATATAATTGTTTTTTAAATGACATTCCAAATGCACTACAGGCCTTTATTGGAAATGTATGTAGCGTTTTTAAGCATTTTCTACTCCTTTTTGAAAGCTTTCTCTTGCACTTTACTTCAGAAATATTCAGTCTGGTACTGATTCGTAAAACTCCTGTCCAAAATGTGATCCACATAAATGTAAATAATATATGTCACACAATAACAATTATTCCTAACCAGTTTTTATTTCAGGCAAGTGTGTGTTTTGTCACTATTGGGATCGTATAATCCCTTGATTTTCTACCAATGGCTGCGAAATCTGGTGTGCTTTGAGGTTTTGAGGAAAAAAATGTCGAAGTTGCTCAGGAACTCAAAAAAAAAAAAAAAAGGCAAATTAGTCAACTGCATCCACATTTTATGATTCTTTTAACTCAAATTGCAGTTATTGCCACTTTAAGTAAATACTAAAGTGTTTAATTGTGCCATTTATTTATTCCTGGACACATCTTTTACTTGGAAATAGGTTTAGTAAAAGATTTTACCAAAAAACTGCTCCAGAGTACATAAATAAGTTTCAATATTATCGTCTATTATCTTATATTTTTCTATTGTACATGAAAATGTGTTATCGTGACGGGCCAAACAGCACCTTTAATGTTCCGTTACATTTCTCCGATTCCGGTTCGCTCTTGCCTGTTTAATTTCTTTCAAACAGCAGCACCGGACTGAACTTCTCTGTTTTGTGAAGTTGTGTGGCGTCCAGAGGTTCTAATCTCGGAGCTACACTTTTACTGACCCTCTGTTTTTAATGCATTCACACTCTGAACTTAAACACTGCCCTGGATTAGACCACACACCTCTTTGTTACTTGCCATATCATGTCGTCTGCAAGTTTACTGAATGTATTGTCTGTTTTTAAAGTCATGAAGTTAGTTTTAGTTTAAAAAATGTATATCGCTGTTGCATCTTTTTCTTACAGATGTTTTTACGTTTTGTTTTTATGCAGTGTTAAACTTAAGTCTGCTGGACATTTGTTACAAAGCTAATTGAAACCAAAGATCGCATTGACAAAGGTGGATAACTGACAAAGATTATACTCAAGAGACCAAAACTCACAAAAGAAGGTTAAAACCAAATTAAAACTGAATGAAATTAGTCATCTGAGTTTCAGAAGTCTTGTTTTTCTATTCATTGCTTCGGTCGATTGAGATTAAAGGTCGTAAAAATGCTACAAGAAGTGCACTTTTCTCTATACTTACACTCATTTCAGGGCAATAGTTTAATCCATTGCGTACAATATTTACTCCAGATAAATGTTTATTATAGTTTGTTTGTTTAAACGGTCATTTGTCAATATTGTGTCATGTATGTGGATGTTGGTCCTTGTTTACGGTCCGGTTGCTATGGTAACAGTTGAGGAATTAGCTCTATTTCATGTTTGTGCTCATGTTCAACCAGGAAGTAAGGACTGAAATAAAAAATTGGATGAATTGAACTTTTCTGTCTTCATCGATATCCTTATTTTTGGTGCACCACTTCTGTTTAACTGTTCCTTGGAAAAACTCTTGAGGGCTGAACATGAACTTGATGAATTGTACTTTTTATGATTTTATTTTGTGTATCCCTAAAACAAATATATTGTCAGCACTGGAATATTTAATAATATAATATAAATAAAATAAAGGACGGCAAAACAGCGACTGATCAATCCGAAGTCACTTTTGAGTCTGATGTGATTCTGTGTCTCCTGATTTAAATTGTTTGATTGTTGTTATGCTCCGTCGTACTACTGCAGTATATTTTTATTTTGTAACAGTAATATACTAATGGGAAGCACGTGAAAAAGTAACATATTGCAATAAGGAAATTAAAAGGTCTTACGCCTCTGCTCGTCTGACATGGAACAGAAGAACATGTTTTTTTCTCGTGTTACTCAAACATCTTTGGGAGAGTTTCTGTGCTTGGACTCCACACAACAACTGCATCCGTTCTTTCAGTTATAATGATATTAAATTTGAAATTGTACTGGAGGACAAGTCAAAAGATTTTACAATTAATACCTTGATTATTATGGCAGTTTTTTTTAAATTCAGAAATGTAAATTTGGTAACACTAAACCTTTATTTAATGTGAACTGCCATCACTAAATGATTCTTTGAGCAGATGTAAATCCCAAAATGCACTTTGGCTGTATGATAACATGGACGCACATTCTCTAAACCCGTGGCACTTTAAATAAGGCTTTCGTTTTATTTGTTTATTTGTTTTGATTCATTTTATTTCAAATTTGTTTAATGTTTGACCTGCTTAGATTGAACTGTCCAATGTTTTGTAAGTCTGTTTGCTTTAGAAAACGTATTAATAATAAAAAATAAATAAAAGTTTTACACAAAAATAGCTAAACAGGAAATAACATCATAACGTTTATGAAAACTGTCAAACTGGAGACAAATAGGCAAAAATGTTTATTCAAATCTTAAAAAATCATGTGTCGTCTAACCTGCCATACAGACTCATTTATTACGTTTTTTGTGTGTTTTTTGCTGAAGTTGAGGTTCGGTTGCGGGTTGGACGCTGGAGGTTTGTTGCGCTGTTAAACCCGCTCCAAATGCATCATTCTGCTTCATTTACTTCATTCGCTGCGTAAATCCAGATCATCCTCCACGGCCGAGTTCCGCTGATACTAAAGGGACGTGGAATAAGATTAAACATTCACTGGAACAGTCTGAAAAACGAGTGTAAAACGAAATATAGGAAGAAGTTTGTTTTGTACTCGGGACTGAGAAGAGCCGTTGTTGCCAGATTGGGCGGTTTTCCGCGTTGGGAGGGTGCATATATTTTGAGCTGTTTTTGGATGTCTCAGGCGGGAATTTGAAAATGAAAAATAGATTAATTTCTTCATAATTGATAAATAAAAGTTTAAAATTACAGGAAGTGTGTCATCAAAATGTGACGTACAGTTGAAAATAAATAGACAGTTAACGCTCTTATAAATGTCAAACAGGGGACAAAATGTTTAGTAAAATCTTAAATACAATCATATTCAGTGTATATTAGTCAAACATGTCTAACCTGTCAACTTTAAACGCACCATACAATCAGATGGTGGGATTGTATAGTTGCCAAATAAGGGTTTATCTGGTGTGAGCCGTTGTTTTGGTCATGGTTTTACCGTTGCAACTGTGCTTTGTCTGCCATTTAAATAGTAATTTTGGAAAGTTTATAATTTGGGCTGGTTTTCATTGATCTTGGCGGATTTTATGTGGACTTTGGGCTGGAAACTATCAGTACAATCTGGCAACACTGGAACACCAGCGCCGCAGCAGTAGCAGCAGCAGCAGCAACACCGGCGTCAAACAACTACAAGTGAGTGTAATAAATGTGTGTTAATGCGTTATTAGACGTACACTGACCTTCTATAACCGAATCCTTCGCGTTCACGCCGGATCCGCGCGTCGTTGTCGTGTTCTGCACTTTTTCTTTCGACACTTTCACTTCATTCATTGACACGAAATAGAATTATTCGGCCAAAAGGGACTGTGTGCGTCTCAAACATGTGCGTATGGCGTAAACACGTCCAAACAGCGCGTAAAAGTAATAACAGTGAACGGGACGCGATCCGGGCACGCGTTTGTTGAAGCCTGGGTGACGTTTTTACGTTCTTACGCGTGGATTCCGGCACCAGCAGGTTGTTGTTTTTTTGTTGTTGCGATTTTAGCCATAGATTCCAGGAGTACGCGCTGCAGACACTGGTGCAGTCTCCGTGATGCCCAGGTCTACGGTGTGTGCCACTGGTACAGCTGGATTTGTGTACACTCTCTACAAATACGTCACGACCATTACCCTCACGTACTTTAGTGCTTTCTCTCCGTTTAGAGACCGGTACAAACTTTACTTTACGCCTAGTTCTGCTGGTGTCATGCTACAAAATGTTATTTATTTGACGTTAATCGGCCTCGTATTGGCGGAGAAAGGAGGCAAAATGGTGAATGAATGAAAGCGCAAACGAGCACGGAAGCGTCACACTTCGTCTCGCGCCGCTCGTTTGAAAAATCCCACCCTCTAACAGTGTTTTTCAACATTTTTGTGGCACGTGTTTTGGGTCTAAAAGCTACCACGGCACGCCACCTACCACTAAAACAAAATCACAAAATCAGAGCATTTAGTTAAAGATATTATATGTAATGAAGTAAATAATGTCTGTGGTACTGTCTAGTTCTTTAAATTTGGTAATAGTGATGGTTTTGCGTTCATTCTTTGGCGCAGATATGTTGCTCAGAACACTCCAAAAAGGTAAACTAGTTCATTAAATCTGCATTTGTGAATCTGTTCACCACGTTTTAGCCAAAGTGTGTCTGATTTCCATAACGTCTTCAAGTCGTTTATGAATCCAGTGGAAAGGACATTTCGTGTGAACATAATCCCTTTATTCAGCTCGTTTTTTAGTTCCTTGATTTGCCTTCAGGTGTTGCCAGGCGTGCCTTGAAAATATGTCCAGATTGAGTTAAATTCACTCATGGATTCAACATTTACTGTTTTAGTTTGGACTTTTAATCCAAAAATACAAAGCAAAACAGTCACCGTTGCCAAATTTAGTGTCATGAGCGACATTAGCCTTGTTTAATTTTTTTCGCTCTAAAAGGTGCAGTTTGTTATTACTTTCAGCAGATCGTGTGCCACAGAATCGTTACAACTAAAAAAGTGTGCCACAAGTCAAAAAAGGTGCTGCTTTAGATAAAACCTCTTAATAAAAGGAAGCTACATGAATGACACTGTATTTTGTTCTAATCTGAAATGAGAGGCGAATCCAAACCTTTTCTCAGTTTAATAAAGATGAACTATTGTACAAAATAAATACAATAAATTGATTATGAATGAGGGTGCACGGTGGCAGAGCGGCTAGAGCTTCTGCCTCTCAATAAGGAGATCGTGGGTTCGAATCCCAGACCACCCCAACATCGTGGTTTCGAATTCTGAACCACCCTAACATCACACAATCTCTCTGGGTGGAGTCTGCATGTCCTCCCCGTGTTACCGTGGGTTCTCTCCGGGTTCTCCGGCTTCCTCCCACCCTCCAAAGACATGACTGTGTAGGTTAATTGACAACTCTAAATTGTCCCTAGTGAATGAATGTGAGAGTGAATGGTTGTCTGTCCTTGTCTGTCTCTCTGTGTTAGCCCTGCGACGAGTTGGCCACTGTCCAGGGTGTACCCCGCCTAAGGCCCAAAGTCACTGGGATGGGCTCCAGTCACCCGCGACCCCTAACGGGAATAAGCGGTAGTAAATGAATGAATGAATGAATATGAATGATTAAATACTAATAATAACTAATAAAAAGGTACGTTTTGATTTATAAAATAGGCTGCCCTTGTGATAAGTCTTGGCAATTTATATTAATTCAATTTAAACATAAAGAGAAACAATGTTACTTTCAGTTCTGTAAAGGTCATTTCATTCAGTGTAAGACACATTTCAGACAATCTGAGGAAGGCCGTGTTTAAAGGCAGATACTTCTTCTTCTGTCAGGAGTCAGTGTTCTCTCATGGGAGCATTTTGAATTCCAAATTAGAAGGATGGCTATAAAATAAATAAAAACAAACTAAAAAAAAAGTGCAGAGTTGAAAAAGTTAATTTGTATTTTTTTCTATTAAGACATTGTAAAAAAAAGCTATGAGCTCATTTACCTCAAGTGACGACACACGTCCGGTAAATGAGCAAGACAACTCTCTTATTTGAAGAAATTAAGTGAATGAATTAAGTTAATTATTAAAAGAAGACAGGATGAATTTTCCAACTATAAAAAGTAAAGTTAATGGAAGTAAATTATTAATGAAACTCACTCTTACTGAAATAGATAAATAAATAAATAAAATGTAGAACAGAAGAAGAGTAGAATCATAAGAGTAGAATAATAACTGTGTTGTCTGTCATACGCAGTGATGTGTGTCTTTGGCTCACATAAAACATAGCACAGACACAGGGAAAAAAAGATTTGAATAATTTAGAATATAATTTATAGCTCAAGTTTAAGTTAAGACACAAGTTTAAGTCCTGTCCACAAACAGTTCTTCTTAAAGACACATACAGCTGTTGTCTTTTAGTCGTTAAGTGGATTAATCGGTCGATGATGTTTTAGTCGACCAACACTTTTTAGTCTACTTATTATTTTTATTTCGACTTAAAGTATTTATACGACAAAAACAGCAAAAAAGTGAAGATATGGAGTGAGTCAGCTGAAGATTTTGGAGTGAATCATGATTTTGAGTTTCTGTATAAATTGTTATTTTTAGCATGAACTCCGGTGCAGTTGTGTTTTTTTGGTACAGTTTGGGTCAGATACAGAGAGATACTTTGGCCACGCCCCCTTTTTAATCGGTCGATAGGGCAGGTCTTTAGTCGACCGAGAATTTCTTTAATCGACTCCAGCCCTAAAGACACACATGCAGGAGGTGTTTGGGCCTTCGGAGGGTTGTCTCCAGCGTTGGTGGCAAAACCCTCTGAAGAAGCCGCCCAAACATGTCGGTGAATCCTGCACGTGTGTCTTTAAGAAGAACGGTTTGTGGATTTAACTAAAGAAGACACGATGAACTTTGTCGATAGAAAAATGAAAAAGAAAACGTAAAAGAAGTTATATTTCCTCTGTTAAATTATATCAAATGTACAAACCATATACGTTCTACACTAGGGCTGGGTGATAAAAATGAATCCTGAGCTGGTCCCTGTGACAATCTGCTGTTTTTGTGAAATCGTCGCGTCGTGATTGACTGTTTGTGTCTTTAATGCGGCCGTCTGTTCAAACAGACTTTTTCTCCTGTTGTTTAGCCTCTGAAGCCTCTGAGCAGATGACTTTATTTACCTCTTAAAGGCCAGAGCTACACAATTAAACCAAACCCACACAAAAACAACATGTAATAAGCAATTAACAAAGATTTCTTCCACGAACAACAAAATGTCTTGCTTTGATTTGAACAAAAACTGCTCACACTGTAGTTTGGATTTATACAAACACGTTCTGAAATAAGCCACAAGAGCATGACAATAAGTGATAAAAATGTGTTCAAAAGCGACAAAAACACAACTACAAACTACAAACGCGACTCAATGCAGCAGAACGTGACTAAAAGCGAGAAAGACACGAGCAAAAATGAGAAATGCAACTGAACGTGACAAAAACACGACTCAAAGCAGCAAAATTATGCGTAAAATGTGAATTTGAACAGAATCCTATTATTAAAACATAAATGGCAAATCTGGTCAGAATTAGATATTTGTCCAAACGGTGCAGCTTTGTTAAAGACAACAGAAAAACACAAAGTGAACATGAATCAAGATAAAATAGAAACATGATCTGGCCCCAAGAAAATCGTGATGATAATTGTTTGCCGTATCGAGCAGATCTGCTCTTCAGCAACATCTGCAAAACAAAAAATTATTAATACAAATCCGTCCAATGTTTTGACCTAATTGAAAATGACATCCCTTGGCAATTTATTTAGTTTATTCGTACACAGGGCAATTCAAAGTGCTTTACACAACAGGAAAAGTTGCATTAAAATCACAAAACACAAAAAGACACACAGAATCATTTTAAAATAAAGCGCTTTAAAAGAGAAGAGTGCAGATAGATCTGTCAATCGTTTGCACATCTAAACAGAACTATTTTTAGCCTGGATTTGAACATTGTCAGAGTGGAGGCCTGTCTCACATCTTCAGGGAGACTGTTCCAGATTTTAGCTGCAAAAAACTGAAATGCTGATTCCCCATGTTTAGTCCTGACTCTGGCACCAGCAGGAGGCCGGTCCATGTTTAGTCCTGACTCTGGCACCAGCAGGAGGCCGGTCCGTGTTTAGTCCTGACTCTGGCACCAGAGGCCGGTCCATGTTTAGTCCTGACTCTGGCACCAGAGGCCGGTCCATGTTTAGTCCTGACTCTGGCACCAGCAGGAGGCCGGTCCATGTTTAGTCCTGACTCTGGCACCAGCAGGAGGCCGGTCCGTGTTTAGTCCTGACTCTGGCACCAGAGGCCGGTCCATGTTTAGTCCTGACTCTGGCACCAGAGGCCGGTCCATGTTTAGTCCTGACTCTGGCACCAGCAGGAGGCCGGTCCATGTGTAGTCGTGACTCTAGGCACCAGCAGGAGGCAGGTCCATGTTTAGTCCTGACTCTGGCACCAGCAGGAGGCCGGTCCATGTTTAGTCCTGACTCTGGCACCAGCAGGAGGCCGGTCCATGTTTAGTCCTGACTCTGGCACCAGCAGGAGGCCGGTCCGTGTTTAGTTCTGACTCTGGCACCAGAGGCCGGTCCATGTTTAGTCCTGACTCTGGCACCAGCAGGAGGCCGGTCCATGTGTAGTCCTGACTCTAGGCACCAGCAGGAGGCCGGTCCATGTTTAGTCCTGACTCTGGCACCAGCAGGAGGCCGGTCCGTGTTTAGTCCTGACTCTAGGCACCAGCAGGAGGCAGGTCCATGTTTAGTTCTGACTCTGGCACCAGCAGGAGGCCGGTCCATGTTTAGTCCTGACTCTGGCACCAGCAGGAGGCCGGTCCATGTGTAGTCCTGACTCTAGGCACCAGCAGGAGGCCGGTCCGTGTTTAGTCCTGACTCTAGGCACCAGCAGGAGGCCGGTCCATGTTTAGTCCTGACTCTGGCACCAGCAGGAGGCCGGTCCATGTGTAGTCCTGACTCTTGGCACCTGCAGTTGGCCGGTCCATGTTTAGTCCTGACTCTGGCACCAGCAGGAGGCCGGTCCATGTTTAGTCCTGACTCTGGCACCAGCAGGAGGCCGGTCCGTGTTTAGTCTGACTCTGGCACCAGAGGCGGTCCATGTTTAGTCCTGACTCTGGCACCAGAGGCCGGTCCATGTTTAGTCCTGACTCTGGCACCAGCAGGAGGCCGGTCCATGTGTAGTCGTGACTCTAGGCACCAGCAGGAGGCAGGTCCATGTTTAGTCCTGACTCTGGCACCAGCAGGAGGCCGGGTCCATGTTTAGTCCTGACTCTGGCACCAGCAGGAGGCCGGTCCATGTTTAGTCCTGACTCTGGCACCAGCAGGAGGCCGGTCCGTGTTTAGTTCTGACTCTGGCACCAGAGGCCGGTCCATGTTTAGTCCTGACTCTGGCACCAGCAGGAGGCCGGTCCATGTGTAGTCCTGACTCTAGGCACCAGCAGGAGGCCGGTCCATGTTTAGTCCTGACTCTGGCACCAGCAGGAGGCCGGTCCGTGTTTAGTCCTGACTCTAGGCACCAGCAGGAGGCCGGTCCGTGTTTAGTTCTGACTCTAGGCACCAGCAGGAGGCCGGTCCATGTTTAGTCCTGACTCTGGCACCAGCAGGAGGCCGGTCCATGTGTAGTCCTGACTCTAGGCACCAGCAGGAGGCCGGTCCGTGTTTAGTCCTGACTCTAGGCACCAGCAGGAGGCCGGTCCATGTTTAGTCCTGACTCTGGCACCAGCAGGATGCCGGTCCATGTGTAGTCCTGACTCTAGGCACCAGCAGGAGGCCGGTCCATGTTTAGTCCTGACTCTGGCACCAGCAGGAGGCCGGTCCATGTTTAGTCCTGACTCTGGCACCAGCAGGAGGCCGGTCCGTGTTTAGTCCTGACTCTGGCACCAGAGGCCGGTCCATGTTTAGTCCTGACTCTGGCACCAGAGGCCGGTCCATGTTTAGTCCTGACTCTGGCACCAGCAGGAGGCCGGTCCATGTGTAGTCGTGACTCTAGGCACCAGCAGGAGGCAGGTCCATGTTTAGTCCTGACTCTGGCACCAGCAGGAGGCCGGTCCATGTTTAGTCCTGACTCTGGCACCAGCAGGAGGCCGGTCCATGTTTAGTCCTGACTCTGGCACCAGCAGGAGGCCGGTCCGTGTTTAGTTCTGACTCTGGCACCAGAGGCCGGTCCATGTTTAGTCCTGACTCTGGCACCAGCAGGAGGCCGGTCCATGTGTAGTCCTGACTCTAGGCACCAGCAGGAGGCCGGTCCATGTTTAGTCCTGACTCTGGCACCAGCAGGAGGCCGGTCCGTGTTTAGTCCTGACTCTAGGCACCAGCAGGAGGCCGGTCCGTGTTTAGTTCTGACTCTAGGCACCAGCAGGAGGCCGGTCCATGTTTAGTCCTGACTCTGGCACCAGCAGGAGGCCGGTCCATGTGTAGTCCTGACTCTAGGCACCAGCAGGAGGCCGGTCCGTGTTTAGTCCTGACTCTAGGCACCAGCAGGAGGCCGGTCCATGTTTAGTCCTGACTCTGGCACCAGCAGGAGGCCGGTCCATGTGTAGTCCTGACTCTAGGCACCAGCAGGAGGCGGTCCATGTTTAGTCCTGACTCTGGCACCAGCAGGAGGCCGGTCCGTGTTTAGTCCTGACTCTGGCACCAGAGGCCGGTCCATGTTTAGTCCTGACTCTGGCACCAACAGGAGGCCGGTCCATGTGTAGTCCTGACTCTAGGCACCAGCAGGAGGCCGGTCCATGTTTAGTCCTGACTCTGGCACCAGCAGGAGGCCGGTCCGTGTTTAGTCCTGACTCTAGGCACCAGCAGGAGGCCGGTCCGTGTTTAGTCCTGACTCTAGGCACCAGCAGGAGGCCGGTCCATGTTTAGTCCTGACTCTGGCACCAGCAGGAGGCCGGTCCATGTGTAGTCCTGACTCTAGGCACCAGCAGGAGGCCGGTCCATGTTTAGTCCTGACTCTGGCACCAGCAGGAGGCCGGTCCGTGTTTAGTCCTGACTCTGGCACCAGAGGCCGGTCCATGTTTAGTCCTGACTCTGGCACCAGCAGGAGGCCGGTCCATGTGTAGTCCTGACTCTAGGCACCAGCAGGAGGCAGGTCCATGTTTAGTCCTGACTCTGGCACCAGCAGGAGGCCGGTCCATGTGTAGTCCTGACTCTAGGCACCAGCAGGAGGCAGGTCCATGTTTAGTCCTGACTCTGGCACCAGCAGGAGGCCGGTCCATGTGTAGTCCTGACTCTAGGCACCAGCAGGAGGCCGGTCCATGTTTAGTCCTGACTCTGGCACCAGCAGGAGGCCGGTCCGTGTTTAGTCCTGACTCTAGGCACCAGCAGGAGGCCGGTCCATGTTTAGTCCTGACTGTAGGCACCAGCAGGAGGCCGGTCCGTGTTTAGTCCTGACTCTTGGCACCAGCAGGAGGCCGGGTCCATGTTTAGTCCTGACTCTGGCACCAGCAGGAGGCCGGTCCATGTTTAGTCCTGACTCTAGGCACCAGCAGGAGGCCGGTCCATGTTTAGTCCTGACTCTGGCACCAGCAGGAGGCCGGTCCATGTTTAGTCCTGACTCTGGCACCAGCAGGAGGCCGGTCCATGTTTAGTCCTGACTCTGGCACCAGCAGGAGGCCGGTCCGTGTTTAGTCCTGACTCTGGCACCAGCAGGAGGCCGGTCCATGTTTAGTCCTGACTCTGGCACCAGCAGGAGGCCGGTCCATGTTTAGTCCTGATTCTGGCACCAGCAGGAGGCCGGTCCGTGTTTAGTCCTGACTCTGGCACCAGCAGGAGGCCGGTCCATGTTTAGTCCTGACTCTAGGCACCAGCAGGAGGCCGGTCCGTGTTTAGTCCTGATTCTGGCACCAGCAGGAGGCCGTTCCGTGTTTAGTCCTGACTCTGGCACCAGCAGGAGGCCGGTCCGTGTTTAGTCCTGACTCTGGCACCAGCAGGAGGCCGGGTCCGTGTTTAGTCCTGACTCTGGCACCAACAGGAGGCGGTCCGTGTTTAGTCCTGACTCTGGCACCAGCAGGACGGCGGTCCATGTTTAGTCCTGACTCTGGCACCAGCAGGAGGCCGGTCCATGTTTAGTCCTGACTCTGGCACCAGCAGGAGGCCGGTCCATGTTTAGTCCTGATTCTGGCACCAGCAGGAGGCCGGTCCATGTTTAGTCCTGATTCTGGCACCAGCAGGAGGCCGGTCCGTGTTTAGTCCTGACTCTGGCACCAGCAGGAGGCCGGTCCATGTTTAGTCCTGACTCTAGGCACCAGCAGGAGGCCGGTCCGTGTTTAGTCCTGACTCTGGCACCAGCAGGAGGCCGGTCCATGTTTAGTCCTGATTCTGGCACCAGCAGGAGGCCGGTCCCTGTTTAGTCCTGACTCTAGGCACCAGCAGGAGGCCGGTCCGTGTTTAGTCCTGACTCTGGCACCAGCAGGAGGCCGGTCCGTGTTTAGTCCTGACTCTGGCACCAGCAGGAGGCCGGTCCGTGTTTAGTCCTGACTCTGGCACCAGCAGGAGGCCGGTCCGTGTTTAGTCCTGACTCTGGCACCAGCAGGAGGCCGGTCCGTGTTTAGTCCTGACTCTGGCACCAGCAGGAGGCCGGTCCGTGTTTAGTCCTGACTCTGGCACCAGCAGGAGGCCACTCAAAGACTCGTTTTTAAATTGCTAACTGGAGACTGATTACTTTGTTAAATATTCAGACTTCTCAGACTTCTTACAAAAGATTGAAGAAAGGACAAGATAAAATTATTAATGAAACTCAAACAGGATTCATGTTAAAACGCTGTAAGCTTCAATAAAAGACCCGTGTTGGATTTAAGTGACTTCTCTGAATATGTGCCGCTCAACGCATGAATAATGGGGAATTTTTTGGACTTTTACAGAGCTTTCGATACAGTTGAACAAACGAGAATTGCATCATACCTCACCACACTAACCGCTTTATTAACTGCAGTTTTACAGTTTTGAGCACAGTGCAGTCAAAACCACAGCAGTGTCACAACGACCACAATAACGAGCCATTGTGGAAACTTTTTGTCAGGACCCACTCATTTCAATTCGTGAATTTTGACAATGGAAATAAACAGATTATGATTCTGATTTCAAAGGTTTGAGATTATATAGAT
Organism: Rhinogobius similis; assembly: GCA_019453435.1. Classification (NCBI taxonomy): domain Eukaryota; kingdom Metazoa; phylum Chordata; class Actinopteri; order Gobiiformes; family Gobiidae; genus Rhinogobius; species Rhinogobius similis. The sequence continues at coordinate 22,464,631 of CM033639.1, read as the reverse complement.
TATAGATTTTATATATTATAAAAGAACTATCTATTTGCACTGCTACATTTGCACTACTGACTGTCCAACTGTACATTCTGTATACAGTATAGTCTTCGTCTATCTTTGTCTATTTTATTTTATCTAATTCTTAGTCTTATGCGTGCCTCTTTTATATATTTTATTATATTTTATTCATTGTTTTATGTTGCACTTTACGCCGAAGCAAGTTCCTATGTTTGTGAATTTTGACACTGACAACGGCAATAAACCGATTCTGATTCTGGTTTAAAACACACATGTTCTGCTACAGTGATTTTTTTGAGCTTTAAACCCGGTTCTGACGACGTTCTGCATCAAAAACACGCCTGGAGTAGCATTCAGCTGCATTCACGTTGTTTTGAGGAATGTTTATTAGAAAATTCTCCTCCTCTGAGCGTCAAACACACGTCATGCTTTCTATCCCGGATGTATTTTCAGACTTCGTACGTCATTTATCAGAGAATGCTTCGCTGTTTTTAGTCCTTAAATCGTCGCTAAACTCGTTCTGAGCATTTCTGCCTCTAAACACGATAACTGCTGCAGCAACTTACGTTCAGCGCTCCCTTCACTAGATTGTATATAGCGCTGGCGCCATCTGCTGGATGCACTCAGTGTCATTTCATAGTGACTGATAACAGGGCAGAAAATAAAGAAGAAACTTTTTTTTCTTTTTTTTAAACATGAGATGCAAATTTAAGGCACTCAAGAGCATGTTTAAAGGGTAACAGCAATATGAAAAAATGCTGAATATTTTTCCTTTAAAGTCTATATGACAGGTTCTTATGTTTCTCTAATCCTGACTTAGTTTGGTGGGAGGGCACCTGTGTTAAATATTTATCATAGTTTTGCATTTGTGAAGTTGCAGTTTGTGAAGAAGTAGTGCCGAGTTCTAAAATGGAGTCCCTCTGTGATGTCATCAAAAAGCGACGCACCGTTGAAAATAAACAGATGATTAACATTTAACTGAAGCATCTTTCTGACAGTTTTAACGGTCATTCAACAAAATAAAGGTGTTATCAGGTATTATACTTTGTCAAATCATAATTATTGTGTCATTTATGTGGGTTTTGACCCTTGTTTACAGTCTGGTTGCTATGGTAACAGCTGTGGAATTACCTCTAACGGTGTCATATTTGTGCTCATGTTCAACAGGACGTGACATTATAAACTTTACAAAAAATGTCAAAATGGGGATAAACAGGACAAATGCTCAGTAAAATCTTAAATATAATCGTCTTCACTACATTTTAGTGAACTGTGACGTTCAACCGTCAGATAGACTTTAAAGTCTGACTGAAAAAAGTTTATAATGTTACTTCCTGTTGAACATGATCAGAAGAGGTCCAAAACTGTTACCATAGCAACCAGACTAAACAAGGGCCAACATCCATAAACATTACACAATAGTTATTGATCTACAAATAATAATCCCTGATAATACTTTATTTTGAATGGTGGTTTAAACTGTCCGAAAAACGTGTCTGTAAATTGTACTTTCAATGGTGTGTCGCCCTTTGATGACATCACAGAGGGGTTCACTCACAGCGGCGTCCCGGTGTGAAGGGGGACTGGGCGGTTCCTTTGACTGAACAGGGACTGGAGGGCTTTAGTTCCTGGCGCTGTCCGGTGCTGAAGTGTGTGTGAGTGACGTGTTGGTTTTGCAGGGGGTCATGCAGATGATGGCTGGGCTCGTCGCGTTCGCTCTGGTCTTTGGGACTTCAGCCTCTGGAGGTGAGTGACATTCACACAATAATCAAATGCATTCATAAATCTCTGGATGGAAAAACGTCAGTGCAGTAGGGCTGTGATCCTTTAGTCGTTTAGTCGACCAACATTTCTATTAGTCGACTAATTTTTTCCAGATTAAAAGAAAAAATTGCTATCTTAAATAAGAGAATTCGTGTTTGAATTGAGCAGCAAAAACTGCAGCCTTTGCGATTTGCTAATTCCATCCATTAAAACTGTGTTTTAGTGTGGATTTGGTTTAATTGTGCAGCTCTGGCCTTTAAGAGGTAAATAAAGTCATCTGCTCAGAGGCTTCAGAGGCTAAACAACAGGAGAGAAAGTGTGTTTGAACAGACAGCTGCATTAAAGACACAGTCAATCACGATACGACGATTTCACAAAAATAACAGATTCTTTACTTTGGGGACCATTTTTTCACCATCCAACAACCTGTAAATATTCTATCCACGTCCTCACTCCTTTAAACCCAAACAGAAGATCACTTTGTGTTTCAGAGTATTTACAGGATAATAAACAGTGTTATTGTGTGTTTGAAGAGTCTGAAGAGCTCTGCGTTTTGAACCAGAGCTGCTCCTTGCCCTGTCCCTTCCAAGGACAGATCGTCGAGGCCCACTGGATTCGTGAGGATAAGCTACAGATTCCGATTGTAGTTTACCCCAAGGACCGACCAGAGCCTTTGCGCGGGGAGTTCAGGACCATAAGCTCCCTGTCCCTGGATCAGCCTGAAGGGGGCGCTGTGCTGCTGCTCAGAGGAGTCCAGGCGCAGCACGAGGGACTGTACCGCTGCTCCGTGACCTCCAGCTCAGGACACACGAGGCGCCGCGTGCACCTCACACTGCACAGTGAGTCAGGCGCTCCTTATGCACGTCTTATGGGGCGAAGAACGGCTCAAAGGGCCCACGAACGGGTGCTGAGATTTATTAACGAGTATCTATTTGATTTAATTTTGTGCAGGTGCAAAAGAGACAAAAATCAAGTCTATTATCTAAATCATATTAATAAAAGACAATTTAATCATCATATCTTTGAACATACTAAATTCAACACAAAATTAGGCTAAAACCTATACATTTTGGACCGACGTGGAAAAAAGTTGAGGCACCCCTGCATTAAAGGAAACATATTATGCATTTTTCATATTGTTATTAGCCTTTAAACATGCTCTTGACTTCAAGTTTGGCATTTCATCAAAAAAATTAGTCCTTGATGCCGGGGGCGCCGCTGATCCTCGTCCGCGTGGAGCTCCGGCCCTCGTCTGTGGGAGCGGGGTACGACTCGTGCTCCTGATCACGGTGACGAGCCACACAGAGCTCCGCCTCCCGGGCCGAGGGTGAGCGGACGAGGAGCCCCGAGCACTTTGTCCCCGGACAGCTCTGCACAGCTCGCCCACAGGGTTACAGTTTAAATAAGGATCTATTCTTATGTTTATATTTGACTGAAAACAATGTTAAAAGGCCAACGCACAGCACGGCATCACGGCTCTTCTAAAGGCTATAAACAACTCTGAAATGTTTGAATATGAGTAAAATGTGCAGATTACAGACAATGTAAGAGACAGAGCACGAGGCTGAGTGAGAGGAGGGACTGTGGTGTGAGCAGGTTATCAATGAGTTTAACCAGAGACGAGAGTTTTCTGCAGGAGGAGCGCCGGAGCAGGTCTCTGCTGCAGCTCTCGTCCTTTTCCTCCAAGTTTTAAGCGATGACACAACAGACGGAGCATTGTTAGAACAGGGTTACAAGCTCAGAAAAGTCATGGCCTTTGAAGTTATAAAGTTTCATACAAATCTATGGATGCAAGTTGATTAAATGAAAAATATCTTTAGCTATAGATTGGACAATGTTGTTTCATGTGAAAGCTTAAAAAAGGAACAAAGGATTTTACCTCCCATTAACTGTGTGAATCTGTACAAAACATTTTTCCTCAAGGCTTCAGGACATTTGAGGGAGTTTGTGTCAGTTTCAGCTGTGTGTCAGTCTCAGCTGTGAGTTTGGAGGCACATATATTTAAGTGTATTTACATAAATTCAGGTTGTTTTGCGTCTGTACATCATTCCTGCTAAAAAGGCAACCTTCAGAGCTCATTCCCTGTTTATTCCCAGTTTCCATTTAGTCCCCTTAATATAAATTCACAATAATTCACATGCGAAATTTTCAACTTAGAACATTTCTGAAATTTTGCTGCCATTATTGTGACTGATTGAAAACTGAAATAAATGTGGCTCATGGTCGAGTGGATAGTACATATGCCTGCGGTGTGGGCCGGCCTGTCCTGTTTAAAGACCCAAAACATGAGAAAAGAAACAAAGAAAAGAAACAAAATAATCAACAGTGAAGTTATACTGTAGTTATGCTTGTGTTTTGATCCTCCTCTCTCTCTGTAGCTCCACAGTTTAAGGTGTCGCTGCAGCAGCAGAAGCAGCAGCTCCTCTGCAGAGCTGAACGAGTCTTCCCCAAACCCTCTGTGTCCTGGACCCCTCTCCCTCCAGACTCAGAGCCTCAGACTTCAGTGAACGCCTCAGACGACGGGCTTTACTCCGTCTCCAGCTCTGTCTCCGTCCCACAGAACTCTGCAGCGGTCACCTGCAACATCAGCACCCCCTACAGGAGCGGCATGCGCACGATCACGCCTCAGAGTGAGTGCTCCAGCTCCGGGCTTGTTCTGTCTGACCTCTGATCCAGTCATCTGTGTGGAGAGACTCGAGCCTTAAGAAGAGAACCAGTGGAAACATGGCTGTAGCTGCATTAAACAGAAAAGCTCTGAATCACCATCGACTGTTGTTTGCACTGGCACGACTCTCTCTTAATGTTCCACTCAGAGAAATGTAATCTGGTGCGGCTTTGTGTGAGCGTAATTTCAAGGCACGATAAATGAGCAGGAACAACGGTAGATTATGTATAAATCAGCTGCAAAAAAAAACCAAAAGACATTTTTAGGAAAGCTTTTAGTGCTGCAATCCATTTTGGAAGGGTTGTTTAAGAAATTCTGATGCTGCACCTTTTGAGATTGATTTTTCTGTATTTAAACGTTTTCTTTCAGTTTTCGTCGCAGGCAGCTCCAATCTCAGATATCTTGGGATACTGACGGTTTTGATTCTGATTCCAGTGGGTTTTCTTATCTTCTTTTGCAAGAAGGTAAATGTTTTAATGTATTACTTTAACAGTAGATGCTTCTGGACAGCTCTGTTGTGTTTTACCAACGTTGTTGTTTTTTCTTCGAAGTTTAAGCAAATCATTTTTCAAGCTCAGCAAAGTGAAACCCCCTACAGCCTGGTGAGTCGGCCTTTCATGGAGCCTAAAGCTGGATGATTTTAGGAGGTTCCAAAGTTTCCCCAAAGCCACTCTGGACTGAACCAGGACTGAACCAGGACTAAACCAGGACTCAGCCATTGAACCTACATGACTTGAACCAAGACTGAACCAGGACTGACCCAGGGTTTTGTCTGAGATGAAATATTTGTACATTTTCTTCTGTTTTCTTTTATATTCTTATGGTTTTATTCGTGTGTTTTTTGTTGTTGTTTTTTTTAGGGCGTTCGTTATTCTTCACCCAGTTCACGGTCTACGTCCAGTCGACAGGAGAACGGTCATCTGAACAGCTCGAACCACGCGGCGTCCAACACGGCAAACGGAAACACAACACAGTGACGTTTACGAAGTGACGTTTACGAAGTGAAGTTGCAGGTCAGATTCTCCGGAGTCTCTTCCTGTGTTTCTCAGTTACGCGGCTGTCCAGGCTCGCAGTTTCCTCAACGGTTCAAATCTCGGACCAACAGCTTTAACTTTTAACTTCCTACTTTTCATGCTTTTGCACTTTCTGCAGCCTGGCCTGGATTCAGGGACGGACCTAGGCAAAATTAAGGCCAGGCCCCTCCTCATCAAGTGCGATTTTCTGTCGTGTGTCTTGAATTGTTCTCGACGGAAGCTTAGTTTTGTTGTTTTGGTCTTTTTAACGTGTGGTGACAGGTTCATCATTTGACTCTGTGTATAACATTCGACCGCTGCTCCTTCTACCGACAAAGTAATTTCTGGTCCTGCACGCCGCTGCTTTTCTCACCTGGATACTTTATCAGCGCTCTCCAGAAGTTACAAGAAAAAGTTGTGTTAGTGAAATTAAGTTATTAATGAAGGCTAGCTTAGGCTGCTTAAAAGTGTTGCATGTGTCAGCATACACTACTTAGCCTCGTAGTCGTAGATGTAGCAGGAAATGTGCAATTTAATTCTCCTCTCTCACTTACTCAAGGGAGCAGGAGAATCAAGGGAATCCAAAAGTCTATGGACATCATTTATTGTAATTTTCTGCAGGTCCTGGAGGCGTCTGAAAAGCCCGACATAGATGAGATTTTGAAACCAAACGCGGTGCATCAGCCGGACTACAAACTGGACTGGAGATGACTTTGCCGGTGGGAGGAGCAGCCGTCAGGTCGCGCCGAACATTATGCAGTCAATTTGGTGTGATAAATGAACAGACGTGCAACAGCTTATGATCAAAACGGCTTCAGACAAGGGGGTTTGGGTATCCTTCCCCAGAAAAACATGAAGAAATCAGACCACATGTCCAGTTTGTTGGTGCATTTTAACTCAGCTTTCAGCTGATTTCAATACATTTCAATTTGTATTGTTGTATTTATTTACTATTTAGTATACTGCACCACTTTACTGTGATATTGAGAGAACAGTGTCAGAGCCGTGCGTCTGTAACGATCGGGAAGGGCATTTTATTGCATTTTATTTATTTATCCACTTTAGGTTGGGGGCCCAAGACAATTGTGGCCTGATGTCTAATGTTAAATAGACTGCAAACCTCTTTTTTACTTGCCATAGCGTTGCTTACCAGTTCACTGAATGTATAATCTGTTTTTAAAGTCAATTTTTATGTCCCTTATATCTTTCTTACAGATGTATTTATAAACTTTTTATGTACAGGCTGAACTGAAGACTGCTGGGAAGTCGTAAAATGTAATGTTTTGCATCTAATATTGTGTATTTTTGCCATGTGTTTTTTTTTTACTAGAAAAAAACTAAAGATGTTGATTGATTAATGTTGATGATTAACACAAGGTTTATTATTTATTTGAGTATTGATGTTTGCACAGTGTAAATAAGTCCTGTTAGTTTTTAGACGCTGCAGGTGAACAGGAAAATATCTTAAATTTAAAGTTATCAATTGTAAACTTCTCCTGTCGTTTAGTCACATAAATGTAAGAAAATATGTATTACAAGTTTTTCATCATGTCATGTTTTCTTGTAGAAATCTGGCATTTTATGTGAAAAATTGCCAAAAATCCACATATTTGGGACATGTCAATCTGAAAAATGAACAGAACCAGGTTTAAATTTCTTTTTTTTCCTCTATCACAAAAACATTAAAAGTGCCTGTACCCAATTTTTACTGTTGTGAAATGGAAAAACAGAACTAGTCGATGTTCCAGATTTTTTGCATGTAAGAAATTAAAATCTGTGTTGTTCCAGACACAGATTTATTGTAAAAACATCTATTCAAGTCAAAATGAGACCACGTTTTTTACTCTGCATCTGTTTATAGAGCATTTTATCCAACAAGAGAAGCAGGAAGTGCGCTGTTAGCATGCTAATGTTTGTTAGCTTCACCCGTGATGACACTCTGGGCTCAAAAACTCATAAAAAAGTTCTTATAAACTGATTGCGGTGAATATTTATGATGCTGGAACTGCATTAAGAAAGTGAGAGATACATGAGACTGATATAAACAAACTAGTTCTGTTTTTCAAATAAAACTGTAATATCTATTTCTAAATCAGGTTTAGAAATAGATATTAACAAATCCTTCTTTACGGCTGAGTGCACTTTATTTTAAGCTCACCTCTGTTTTCGGGGCAACGATGTTAAGTGTTTATGAAGTGAATAATGCATCATGAACAAATGCTGTCAACACTTGCTGACATGATTGATCTTATTGTTGACTGGGTTTATTTGCATTGTATTATTTATTCTTGTAAATCAGGGACAGCAAATGGAAACTAGCCATTTGGCTTGTGGTGCGCAACGTGTCTGTTTTTTATGAATTTTATGTCAAATAAAGACTAAACTCAGGGTTTATGCAGGTTTCAGCCAATCAAATTGAATGCTTTTTAATGTAGCATTTCAAGACTTTTAATGCCATAATCAACGTCAAAGCAAGATATTTACGCTTTTATCATTTCAAAACTACTGACTTGTAACCGTTCCATCGGCAGCAGAATATATATATAATAAACTACTTTATAATATTCAAAAAGATAATTTACATGAAATTTTAACCGTGCAAATGTTTGTTTTGAAACAAATCTTTTACTTTTTAGATGATTTGATCAAAGCTATTAACATCTAGATTCAATAAGTCCAGTACATCCGGGATTCAGAATTTTAATGTTATATTTTAAGTAAAGCAGCAGTAGCTCTGGAGAAATAATTATTTTCTCTTATTTTATGAGAAAAGCTTCTATTTTAAGAAGTAAATAAATGAAAAGTTAGAACATCATCCAGGCTCTTCTTTACTATCTGTTACTATCCTTTTTTTGTAAGTTGATTTATAAAGAAAAAACAAAATTTATTAAGAATTTACTATGAGCGAAAAATGTTACTAAAAGTGACAAAAACATGTCTAAAGTGACAAAAATGTTACTAAAAGCAACAAAAGCGCAACTAAAAGTGATGAAAACACAAATATTCACAATAGAAACAACAGTAAAAGTGACAAAAATGTGACGAAATGCAACAAACAAGAACTTTTTGCGATAAAAACAACACTAAAAGCGACAAAAATGTTACTAAACGTGACATTCCGAAACACATGAATTTTATTCATCGGTTCTCCTGGTTGTGTTTAAAATATGAACTTTGAACAGAATCCCATTGTTAAAACAAAAGTAGCAAATCTAATCACAATCGCTGCCCATATTTTCCCAAATCATGCAGCTCTACTTTTATATTAACCATTGATAGCGGTAGATGAAAAGTATGTTGAAGAGCCAGTTTAATGATCGTGTTGTTGGAGCTGTTTTCCTTGCTTTAATTTAACTGATTTAGTCATTTAGTTTATTAGTTTAATGGGTGTTTGGTTGTATGTTTGCTGCTCAATTGTAAAAAAAACCCACTCAAAATGCATCATTCTGTTCATTATTTACTTCATTTGCTGTGTAAAGCCTAACCTGGCCAATTCTCGGTGGCCTTTTGTTTTGTTTTGTTTAAGTTAATGTTTTTTCTGGACAAATCGTCACTACACGTGTTTCTCCTTAGGCCTGAGACGCATACAGCGGTTGTCAAGCAAAAATGTAAAGCAAAAATGACAGAAGGACTGGGGAATCAAAAAAAGAGGTCGGTGGTACCAAAATATTCAAAATAAACGGGATAAAATTAGATGTGTATCCATGGAAACCGAAAGACAGACGTTTTCATTTCATTAATCAGTTAAAACAATATTATTTGTCGTCTCTGTCCAGTAGAAGCGCTGTGTCTCTAAAGGAAATGAGAAAGATTAACGGTAAATGCTTTATCCAATCAGAATCACGAGCGCTTTTCAGACAGCCAATCGCACGTCTCCATTTAGCTTCTGGGCGGGATTTCCGCTGACGCCCTTTCAGTGGACCTCCGTTAGCTTAGCGCCGACGTTTCTGCAGGTAATCGTTAAATATCACGAAGGAACGGACACATTTTATTTTTCTGAAACGCAGATCCAAACGCAGCCAACGCGTCGACGTGAAGTTTGTGTTTTAACTTTTTTCCGGTAAGTTTTAATTACGTTTTTTAGTATTGCTAATATGCTAATGCTAACAGCCAGGTCGATACAAAATGTGCAGTTTGCTGCCTTTAGTGCTGTTAATATTAATGTTGTGAAAGATCTAATACATCTATGGTTTGAAACTCCTGATTTTGTTGGTCCTTACAATTACAATAGGCGTAAAAACCGCGTTACAATTGTGTTTTTATTGTTATGTATTCTGTTTTTAGCATCTTACAACAAATGAAGCCAAAATCATGTAAATTATCCGCTAAAAATAATGAAATAGAGTTAATTAGTGCTGGAAATCGCGATATATCACTATTTTTTTAAGACTCAAGTGCATTTTAACAACAGTTTCTCTTTTTTTAAACCGCGACTTGCGCAATCTTAATATGAAATACATCACCAAAACTGTAAATATGTCAAATGTGTTGTTAAACAAGCCTCAAAAGTGTAGTGCTTATAGGCTTTTTAATTTTTGACTTCAGGACTAATCCACATATTTTTTGCTACACTTTTTTACTCAAATAGGCTAAACTCACTAAAATCACAATATATCAATATTTTAGCACAGCCCTACAGTCCACACTGTAAAATGTGTATAAATGTTGTAAAAGAGTTAATTATAAAGATTATTAATGAGTATGCTAAAAAAAAATACATTCAATTATCCAATTTTTTGTTTATTATTGCCAAAACAAAAGCAAGAATAAGCCGATTCAAAGCTCTTCAGAGACTGCAGAGATTGTTACTAACTCTTGAATAGATTAATAGATTGACCGAATCTAATCATTGACGTCGCATTTCAAAAAACTGCAGGGAAAAACAAGTCTATAAACGAGTCTATAAAACACAATATTAGAGCTGCACAATTTGTGAAAAACACCTTAATTGTGATTTTTATGACCAGTTTTGCGATAGAGATTCGAGTTTAAGTTTAAAATTTAAATAATAGGATTGTGTTCAAAGTTCACCTTTTAAACACAACCAGGAAAATTGTCAAGAGACTGAAATATGAACTGACAATCATGTGTTTCAGAACGTTTTTGTTGCTTTTAACCGCGTTGTAGTCATTGGCCCGAGCCAGTAAACTGGCGAGGGACATTGTGTTTCGTCGGTTTCTTTTTATTATTGGCCCGAGCCAGTAAACTGGCGAGGGACATTGTGTTTCGTCGGTTTCTTTTTATTATTATTATTATTTTTTTCACCGCCTATCGGCCCATTTTTGACCCAGTAAACATGCACGAAAAGTCTGACATAGGGGTATTGTCGCGACCGGCCTGGCGAAAAATTTAAGAAAACGTGCATCCCGAACATGTCCGACCCGACCCGAACGAACAGCACCGGCCCGAATCGGACCCCTATGGGAATGGGACGAGCAAAAATAGCCCGACGCGCACGAAACTCGGAACAGTGATAGAGAACAGTGAACCGAGCAAAACATGACATTGAGCGCGGCCCTCGGACCAAAGCGCCGGGCGGCCATATTGACGACGGAAGTCGCCACGCCAGTTTGACTTTTTTTTTGAGCTCCTAACAGTCCTAGGGTTTTTGCCCGACATGGGTCTGGCATACACGTACGCAATCTACACGGATTGAAATTCAATAGTTATCCGCGTTTTTTCGGATATCTCAAATGGTTTCGCCGCAGCTCGCCATCGAAGAACGCCTGCGTTTCCTGTTTTTCCGATCGCATGTCACGGGTACACGCTTGGACTGAGAGAGCTGTAATTTCAGTCACGAGTGCGTAATTATGGTCTGAATGTAATGCATTAATAAAAATAAATAAAAAGTACTCGCTAGCGCCCCCTACCTATTAAGTGAAAAGTCAACATTGTCCGATTTTGACCAAACTTGGGGAATACGTCCAGTGTAGAGCGCCATGAAAAAAACTGAATTAGTGATATGGTGCATTTATCACCGTTGGCCACCAGGGGTGCAAAGAGTTCTTTTAAATAGTTCCTGCGCGCACACGCATACTCCGATCGACATGAAATTTGAAACACACGTAAACGTCAAGCAGCTGAATCCATTTATGTGCGCACAATAACAATCAACCCTACGGCGCCACCTCTAGGAGCGCAATAAATTACTATGGGGAGAAAAACAATTACTTTGACTTTTATCTTTGAAAATTTGCACACAAATCCTACATGGCCTCCTGATCAGAAAAGCCAATGAGACCCATGGCCTATTCTTCACACTTTTGCCTCTAGAGCCCTCCAGGGCCCTCCGGAGCTCCTAAACATTCTCTATGGGAGAATATATTCTCTTTACACAAAGATGCAGCAAAAAAGCCACTAAGCAGTGAGTAACAGCCACCAAACTTAATACAGTGACTCCTGTTAAGGAAAATAAATGCCCCATAACACCATTTTACATTCAAGTCAAATACAGCCTCTACAGCGCCACCTGTTGGGTCAGGCCTATGGAAAGGGAGACACATTTATTTTGGAGGAGGCCTATGAAATTTGCCACAGTGATAGTACACATAAATATGACCCTAAAACATAATTGGTGCAAACTCATCAGACAAACGGCGGCCATATTGAATTTAATTGTAGACGCCACTTTAAGTTTTTTTTTTTTTTTTGCATTGCAAAGGGTCCTTGGTTTTTGGACCCACATCAGTCTAACATACACGTTCCTGATCGGGACGCATTGAACTTTGATACTGATCCAACATTTTTGGCCTATCTCACACGGGGTTTAGTCGTGACATCCGGTCTCAAATCGCTTTAATTTCCTGTTTCTTTGCTCCGCTCCTCAAAGACACATGGACTGTGCCTACAGAGCCCAAATTGCCACCAATGATGGAGAATTAAATATTACACAAAATAGACTAGGGAGCACAGGACCACGAATCACTATAGCGCCCCTACAGTTCAGTTAAAAGTGTCCAGATTGTCCGATTGACACCAAATCTTGGGAGATGATTATTTGCTTTATAAGAAGCAAAAAAGTCAATTGGACCCATGCCCTATTCTTCACACTTTTGCCTCTAGGGCCCTCCTGAGGTCCTATTCATTCTCTATGGGAGCCTGACTCTCATCACTCAAAGATGGAGCAAAAAGCCACTAAGCAGTGAGTAACAGCCACCAAACTTAATACAATGTCTACATATAAGAGACATTAATGGTTCATAACCATATTTTTCATGCAAGTCAAATACAGCCTCTACAGCGCCACCTGTTGTGTCAGGCCTATGGAAAGGGAGATGCATTTACTTTGGAGGAGGCCTATGAAATTTAGCACGGTGATAGTACACATAAAGACGACCCTAAAACATAATTGGTGCGCAGTGCTTAGACAAACGACAAGGCAGCCATATTGATTATAATTTTAGACGCCACTTTACGTTTTTTCCATTGCAAAAGGGTCCTAGGTTTTTGGGCCTAGATCAGTCTAACACACACGTTCCTGATCAGGACGCATTGAAATTCGATTAAAAACCAAGTTTTGATGATAGCGTTTACGGTATAGCCGTGGTTCGCCATCGCAAATCGCCTTCATTTCCTGTTTCTTAAAATTATTCTCCAAGCCACAGGCATTGCCGTACAGAGCACAAACTGTAACCACAGATGCAGAATCAAATATTAAACAGAACAGACTCAGGAGCACATGAGCACTTTTCACTATAGCGCCCCCTGCTGGTCATGTAAAAGTACCAAAATTTTCGGATTGCCACGAAATCTTGGAATCTAATTTTAAGTGTCAAAAGTTGCAAAAAAGTCAATTACATCAATGCCCTATTTTGGATCGTTTTGCCTGTGGGGCCACGCATATTCCCCATGCATTTCCTATGAGACATGGCACAAGTCTATGGAGAGGCCACAATTATTTCGAGCAAAGTCAGTGAAACTCGGCAGACGCATTATTTAGAGGATTTCAATCGAATATGTCATTTTCATCGATATAAGGTTTTGGGCGGTTTGGCCTCTTCTGGTTTGCAGCGCGCGCCAATCCACTTCTATAGGGACGCCACCCGGTGTGAGCGGGGGAGGGGAGGTCACAGGGGCCCGGGTGACGCTCAGAGGAGGAGGACGGCGCCCCGGGGCGGTTTGGGACCGGCCGAGGCCACGTGGGAAGGCGGTCGCGTGCGGGGCGAGGGCCACCATCGCCGCTTTGCGGCTTTAATTATTATTATTATTATTTTTTTCATCGTCTATCGGCCCATTTTTGACCCAGTAAACATGCACGAAAAGTCTGACATAGGGGTATTGTCGCGACCGCCCGGCGAAAAATTTAAGAAAACGCGGTATCCCAACATGTCCGACCCGACCGAACGAACAGCACCGGCCCGAATCGGACCCTATGGGAAATGGGACGAGCAAAATAGCCCGACGCGCACGAAACTCGGAACAGTGATAGAGAACAGTGAACCGAGCAAAACATGACATTGAGCGCGGCCCTCGGACCAAGCGCCGCAGCGGCCATATTGGACGGAAGTCGCCACGCCAGTTTGACTTTTTTTTGAGCTCCTAACAGTCCTAGGGTTTTGCCCGACATGGGTCTGGCATACACGTACGCAATCTACACGGATTGAAATTCAATAGTTATCCGCGTTTTTCGATATCTCAAATGGTTTCGCCCGGCTCGCCATCGAAGAACGCCGTTTCCTGTTTTCCGATCGCATGTCACGGCTACACGCTTGGACTGAGAGAGCTGTAATTTCAGTCACGAGTGCGTAATTATGATCTGAATGTAATGCATTAATAAAAATAAATAAAAGTACTCGCTAGCGCCCCCTACCTATTAAGTGAAAAAGTCAACATTGTCCGATTTTGACCAAACTTGGGGAATACGTCCAGTGTAGGGCGCCATGAAAAAACTGAATTAGTGATATGGTGCATTTATCACCGTTGGCCACCAGGGGCGCAAAGAGTACTTTTAAATAGTTCCTGCGGCGCACACGCATACTCGATCGACATGAAATTTGAAACACACGTAAACGTCAAGCAGCTGAATCCATTTATGTGCGCACAATAACAATCAACCCTACGGGCGCCACCTCTAGGAGCGCAATAAATTACTATGGGGAGAAAAACAATTACTTTGACTTTTATCTTTGAAAATTTGCACACAAATCCTACATGGCCTCCTGATCAGAAAAGCCAATGAGACCCATGGCCTATTCTTCACAATTTTGCCTCTAGGGCCCTCCAGGGCCCTCCGAGCTCCTAAACATTCTCTATGGGAGAATATATTCTCTTTACACAAAGATGCAGCAAAAAGCCACTAAACAGTGAGTAACAGCCACCAAACTTAATACAGTGACTCCTGTTAAGGAAAATAAATGCCCCATAACACCATTTTACATGCAAGTCAAATACAGCCTCTACAGCGCCACCTGTTGGGTCAGGCCTATGGAAAGGGAGACGATTTATTTTGGAGGAGGCCTATGAAATTTGCCACAGTGATAGTACACATAAATATGACCCTAAAACATAATTGGTGCAAACTCATCAGACAAACGACAAGGCGGCCATATTGAATTTAATTGTAGACGCCACTTTAAGTTTTTTTTTTTTTTCCATTGCAAAAGGGTCCTTGGTTTTTGGACCCACGTCAGTCTAACATACACGTTCCTGATCGGGACGCATTGAACTTTGATACTGATCCAACATTTTTGGCCTATCTCACACGGTTTAGTCGTGACATCCTGTCTCAAATCGCCTTAATTTCCTGTTTCTTTGCCCGCTCCTCAAAGACACATGGACTGTGCCTACAGAGCCCAAATTGCCACCAATGATGGAGAATTAAATATTACACAAAATAGACTAGGGAGCACAGGACCACGAATCACTATAGCGCCCCCTACAGTTCAGTTAAAAGTGTCCAGATTGTCCGATTGACACCAAATCTTGGGAGATGATTATTTGCTTTATAAGAAGCAAAAAAGTCAATTGGACCCATGCCCTATTCTTCACACTTTTGCCTCTAGGGCCCTCCTGAGGTCCTATTCATTCTCTATGGGAGCCTGGCTCTCATCACTCAAAGATGCAGCAAAGCCACTAAACAGTGAGTAACAGCCACCAAACTTAATACAGTGACTCCTGTTAAGGAAAATCAATGCCCCATAACACCATTTTACATGCAACTCATATACAGCCTCTACAGCGCCACCTGTTGTGTCAGGCCTATGGAAAGGGAGATGCATTTAGTTTGGAGGAGGCCTATGAAATTTAGCACGGTGATAGTACACATAAAGACGACCCTAAAACATAATTGGTGCGCAGTGCTTAGACAAACGACAAGGCAGCCATATTGATTATAATTTTAGATGCCACTTTACGTTTTTTTTTTCCATTGCAAAAGGGTCCTAGGTTTTTGGGCCTAGATCAGTCTAACACACACGCTCCTGATCTGGACGCATTGAACTTCGATTAAAAACCAAGTTTTGATGATAGCGTTCTGATATAGCCGTGGTTCGCCATCGCAAATCGCCTTCATTTCCTGTTTCTTAAAATTATTCTCCAAGCCACAGGCATTGCCGTACAGAGCACAAACTGTAACCACAGATGCAGAATCAAATATTAAACAGAACAGACTCAGGAGCACATGAGCACTTTTCACTATAGCGCCCCCTGCTGGTCATGTAAAAGTACCAACATTTTCGGATTGCCACGAAATCTTGGAATCTCATTTTAAGTGTCAAAAGCTGCAAAAAAGTCAATTACATCAATGCCCTATTTTGGATCGTTTTGCCTGTGGGGCCACGCATATTCCCCATGCATTTCCTATGAGACATGGCACAAGTCTATGGAGAGGCCACAATTATTTCGAGCAAAGTCAGTGAAACTCGGCAGACGCATTATTTAGAGGATTTCAATCGAAAAAGTCAATTACATCGAAATCAGGTTTTGGGCGGTTTGGCCACTTCTGGATAGCAGCGCCCGCCAATCCACTTCTATAGGGACGCCACCCGGTGTGAGCGGGGGAGGGGAGGTCCCAGGGGCCCGGGTGACGCTCAGAGGAGGAGGAGGACGGCGCCCCGGGGCGGTTTGGGACCGGCCGAGGCCGCGTGGGAAGGCGGTCGCGCGCGGGGCGAGGGCCACCATCGCCGCTGCGCGGCTTTAATTATTATTATTATTTTTTTCACCGCCTATCGGCCCATTTTTGACCCAGTAAACATGCACGAAAAGTCTGACATAGGGGTATTGTCGCGACCGGCCCGGCGAAAAATTTAAGAAAACGTGCATCCCGAACATGTCCGACCCGACCCGAACGAACAGCACCGGCCCGAATCGGACCCTATGGGAAATGGGACGAGCAAAAATAGCCCGACGCGCACGAAACTCGGAACAGTGATAGAGAACAGTGAACCGAGCAAAACATGACATTGGAGCGCGGCCCTCGGACCAAGCGCACGGCGGCCATATTGGACGGAAGTCGCCACGCCAGTTTGACTTTTTTTTTTGAGCTCCTAACAGTCCTAGGGTTTCGCCCGACATGGGTCTGGCATACACGTACATAATCTACACGGATTGAAATTCAATAGTTATCCGCGTTTTTCGGATATCTCAAATGGTTTCGCCACTGCTCGCCATCAAGAACGCCGTTTCCTGTTGTTCCGATCGCATGTCACGGGTACACGCTTGGACTGAGAGAGCTGTAATTTCAGTCACGAGTGCGTAATTATGATCTGAATGTAATGCATTAATAAAAATAAATAAAAAGTACTCGCTAGCGCCCCTACCTATTAAGTGAAAAGTCAACATTGTCCGATTTTGACCAAACTTGGGAATACGTCCAGTGTAGGGCGCCATGAAAAAAACTGAATTAGTGATATGGTGCATTTATCACCGTTGGCCACCAGGGGCGCAAAGAGTACTTTTAAATAGTTCCTGCGCGCACACGCATACTCCGATCGACATGAAATTTGAAACACACGTAAACGTCAAGCAGCTGAATCCATTTATGTGCGCACAATAACAATCAACCCTACGGCGCCACCTCTAGGAGCGCAATAAATTACTATGGGGAGAAAAACAATTACTTTGACTTTTATCTTTGAAAATTTGCACACAAATCCTACATGGCCTCCTGATCAGAAAAGCCAATGAGACCCATGGCCTATTCTTCACACTTTTGCCTCTAGGGCCTCCAGGGCCCTCCGAGCTCCTAAACATTCTCTATGGGAGAATATATTCTCTTTGCACAAAGATGCAGCAAAAAGCCACTAAACAGTGAGTAACAGCCACCAAACTTAATACAGTGACTCCTGTTAAGGAAAATAAATGCCCCATAACACCATTTTACATGCAAGTCAAATACAGCCTCTACAGCGCCACCTGTTGGGTCAGGCCTATGGAAAGGGAGACGCATTTATTTTGGAGGAGGCCTATGAAATTTGCCACAGTGATAGTACACATAAATATGACCCTAAAACATAATTGGTGCAAACTCATCAGACAAACGACAAGGCGGCCATATTGAATTTAATTGTAGACGCCACTTTAAGTTTTTTTTTTTTCCATTGCAAAAGGGTCCTTGGTTTTTGGACCCACATCAGTCTAACATACACGTTCCTGATCGGGACGCATTGAACTTTGATACTGATCCAACATTTTTGGCCTATCTCACACGGTTTAGTCGTGACATCCTGTCTCAAATCGCCTTAATTTCCTGTTTCTTTGTCCTCAAAGACACATGGACTGTGCCTACAGAGCCCAAATTGCCACCAATGATGGAGAATGAAATATTACACAAAATAGACCAGGGAGCACAGGACCACGAATCACTATAGCGCCCCCTACAGTTCAGTTAAAAGTGTCCAGATTGTCCGATTGACACCAAATCTTGGGAGATGATTATTTGCTTTATAAGAAGCAAAAAGTCAGTGGACCCATGCCCTATTCTTCACACTTTTGCCACTAGGGCCCTCCCGAGGTCCTATTCATACTCTATGGGAGCCTGGCTCTCATCACTCAAAGATGCAGCAAGCCACTAAACAGTGAGTAACAGCCACCAAACTTAATACAGTGACTCCTGTTAAGGAAAATCAATGCCCCATAACACCATTTTACATGCAACTCATATACAGCCTCTACAGCGCCACCTGTTGTGTCAGGCCTATGGAAAGGGAGATGCATTTAGTTTGGAGGAGGCCTATGAAATTTAGCACGGTGATAGTACACATAAAGACGACCCTAAAACATAATTGGTGCGCAGTGCTTAGACAAACGACAAGGCAGCCATATTGATTATAATTTTAGATGCCACTTTACGCTTTTTTCCATTGCAAAAGGGTCCTAGGTTTTTGGGCCTAGATCAGTCTAACACACACGCTCCTGATCTGGACGCATTGAACTTCGATTAAAAACCAAGTTTTGATGATAGCGTTCTGGTATAGCCGTGGTTCGCCATCGCAAATCGCCTTCATTTCCTGTTTCTTAAAATTATTCTCCAAGCCACAGGCATTGCCGTACAGAGCACAAACTGTAACCACAGATGCAGAATCAAATATTAAACAGAACAGACTCAGGAGCACATGAGCACTTTTCACTATAGCGCCCCCTGCTGGTCATGTAAAAGTACCAACATTTTCGGATTGCCACGAAATCTTGGAATCTGATTTGAAGCGTCAACAGCTGCAAAAAAGTCAATTACACCGATGTCCTATTTTGGATCGTTTGGCCTGGGGGGCCACGCATATTCCCCATGCATTTCCTATGAGACATGTCATAAGTCTATGGAGAGGCCAAAATGATTTCCAGCAAAGTCAGTGAAACTCGGCAGACGCATTATTTAGAGCATTCCGATCGAAAAAGTCAATTACATCAAGTCAAGTTTTGGGCGGTTTTGCAACTTCTGGAGAGCAGTGCCCGCCAATGCACTTCTATAGGGCGCCACCTGGTGTGAGTGGGGAGGGGGTCACGGGGGCCCGAGTGACGCTCAGAGGAGGAGGACGGCGCCCCGGGGCGGTTTTGGACCGTCCGAGGTCGCTGGGAAGGCGATCGTGGGCGAGGGTTACCATCACGCCGCTGTCTTTAATTTTTATTGTGTTTTTTTTTTGTCACTTATAGTTGAAAAAATGAAATATCCCTTTTTTGTGCAGAATAAAGCACAGTTTTTTGTCAGTTAGTTGCCTTTTTGTCGCTTTTAGTTTAGTCACGTTTTTGTCACGTTGTAACTATTTAAAAGCTTTTTTGTCACTTTTAGTTGCGCCTTTGTCTCTTTTAGGTTTTTTTTGTCACTTCTAGAGGCCTTTTTGTCGCTTCTGGAGGCGTTTTTGTGACCTATAGTGGTATTTTTGTCACTTTTAGTTGCTATTTTGTGACTTGCAGTTATGTTATTTTCGCTTTTAGTGGCGCTTTTGCCTTTTATTTGTCACTGTGGGGGCAGTTCATAACATACAACCAGGTATTTTCTTAATTGCACTTCAGAAATTGTGCAAATTGTGTTCATTTAAATTCCGATTTGATTCCCTGTAATTGTGTAGCCTTAATTGATCCATGAAATGCACAAAAGAGACAAAAAATAGTGTGTTTATCGAACTGTAACATTAAAATTGCATTGTTTACCTTGTTTTGATCTCTGATCAGTTTTACCTTCAGTTAAATGTAGACGATAGAAATCTGTGAATAAATGTACCCTTTGTCAGTCGCAGCCGTGTGTAGATCGTCAGAATGGGGGAGGTGGAGCTTTCCTGCCAGGCGTACGTGAAGATGTACCTCCACGCTGCGCTGTTTCCTCGCTGCAGCGTCAACGGCCTGTTGCTCTCCTCCAGCTCCACAGGGGGCGCCGTCTGTGTGACTGACTGTGTGCCGCTGCTGCACTCGCACCTGTCGCTGGCTCCCATCACGCAGCTCGCGCTCACACAGGTACGAACGCTCTAGAGCCGTCCTCCCGTGTCTCTGGGTCAAACCCTGGGAGATGTTAACCAGATCGTCCTGGTCTGATGCAGCAGCATAACGGGTTTGAGGGAGGGTTTGAGGGAGGGTTTTTGAGGGAGGGTTTTTGAGGGAGGGTTTGAGGACGGGTTTGAGGACGGGTTTGAGGACGGGTTTGAGGACGGGTTTGAGGACGGGTTTGAGGACGGATTTGAGGACGGCTTTGAGGGAAAGTTTGAGGACGGGTTTGAGAGAAGGTTTGAGGACGGGTTTGAGGGAGGGTTTGAGGACGGCTTTAAGGACAGCTTTGAGGGAAAGTTTGAGGACGGGTTTGAGAGAAGGTTTGAGGACGGGTTTGAGGGAGGGCTTTAGATAGGGCTAATTGTTTATAGAAATGGTTGTCAACTAATTAAATAATCGAGTAATCGTTAACTGGTCTAAACACAGACTCCAAAACATTGTATGAGCTGAAAGAAGAGGTTTTATGACCAAGACGGAGCAGGAAACACACAAAAAACACACAGGAAACACATAAATGGTGTGTGTTAGAGCCAAATTAACGTGGTGAGTTTGCGTTGTTGTCTTTGGGTGCACTGTCTGGTTTTCATCACTAGAGGGGGGTATTGGACCACTGTATCGTTGTCTATGGGGCACAAATGGAGCGTGTTTGCTTTATCCGCTCATGCTACCGGGAGGAAACAATAGTCTTTTGACCGTTGTGCGGGAAGGTTTGTCTGTTTCATTTTATGGATTTAATTTTGAATTCACTGGACATTTTAGCTTGGAATTATTAATAGTTACATATAGTACAATAGTACATAGTACAATGACTGAAGATGCATTCAGTGATTTACGACCAACATGTCAGACTAAAACTTCAGGCAGCAAGTAGTGTTTATCTTAAAGTCAAGGAACATGACACTTCAGTGTGTTTTTGATTCAGTTGTTCGTCTAGCATTGTAAACAACTAATCAATTAATCAAAAGAATAATTGCTAGACTGATTGATTACCAAAATAATCGTTAGTTGCAGCCTTAGATTTAGATTAATAGCAGAGACGATCCCAGGCCCCAGTGCCTTAACCAATTACAACCTATTTAGATTTCTTAAACTGTGTACATAAAGGTGCTTTGTGCATTTTATTTATTTATTTAAATTAATCAAGCAATTAATCAAATAGTTGAAAAGATTTCGAAAGATGCCCCAGTGCACACCAGATTTAGTTCTGTTTTCTTCACTTTTGGGTTGTTCTGTTCACACGATGGCGATCAGCTGATCTGAGCCTTATTACGCTGGAGTTTAGGTAAACGATTGTGAAAGTGATTTTGGCGACAGACAGAGCAGTGAGCGGCGCACAGAGGCTTTGGCTTCGTCTCCTCAGAGCGGGACGAGCCGCTCGGGGCGTCCTGTTCACGTGGTCCAAACGCACCGCTCTCAAAGCCAAAGCTCAGCCTCCTCTGCCTTTCACATGGAATTCCTGCTCTGTCCGAGTCATAAAGCCCTTTCTCTCGTCGCTCGCAGTTCGTGGCGTTTGTGCTTAGTTCAGATCATTTATCTGTAATGAGAGCGTCCCATTGAGAAAGTGTAGAAGTCCAGGGAAAGAGAGCGACACAAATCAATCTGACCTCTGCAGACACTGGGAGAACATGCAAACGCCACACAGAAAGACCCAGAACCTTGGACCTTCTTATGTTGAAACTTTCAAGGTTCTACTCCTAATGTCACAATAATGTCACAATAATGCCACAATAATGTCACAATAATGTCACAATTTTCTTTTCTTACTATTCATTTTTTTAAGTTGGGCTAAAGTACATTCAGAGTTGGAGACAAAGCTCTTCATTTCAATCCATTGATGCAAAACATGGACTTGGATGACACCTAGTGGCAAAAATACAGATTGCAATAAAACATTTTTATTTCATTTTATTATACTTTTTTTTGCAAACTTTGAAAAGAGTTGGAGAAACCCCTACAATTTGGTCTTTCTGTCCTGGTTTTGATCCTGGTTTAGTGTCAGTTTAGTCCTGGTTTAGTCTCAGTTTAGTCCTGGTTTTGATCCTGGTTTAGTCCTGGTTTAGTGTCAGTTTAGTCCTGGGTTAGATCCTGGTTTAGTCCTGGTTTAGTCTCAGTTTAGATCCTGGTTTAGTCTCAGTTAATTTCTGGTTTAGTCTCAGTTTAGTCCTGGTTTTGATCCTGGTTTAGTCCTGGTTTAGTGTCAGTTTAGTCCTGGTTTAGATCCTGGTTTAGTCCTGGTTTAGCCTCAGTTTAGTCCTGGTTTTGATCCTGGTTTAGTGTCAGTTTAGTCCTGGTTTAGTTTCAGTTAATTTCTGGTTTAGTCTCAGTTTAGTCCTGGTTTAGTCTCAGTTTAGTCCTGGTTTAGATCCTGGTTTTCATCCTGGTCTGCTCTTCTTCTTTCGTTTCAGGTCGACGTTTGGTGTTCACAGACGCAGCAAAGGATTGTGGGATACTATCAAGCCAACGCCTGTGTGTCCGACA
Organism: Rhinogobius similis; assembly: GCA_019453435.1. Taxonomy (NCBI): domain Eukaryota; kingdom Metazoa; phylum Chordata; class Actinopteri; order Gobiiformes; family Gobiidae; genus Rhinogobius; species Rhinogobius similis. The sequence goes on along the minus strand of CM033639.1, from coordinate 22,441,792 downwards.
GCAGGTGTTTACCACGATTATTACAGTAAACTGAGATTAAATGTGTTTAACGACGACAGGACAAAAACGGAACTAAAATAGAACCAAAACAAGTCGATTTTGGAGTTTTTTGGGAAGACTTTCCTGTTGTTTGCAGCATGAAGTAGCTTAAATATTATCGTTTGTGATATTTTCTGCAGCAAATATATCACACTTTTTGTTTTGTTTTATTTGACAAACATTGAACACATAATACATTTAATTCTTTAGTTCAACGGTATTGTTCGTGTCTCTCCCGCAGCCCGACTCCGTGTGCTCTGAAGATCGCAGACAAAATCGCAGAACAGTTCGACGGAGCAGTTTTGTTAATGGTCAGATCGCACTTCATTTATTTTTATATCTATTAACTTAAGTTCATGTTTTTATTGAATATTGTTTGTGTTTTTCTCCTTCAGCTGGACGGCAGTAAAATGTCTGCAGATTACAGAGTTCCTCCCATCGTTATGTACGAACGCAAGGATTCAAGATGGACGCTCAAAGACAAGCACACGTGAGACTCAACGGCTGTGTCACTCAAGAAACTGGAAAATCCACAAATTATTTTAGTTTTAGTCCTGGTTTAGTCTCGTTTTTGTCTTGCTTTAGTTCTGTTTTAGACCTCGGTGAAGGCCTGGTTCAGTCCTGTTCTAATCCTGTTTTAGTCTAGTTTTAGTCCAGTCTTAATCTGGTTTTAGTCTTCTTTTAGTTCTGGTATTGTTCTGTTCTAATCCTGTTTTAATCCTGCTTTAGTCGTCAGTGAAGACCTGGTTTAGTATCGCTTTGGTTCTGTTTTAATCCTGTTCTAGTCCTTGGTGAAGATCTGGTTTTGTCCCTGTTCTAGTCCGGTTCTAGTCGCGTTCTTGTTCAGTTTTTGTCCTCAGTGAAGACCTGTTTTAGTCCCTATTTTAGTCCTTGGGTTTAGTCCCGTTTTGTCCTTTTCTAGTCCTGTTTTTAGGCCCATTTTAGTCCAGTTCTTTAGTCCTATTTTGGTCCTGTTCAAGTCCTGTTTTTGTCCTCGGTGAAGACCTGGTTTGGTCTTGTTTTAGTCCTTGGGCTTAGTCCCGTTTTGTCCTTTTCTAGTCCTGTTTTAGTCCAGTTTTTTTAGTCCCATTTTTATCCTCGGTGAAGACCTGGTTTAGTCTTGTTTTAGTCCCCGTTCTATTCCCTTTTTTAGTCCTGTTTTGGTCTTGCATTTATCCTTGGTGAAGATCTGGTTTAGTCTTGTTTTAGTCCTTATTTTAGTCCTTGGGGTTAGTCCCATTTTGTCCTTTTCTAGTCCTGTTTTAGACATCAGTGAAGACCTGGTTTAGTCCTGGTTTTGTCCCTGTTCTAGTCCTGTTTTAGTCCTATTTTGGTCTTGTTTGAGTCCTTTGTGAAGATCTGGTTTAGTCTTGTTTTAGTCCTGGTTTAGTCTTGTTTTAGTCCTGGTTTAGTCTTGTTTTAGTCCTGGTTTAGTCCAGGACATTTCCAATTGAAATGTGTTCAAACGTGTCTTTAAATGTAATAGTTATGTGTAATATCACTTTGTACTCTCGTTTGAAAGATCACAACTTGAAAAAACTACCAACTATAAACCCGATGTTCACATTTTGAGTTTTCTTAACGACGTCATCGATGACATTCTCCGTTCTGCCGCCCGTTTGTTTTCAGGATAATGATGCGTCAGTGGGAGGAGACTCGGGCCGTGGCGTCGCAGCTGCTGGACTCCGGCGATCACACGACTCTGGTGGACTTCGACTCGCACCTCGACGACATCACGCGGGACTGGACCAATCAGAAACTCAACCACAGGATCAGCGAGCTGGCGTGCCCCGCAAACGGCTCCATCTGAAGATAGAAGATAGAAAGATGAGCGAAACCGACAAAGAAACGATGAAAGACAAACAAAACTGACAAAAAAAGACAATAGACAAACGAAACCATCAAAAAAAACGACAAAAGACTAACGAAACCATACAAAAACTACAAAAGACAAACGAAACCGACAAACGACAAAAGACGAATGAAACCGACAAAAAAAGACAAAAGACGAACGAAACCGACAATAAACCGAAAAAAACTGAGGGCAATCGTCAAAAAATGAACTAAATGGACAAAAAACAAAGGAAACCGACAAAAAAACCGACTCAAACCGACTCAAACCGAACTAAACAGACTCACCGTGTTTAATATGGTTTAACTTTTAAGTTGTGTTTATTGTTTATAGACCAAGACACTATCGACCAATTATTCATTTATTTTAAACAACTAAAGTTCTACAGCCCTGATATTTAGACAGTAGTGGTAGTTTTAAAATTATGACTATGATTTTGTAATATGTGGCATTAAAAAAGTAAAATAATATATCTTTAAATATTGTCCAGTGATTTTAAGACATTGTTGACATTAATGATAAATTGTGTTCTTGGAAAAGCAAAGCGTTTTCTGTAAAAATTGTAGTTAAAATAGTCTCTCCCTGTTCCTGATTCTCCAGCAGAGGGCGCTGTTCTGTCTCAATGTACAAATAACATTTTATTATTTAATAAAATATTAAAGAAAACTATTTAAAACTTGTCTTCTGACTCTTTTCAGTCAAAAAGAGCATTTACTATTATTTTTACCTTAAACCAGGACTAAACTGGTACTAAACCAGGACTTGATCCAGACTAATATAACTCATATATTTTAATACACAGTGTCAGACTTACAGCCCTGCTTTATGTTTGTGTTTCTTGAGGAAATGGAACGTGGAGCAAAAGAAAGTGAAGTTTATTTGTGAGAATATAAGGTTTTAATGTACGTGAATAATTTGCTAATTTACTAATAATTTACTAATTTTGAAAAGAGAAGTGAAAAAAACACAAACTAGGTCATAATGAGCCCTTTAAATTTTAATTTTAAAAAAAGCTGTATAAATACCACATAATTTGCGTTGGAAATTAAATGAAATGCATAAAAATAACACTTTTCGATGAGATCTTGTGCCGTGTTCCAGTCGTCCTCAGAGGTCAGATTTTCCAAGATCCGACTTGTAAACTCACTCCGGACACTCGCACATCTCGGAATTCCATCTTGGAAACTCAGGCAACGTTTTAGAACCTGAGTTTATCAGACAATCCAACAGGTCCCTTTGTTTTGTTAAAGTGAAAATATAGTAGGTCGACTAAAGACCAGCCCCATCGACTAAAATTAGAAATCAGAAACGGTTTATTGCCATTGTCAGTGATCAAAAATTCTCAAACATAGGAACTTGCTTCAGCGTAAAGTGCAACATAAAGCAAAGAATAAAATATAATAAAATATATTTAAAAAAGGCATGCATAAAATTAAGAATAAAATAGACTAAGATAGATAGACTAAGACTATATACAGAATGTACAGTTGGCAGACAGTGCAATGTGCAAATGTGGTGCAAATAGACAGTTCTTATATAGTATATTGTTAAAGTGGCAGGTGGCAAAATATATCATAACTGCTAAGTATTTACATGTATTTAACCCAAACGACATTGAAAAGAGCACAAGAGCTCATGCTAAAATAAATATTCATACAGAAAAATAGTAAATAATTAGCATGAACATATAAATACACCAGTAAACAGTGTATTTATATGTTAGAAGTTAAACTGAACTCATGTTTCACTCCATATCTTTCACTTTTTTGCCAAATAAATCCTTTTAATCTACATAAAATAATCAGTCGACGAATAAAAATGTTGTTCGACTAAGACGCCATCGACTGATTAATCGACTAAACGACTAAAGGATTTACAGTTTGGATGTCGTTAATTACAGTATATTACACACATTTACACCTAGACTTAAAATACTTAAAAAACGACAACAGAAAAGCAAAAATCATTACCTTCATTAGTTTTAGTGGGAACAGTGCGGTCGGTCACTCTTTATCCGATGCATCAGAAGGGCTTCATAGGCTGCTCTATTCAAAAACAAACTTGCTGACAGAGCATGACGCTGTGACACGAACTCTCACGAGACTGTGCGAGATGTAAGATGGCGGCGTCCTGCTGCTAGATACCAGCAAAACTTTTGCCGTCCTCGGAATAAAACGGTCCGCTGTGCCCGTATATTAAGACATCTCCCTCTAAAGAAACCCACTCATTTTTCCTCCGCAACACCACAAACCCTGGAATCACTGGAATCACTGGAGATCTACATCGATGACTGTTTTGCCAGACTGTGCGCCATGGAACAGGACCTAACTACCCCCGCTGTCAACAACTCTACTCCCGGTAACGAAAAGAAAAGATTACGCATGGCTTCGTCGCCAGACACAGGTACCGCCGACACAAACACACCCGCAGACCCGACATGCTCCTCCGACATCGCAGCAATTCTCACCGCGATTGAACTTAAACTTACTACAATGGACAACAGAATCTCACTCATTGAACTGCTGCATAAGGAATTCTCCGCTCTCCGACACAGTCTTGAATACAGCCAAGAACAATTACACGCACTCACCCTAGACAACAAAGAGCTTAAAACGTCAGTCAAATCACTCACAATTCAACTCAACACCATCACCGCGGAAAATAAGGCCATAAAAGAAACCATATTAGACCTGCAGACACGCAGCATGAGGGACAACCTCGTCTTCAACGGCATACCGGAGCAACCATCGGAGGATCCCGAAAAACTGATCAAGGACTTTTTTACTACTCAACTCAAACTTCCAGCCACAGCATCAGACTCTATCACATTCCATCGTGTGCACCGTATGGGAGCAAAAAACACGGACAATAAACGACCCCGCCCAATTGTTGCCAAATTCGAACATTATAAACAAAAGCAACAGGTACAGAACCAAGGAAGACAGCTCAAAGGAACTCCATTTGGAATGAACGACCAATTCCCAAAAGAAATAATTCAAAGGCGCCAAAAACTCTACCCAATCCGTAAAAACATGATCCAACAAGGAAAGAAATCAATAATAATTGTAGACAAATTATACATAAATGGACAGCTCTATCGCGATGCAGAAATAACACCATGGCTCTACTGATTAACTGTAGACAAAATAGAGGAAAAAAAACAAAAACACAACAACAACACACAAAACATCCCCACAGGACATAATTACAACTTACTCTAATAACTTTTTACTTTGCTCTTTCACCTACACATAAATATCGCATTAATCTCTCATGGAATGGAACAAAATAACACAAACTACATGCTCGGTAACCGTGTACTCCCCTCTCCTTATCCATCTCTTCCGCTTTCTTTTGCACCAAAACTCTTCTCTTGCTCACCATCTCTTTTCTGCACTCACTAAAAGACCGTTTGTTGCATACCTGTCCTTTTCTGTCCCCCTTATCTATGCTTCATCTCAGACCTCTAAATCATGAACAACATACCTATTTACTGTACTGTTCTGGTCCAAAATTTAATTCATTTGACATTAATATATGCTTCCACAGACACATAACACATTAACATTTGTTACATGGAATGTGCGCGGCATCCGAACACAGGCAAAAAAACAAAGAATTTTTAATCATCTTCAAACCATAAAGCCGGATATATGCCTTTTACAAGAAACACACCTATCTAATGCAGACTTGGATCATTTACATTTCAAAGACTATAGCAACATTTACTCTTCCACATATAACAGCAGGCAAAGAGGTGTTTCAATATTAATTCACAATAAACTCCGATTCAACTTGACATCAGCCATAACTGACCCTGAGGGACGATATGTCATCATCAATTCCATCATATCCAACTGCAAGTTTACAATTGTAAACTTATACGGACCTAATAATGATGACCCCACCTTTTTCCACAACTTATTTACCAAACTGAATGAAACATCTAATATAATCATTGCAGGAGACTTCAACACAATACTGGACCCAACCCTTGATCGGTCACACGCAACTCGAAACACCAGACACTGGCACTCCAGCGTCACAATAAAACAATATATGGAAGATTTTGGCCTTGGCGATAGTTGGAGATTGTCTCACCCCCATTCAAAACAATACACATATTACTCGGCAGTACACCACTCCTCTTCCCGAATCGACCATATCCTGTTAAGCAATACGCTATTATCAAACATTAAAGATACCACAATTCATCCGATTGCTATCAGTGACCACGCACCTGTCAGTCTAACATTAGAGTTTCAACACAATATCAAATCTACCTCAAGATGGCGCCTCAACCTCTCATTACTAAAAGACCCAGAATTCAATGAGATGATAAGGAGGGAATGGAATTTCTTTATGGAAATGAATGACTCCCCGGAGACCACTGCAATAACATTGTGGGAAACCAGCAAAGCATATTTGCGAGGAAAAATTATTTCATATTCATCCCACAAAAAGAGAAAAGAAAAAGAATTAGAACAGCAATTACAACAAAAACTGAAAACACTATCAGAAAACAGGGAAAATAATCAATTACCGGAATTACTAAATACACAGCAACAACTCGAAAGAATTCAACAGGAAAAGAATAACTTCTTAATGCAACAACTGAGCTATGAACTTATAGAAAAAAATAGTATCTCAGCAAAATATCTAGCAAGCCTGTTACAAAGAAAAAAGGATAAATCAATCATTCAAGCAATACAAACACCTGAAAAACAAATTACTCATGACCCTCAAGAAATTAACAACACGTTCCGCCAGTTTTTTGAAAACTTATATTCCTCCAAAACTGAACCAAATCCAACAGAAATAAAATCTTTCTTTCAAAATGTAAAATTGCCACAATTGCCCTCAGAGTTAGCCCATATATTAGACGCTTCACTGACACTGCAGGACCTTCATAAAGCCCTCCTTCAAATGCCTAATAATAAAGCCCCTGGACCAGATGGATACCCACCTGAATATTATAAGCAATTCTGGAACCTACTGTCACCACTTTTTATCCGTACAGTTAATGAAATAAAAAACACATCTCACATTCCACCCCATATGAACACAGCAGCCATAACGATCTTCCTCAAACCTAACAAAGACCCCACCCAACCCTCCAGCTATAGACCTCTTTCATTACTCAATACAGATCTTAAAATAATCACCAAAGCACTTGCCTATAAACTAGAAAAAGTCACACCTCTTCTTATTCATCCCGACCAAACAGGCTTCATCAAAAACAGAAACTCCTCAGACAATCTCCGCAGACTTTTCAACCTTATTAACATCTCACAGCACTCAAACACCAAAACTATTATAACATCTTTAGACGCAGAAAAGGCTTTCGATAAGGTAAACTGGACATTTTTACTTCACACACTCCATCAATTTGGCTTCGGGGAGTCATTCATCCACTGGATAAGGACACTCTATACCACACCCAAAGCTACAGTCACAACTAATGGGACCATTTCATCCACTTTCACATTACACCGGGGCACACAAGGATGTCCACTCTCTCCCTCCCTTTTTGCCCTATTCATAGAACCACTTGCAGCTGCCATACGCCAATGCGACAACATTAAAGGAATAAATATCAACAACACACAACACAAAATCAGCTTGTATGCCGATGACATTCTACTGCATTTGCAAACACCTAAAACATCACTAAACGAAACTTTTAAAATTATAAACTCATTCTCATCTATATCGGACTACACAATTAACTGGAACAAATCTACAATACTCCCCCTCACTGACAAGGCTTGGGATTCTGCAGCTCAGAACTCATTCCCTGGGATACACACTGGCAACATTAGATACTTAGGCATAGATATTTCTCCCAGGCTGTCAGAGTTGCTCACACTTAATCACAATCCACTTCTTGAAACAATAAAGGACGACCTGGAAAGATGGAAAAATCTCCCACTCACCATAATAGGACGCATCGCCTCAATAAAAATGAAGATACTACCCAAACTAAATTATCTATTTGCCAATATACCAGTCACTCCTCCAGACAAATGGTTTCAATCACTTGACTCAGCACTTATAAAGTTTTACTGGAAGAACAAAAAGGCAAAAATTAAACTCTCAACATTACAGAAAAGAAAGCTCAAGGCGGCCTAGATGCCCCTAATTTCATACATTACTACCTAGCAAATCAGTTACAATATCTAGCGAAATGGACAAAATCAGAACAAAACCCCTCATGGTACCAAATAGAACAGTCATATCTCCAAAATATCTCACTGGCCGACTTACCAGCAATGAACCTTACACTCAAAAAACACTCTTCCTTCAAGTTTTTGACTATCTCAACAACTCTGACAGCCTGGTGGAAAGCTTTGAAACTAACTAACTCATCCACTGCACCCTGCAAATACACTCCCATTTGGCACAACCCTGACTTTCATGCAAACAACATCACACTTCACTACCGCACATGGGAACAAAAAGGAATCACTCACCTCTGCCATCTATTTAGCAACAATACACTAATGACATTCCAACAACTTACTGACTTATACAATCTCAACAGCAATAATAACTTCCAATATCTGCAAATAAAATCCATAGTTAAAAGTGCACTGAACACTCCCAATAACCCACTGACTGCACCCCCACTTCTCGAACATATTAGAAATATTAAGATAATGAAAAAACTTGTTTCTAAACTATACAAACTGCTCAATTATGACAATACAATACACACACCACAAGACAAATGGAGCTTGGACATTGACACACCACTCACACATGAACTCTGGACCGAAATATGCAAAAACACTTTTTCTATGTCATCAAACACCAACTTACAACTGATCCAATATAAAGTCATCCACAGAACACACGTAACTGAATACAAAACATATAAAATGGGATTCACAAACACAAGTACATGCCCACAATGCACCATGGGAGTAACAGATACTTACTTTCATGCACTTTGGGGATGCACACCTGTTCAGACTTTCTGGAATACAGTCCCCCAAAACTCACAGACATTCTGAGCTGCAGAATCCCCTTTCCCCAACTCTCTGTTTACTTGGCATTACTTCTACAAACCCCATACCCACCAAATACAAACACAGCTTACTAACATCTCTAACTATTGCCAAGAAAACAATCCTACAAAACTGGAAATCCAAAAACTGTTTAAGCATAATTCACTGGACCAACTCCCTCACTCAGTACATCATAACTTCCCAAGCTAAGACATATTACGATGAGGATATACAATCCTTCACAGAAACCTGGTCACCATTCATTAACCACTTCAATATCACTCATGTCTAAACAACAAATGCCAATAAAATAAGCTTGCCAAATCCACGTACTTCTCAAAATGCCTCACACTTCACGATTACCACTCTGTATACATACATCCACACAACTACACGAATACATACCAAACCCTATATGAAACTACTATACTTCACCATAAACTGTGCTCTACACCAGAGGTTCCCAAACTTTTCTGGCCGGGACCCCCAAAATAGCCATACAACTGACTTAGGACCCCCAAACCAAAATTAAAATGACAGTAGCAATAATTGTAAGTGTCAAAACATGTTAAATCAGGTTTAATATTGGTTATTGGAATAGTTTGCTGTCTTATTTGACCCTATTTGACTAAAAGATACTGTTATTAATTAAGAAATAGATCAAATACAATGTCACATTCATTTAAATGAGATCTTGAAATCATCTCGCGACCCCCCGAGGGGTCCCGACCCCCACTTTGGGAACCACTGCTCTACACCACTATAGCGGGATAATATTATTATGCTGTTGTTTTTTGTTGTTTTTTTATTCTGTTGTTATTGTTGCTGTTATTATCACTACTTTGCTAAAACTGCTGATTAAACCATTTACTACAGCAGCCATTGGATTTTGCACCCTTGACCCCGCTATTGCAGCTGCACAGTACTATTCTTATTTCTACCATTACCCCATCTCAGACACTAATAACAAATTTAATTTAGAAGGGAAAAAAAATAAATAAAATAAAATAAATAAATAAATGAAATAAAATTAATTAATAAATTAATAAATAAAAAATATCAAACAAACAACTCAATCAATCACACCATATAGCTCGGCCATGCAAGGGGTGGGCATGTTGTCAAGGGCTGATAACCCTTGGACAGCCTGCCCACCTGAAAATCTTGCCCTTGTTTTTAACGCATAGCACAGGACACGAAGCAGGACAGAGCAAGGAGAGAGCAGGCTGCCGTGGGAAAAATCGCCCACCGACAACAGGCTCCCAAAAAAAAAAAAAAAAAAAAAAAACTTGCTTATTTTAATGCACAACATACACAATACCACAACTTCAACCTACTCTCTAACATATATATGTGTGTGTATATATGTATGTATGTGTGTATATATGTATGTATGTATGTATGTATGCATATAAATTCTTTTTTTTAATATAAAAAAAAAAAAAAAAAGAAAAGAAAATACTTAAATAACCAAATGAAACCAAACCAAAAAATTTAAATGAACAAAACTAAAATAGGTGGACTGTAGTAAGTACAAGAAGAAAAACATGCTGCAGCAATGGTTTGGTGAATCGATGCAAAACCCAAAATGCTCAGATTATTAATTCACCTTGTTTCTTCTATTGTTTCCTTCCTAACAGTTGCCAGCGTACATCCACACAAACACACACCAACACTCACATCCAAACTCGCACACTCACAAACGCCACCATGACAGTACAACTAAAACAAAACAAAACAAAAAAAAATAACTTATATATTATATATATATATATATATATATATATATATATATTATTATGTATTTACCTCTCTACTCTCTCCTACTTCTTTTTTTGTATTCCCCTTTCCCCGTCTCCCATATTGCTTTGCAATAATGGTATGTATGTATTAATGCAATGTATGACACGGGTGTTCAATAAAAAAAAAATAAATAAAAAAATAACTTGCATGAAATGTTTCCAACGGTGACTTCTCAGCGTGACAGGTGATCTTCTGCTGAGGGCACGCTAGCACATCTTTTTTGGTTTTGTTCCCAGTTTTTTTCTTTTTGGTCCACAGTTTTCAAATGTGTTATTCTATAGACATTAAACCAGATCACAATCAGCAGGAAGGTCCAAGAGCTCTGGCAGCTGAAGACTAGGATAAAAAAAATGAGCCAAGCTGGAGGAGAAAGACCAAGACAACTCCAGGCTGAAGGAAGATTTGGAAAAGATGTCGGAGCACCTTTGTTTGCTTCAGAAACACAAACGTGAATTTGTCAAGGAACTGGTCAAAGAGCAAACGAAGAGGGTCGACCGTGATAAAGAGCTGCTGATCATAATTATCAACTCCAGGCAGTGAAGGACAGGCTGCAACAAGAGCTGGAGACGGACACAAACATCAGCAAAGACAAGAGCCGACAGAACGAAGAGCTTCTAGAAGAGAAGATCAGAGCAAACGAGGAGCTCACCAGAGAGCTACAGGAGCTGAAAAGAGCCTTAAAGGAAGAGCAGGAGGAGAGGCTGGGACGAAGAGAAGAGTCTTGAACTGTCCAGGAAAAGGAAAAGACAGCCGACCTTCAAAAACAGCTCTTGTCGTATGAAAACGTCCCCCTCCTCCCCTTTCACCCCTCACCCCCTCCCTCCCTCACCCTCTTTCACCCCTCACCCCCTCCCTCCCTCACCCTCTTTCTTCAGACACACGTCCATTCACCTCTGGCCCACTTTGTCCCACAGTGAATGTAACCGGGACTAAACCTGGACCAAACCTGGACCAAACCTGGCCTAAACAAGGACTAAACCAGGACTAAACTAAGTCTAAACCAGGACTACACTGAGACTAAATTAAGACTAAATTAAGACTAAACCGGGACTAAACTAGGATTAAACTGAGACTAAACCAGGACTAAACTGAGACTAAACCTGGACTAAAGATGGACTAAACCAGGACTAAACTAAGACTAAACTGAGACTAAACCAGGACTAAAGCTGGACTAAACCAGGACTAAACTAAGACTAAACTGAGACTAAACCAGGACTAAACTGAGACTAAACCTGGACTAAACTAAGTCTAAACCAGGACTAAACTGAGACTAAACCTGGACTAAACCTGGACTAAACTAAGTCTAAACCAGGACTAAACTGAGACTAAAGCTGGACTAATTCAGGACTAAACCAGGACTAAACCAGGACTAACCCGGTTGTCAGTGGAGGTGTAGCTCTGTAGTTTCAGTGCTGGCCCAGGTGGAGTCCAGGTTTGAAGTTCACTCATGGACCTTTTTGTCCTGAATTCATGTTTAATGAAGGCGCAGACCCAAAAACCAGTGGGAGGCTGTTTCTGAACTGAAGTGGAGACTTTATTTTAACCAGACAGTGTACAACTAATATATTTAATGGAGAGCGTCAGACTTCCAGCCCTTTTCACGTTTATGTTTTTTGAGGAAATGCAACGTTGAGCAAAAGGAAGTTAAGTTTATTTTGTGAGAATATAAAGTTTTAATGAAACTAACTTGAATAAGTTGCTAAATTTGAAAAGAGAAGTGAAAAAGTCAAACCACAAACTAGTTCATAATGAGCACTTTAAATTAACTTAGAGTGAAAATATATAAGAAATACTACATAATAATTAAACATTTGTTTTGGAAATTAAAATGAAATGCATAAAAATAACTATTCAAGGATCTATTAGTTTAAAGTGAGACACTGCAGAAAAATCTTAAGGATATCCTTTTGAAAATCCCCTGTAGTTTCCTACAAAAATGTTGTTCATCATGTAATCTTTTCACATATTTGGGAAAAATTGTCAGAACCAGGTTTACATTGTTTAATTTTGTACACATTAGTGATAAAAAATGACAAAGGGGATTTCTTATTTAGTTTTTGAGTAAACTAGATCTGACTGAAAACTGCAATTATATGCAAGAGGAATGCAAAGAGGAAAGAGAGGAACCGGTTGAAGTGCGCTATTAGCATGCTAGTTGTTGTTAGCTTAACTGTAACTGTAAACTCTGCTCTGAAAGTTGTGGAAAGCACTTAAAAACTCATAAGAGTCAATCATTTGGATGGTTAGACTGAAATAAATGAATGAACAATAACTGAAGCAAACAGTTTATGATGAACTAGCTCTGGTTTTCATGTGTTAGCAACCAAACAGTACATTGTAAAGCACCTGTAACGCACGTCGTCTGTCTAATTTCTTTCTTTTAATTAAAGGTCCCATATTATTATTTTTTTAAACGGGCTTTTTTGCCCGTTTCATAGTCTATCCTAAGGTCATGTATGATAAAAATTTGCGTTGTGCAACACCCATAACCTAATAGTTATAAAATAGCACCCATCTTTGGATCTACCCCTCCTCCCTGCAAAAGCTCACGGCTTGTCTGAGAGCTGCTCCTGCCTCAGCCCCGCCCGCACAGATGTAATCCTCCTCCCCCGCCCAACCCGTGGGGTGTGTAAGCTAAACAGGCAAGCCGTGCGCCGGTAGAGAAGTTAGCGGTGCAGGGAATAAACATTTTATCGATCCTGGCGGTGCTTCGTCGTGTTGCGCCCTTATATGTCCTGGATCCAGAATCTGATGAGGAGTTTGAAGATCACGGAGCACAAGAACCCCGACGACTTCAACTGGACGTTGCTAACGCTAGTATCATTAGTATCTATCGTGTTATTAATGTGTAGCATTAGCTTGTTTTCATTCATGTTCAGGGCTACCTGCGAGAATTGTCGCGCGGTGGTACCTGTAACTGACAAAACTGTCCAAGAGATCATCACCAGTCTGAGTTCTTCTACATGCTGCCTCGATGTGTTACCCACCAGATTTCTAAAGTCTGTTCTGAGCACTTTGTTAACACCACTCACTCACTAATTAACATGTCGCTTCATCCTGGAACATTCCCAAGGGCCTTGAAAACTGCGGCCCCAAGGGTCAATCCTGGGACCCATTCTGTTCAACCTCTACATGCTGCCCTTAGGTCAGTTAATACTCAGCACAAATGTGTCTTATCACAACTACGCAGATGACACCAGGGTTGCCAGATTGGGCGGTTTTCCGCCCAATTGGGCTCCTTTTGTTGGCTTCGGGCGGAAAAAAATAGCGTTGGGCGGGTGCATATATTTTGGGCTATTTTTGGATGTCTCAGGCGGGAATTTGAAAATGCAAAATAGATTAATACCTTCATAAATATTTGTGTATTATTGATTGAGTTGTTGATAGAATATTAAATAGAATAGAATAAATTACAGAAATTGAATATTGAATGGTTTGCAACAGTGACATTGGTTGTGCTGGTTGTCAGTCAAAATGTCTAATCGACCTCTGATTGGATGGAAACAATAAACACCGGCTCAGTCTGCGCACCCTCGGGTTTGGCGCTGGGTCCTGCTTAATGTTTAGGGTTTAAGGCGAGGTCAGTTTATCTCACGGCTGGAGATACAGGATTTAAAACAAGATTCCCAAGTGGGGGAAATACAAGAAAGTATATTAGAAGTAATGGGAGAACCAGCCTGAGCTGAAAATGTGGATTGCCCCAGTTCTGGAGAATGAGTCCAAAGCACGCTACACGTATTACAATTCTGATATCCAGTTTGCATGGGACTTAAGTCTATATGACAAGTTCTCATTATATTCAAATTATGGCTTAGTTTGGTGGGAGGGCACTTGTGGTAAATATTTAGCGGTTTTACATTTTTGAAGTACAGTTCCAGAAGAAATTTTGATAAATAAAAGTTTAAAATTACAGGTGTGTGTCATCAAAATGTGACGTACAGTTGAAAATAAATAGACAGTTAACACTATAAATGTTATGAAGATTGTCAAACAGATGACAAAATAGGCAAAATGTGTGGTAAAATCTTAAATACAATCATATTCAGTATATATTAGTCTAACCTGTCAACTTTAAACGCACCACACAATCAGATAGTGGTACTGTATTGTTGCCAAATAAGGAGGGCTAAGGGCCCGACTGTGGTCTATATGTTTATCTGGTGTGTGCCGTTGGTTTGTTCATAATTTTACGGTTGCAACTGTGCTTTGTATGCCATATAAATAGTAATTTTGGAAAGTTTATAATTTGGGCTGGTTTTCATTGATATTGGCGGGTTTTATGTGGACTTTGGGCTGGAAACTGTCAATAAAATCTGGCAACACTGGATGACACTCAGATCTATGTCTCACTGACAGCAGGTGAATATGGACCAGTGGATTCACTCTGTCACTGCATCCAACAGATCAGCGTGTGGATGCAAAACTATTTTCTCCAGCTAAACTCAGACAAGACTGAAATCATCGTCTTTGGGCCGCAGAAACAGAGAGAAAGTGTCAGCGGTCACCTCCAGTCTCTCGCTCTTAAACCTACAAATCAAGTTAGAAATCTGGGGGTAATAATGGACTCAGACCTGAACTTTGACAACCACATTAAATCAATAACATCAACAGCCTTTTACCACCTAAAAACATTGCCAAAATTAAAGATATAGTGTCTAAACCAGACTTGGAGAGACTTATCCATGCATTTGTCTCCAGTAGGTTAGACCAGGGGTTCCCAAACTTTTCTGGCCGGAACCCCCAAAATAGCCATGCAACCCACTCGGGACCCCCAAAGCGAAATGAAAATTACAGTAGCAATAATTTTAAGTGTGAAATCAGGTTTAATATTGGTTATTTGAATAGTTTATTGTCTTAGTGGACCCTATTTCTCTAAAAGATTAATAAAAAAGAGCAAATACAATGTCATATTAATTAAAGTGTGATCTTGAAATCATCTCGCGACCCCCAGCTCACCTCTCGCGACCCCCCGGGGGGTCCCGACCCCCACTTTGGGAACCACTGGGTTAGACGACTGTAACGGCCTGTTCACTGGCCTCTCCAAACGAGCTGTAAAACAGCTGCAGTACATCCAGAACGCTGCTGCTCGAGTCCTGACAAGAACCAGGAAGTACGATCACATTAGTCCTGTGCTCAGGTCACTGCACTGGCTTCAGGCTCAGAGAATAGACTTTAAAGCAGCTCTGCTTGTGTTCAAGTCTCGCCAAAGCACCAAAGTACATCTCTGACATGTTAGTGCCATATGAACCATCTCACACTCTGAGGACCTCAGGGACCGGCCCCCTGCTGGTGCCAGAGTCAGGACTAAACATGGACCGGCCTCCTGCTGGTGCCTAGAGTCAGGACTAAACATGGACCGGCCTCCTGCTGGTGCCAGAGTCAGGACTAAACATGGACCGGCCTCCTGCTGGTGCCTAGAGTCAGGACTAAACATGGACCGGCCTCCTGCTGGTGCCAGAGTCAGGACTAAACATGGACCAGCCTCCTGCTGGTGCCAGAGTCAGGACTAAACATGGACCGGCCTCCTGCTGGTGCCTAGAGTCAGGACTAAACATGGACCGGCCTCCTGCTGGTGCCAGAGTCAGGACTAAACATGGGGAATCAGCATTTCAGTTTTTTGCTGCTAAAATCTGGAACAGTCTCCCTGAAGATGTGAGACAGGCCTCCACTCTGACAATGTTCAAATCCAGGCTAAAAACAGTTCTGTTTAGATGTGCAAACGACTGAAAGATCTATCTGCACTCTTCTCTTTTAAAATTATTCTGTGTGTTTGTGTTTTGTGATTTTAATGCAACTTTTCCTGTTATGTAAAGGACTTTGAATTGCCTTGTGTATGAATTGTGCTCTACAAATAAACTTGCCTTGCTTTGCCTTGCTGTGTGTTTGTTATAAACACTGTATTTGGACTGTAATATTTGAGATGTTTTACAGGTCCTAGAGAACAGAATTAGACCTTCATAGAAAAGGCTGTGACCTGAACTGTATATTGTGTAAATATTCATTTTGTAAATAAATATCCTTTTTGAATACTAAACTCACTTGTAATGTAATTGTAACAGCACATACATGTAAGTAGTGTGGAACACAAAGATGGCATTGTGTATATTTTATTCAATTACAATAACAAAATGTTATTCATAATAAAAATGTGAATTTACAAAAAGAGGTAAGGAAACACTTCCAAAGCCAGTATAAATAATAACTAAAGCCCACACTGCAGACAAAGGCATGAATGGCAAGTCCACATACAGCACTACCATTCACAACAACAATCAAACGTAACACACGGAAAACTATATTCCACAGTGCTTTTTGGCCCGACTTCTAAAAAGTATACACAGTGATACTTGTGCTTTTCTCAGTTATGTACATTTTATCATGACTAAATTGAGAAGAAATGAAGCATGTTTTTGTTGTTCTTCTTAAAGATCTCCCCATCATTCTGGCTGATTTTCTCTAAAACTCCTGATTACATTTTCTCCCAATTCAAACATGAGACAAAATGTAACGAATGCAGAAAATGTTCTTCTGATTCGGCTTAAAGTTTAACTTAAAGCAGATTCTCGTTGCTATTGACCTTATTCTGCCCCGCCCACTTTTGCCGTTTTTTTGCACTTTTGTTGTAAACGCACTTTTGTTTGACGAGAACTCCGTTAAAGCTAATGACGAACGAGGGAAACGTCTTGCCGCTAAAATGTTACATAAAGTAGATTGATTTGTGTAAAATGTTTAATGAACACGAGCAACAACAAGTCAACAACGCACCGATTTCCTGGTCAGTCTGAAAACGGCTTTTTAGTCCATGTAGAACTTATTTTCTGTTGAGCTCGTCTGCTCCGTGTAAACTACAACGGAAACAAGACGGTGGCGCGTAAGGCAACTTCCGGAATAAGGTGAATAGTGTGAGCGGGAGTCGAACCAGCAACCTTGAGTGTTTTTTCTGATGCTCTAACGTCTGAGGAAACAGAACACATTAGCTGAAATGTGAAAAAATTCCAATAAACAATCTAAATAAGGGCAGTGATGGAAAAAAAACTCCAGACGAGAGGTTGTGAGTTCAAATCTGGAAGTTCAAAACTGAATCTCCAGACTCCTGAGCTGCAGTGGTTCAGGTGATCAATGCAGTAGACACAGGCAGCGTGACATCAGGTTGTGGGTTCAAAGCCCGATAGTCTCAATTTTAAGTTGTTGCTAAGTTCAAACCAGACTGTAATGTTCACAGACTTGAATGAGATGTGAACTGCAGTGGTTCAGGAGATAAACCCACGTAACATGACCAGCCTGACTCCAGGCTGAGGGTTTGAATCCTGATTTTGCCTTAAAGAATGTTTTTAATATTTAGACAAAACTGACATAGAACTCTAATAATGTAACTCTAAAATAATCATAGTCTCATAGCTATAGTCTGGATTTGTTGAGGTTTAGTCTTCAGCCGCCTGAGTCCGTCTGAGAGCGGGATTCAAACCAGAAACCTTTGCACAACAGTGTTCTGCTGATGTTCTACCGTCTGAGCCACAGGAAACCGAACAACGCACTTCAAAAGTGAGATACAACTATCAGAGTAAAGATGTGCAAATCTTACTCTCAAACAATCTGAATATGTTGGACTCTTGTGGGACACTTTGGTCCAGAGGTTAATGAGACGCACTGAAGCCCACAACAGCCTGATGAGAGGTTGTGGGTTCAAACCTGGAAGTTTACTTTGGCACACACATTTGATGAACGTGAAAAGAACATGGTCCAGTTTGTGTGAAAGAAGGACTTGAACCAGAATCAAACCCAGAGACTCTTCCAGACGAGTGCTTTTCCTCCTGAGCCACAGGAACCTGAACGAGAACAATCAGATGTGAGAGAAAAACATTAGACTGAACGTGTGCAAATCTATCTCTAAAACAATCTAAATGACAGAGACATTTGTCATTGCCAAGCGAGTGTGTGAGTGACCTGACTGGACCTGTTTTTGAGACTGTTCTGAGCCCAGACCTGGACTAGACCTTTAGTTAGTTTAGTTAGTTTAGTTTTTAAGCTTCTGGTAAATGCAGCAGAGCAGGAGTTGAACCAGCATCCTCTGAATCCAGCTGGTTTCTGCTGTGGTGGGTGCTCTCCTGCTCCTCCACTGGCCCCCCGACCTCCAAACTTTCATGCGTGTTTTTGTTTCTCATTTTCACACATTTCACTCCAAAAGAACATGCCTCAGTCTGAGTTCAGCCACTCTAGAGTCTGTGAAGGAGCAGGGATCGAACCAACAACCTCAGCATCAGCTCATACACTCTTCTAAATCAGTGCTTTACCTCCTGAGCCACAGGACCCTGACCAAGAACCTTCACATGTGAGCGTAAAAAACATGAATCAGAAACACACACCCCTTTCACACTCGCTCCAGTCCCAGAACATTGCTGGCTTTACTCTGGTCACATTAAAGGGCCACTGAACAGGCGTGGCAAAACTTTCTCCGCCCAAAAGCAAAATCTGAAAATGCTCCTCAGTGAGCAGTGCCTGGAGGTCCAAGGGGGCAATCTGCCCTGTCCAAAGCATCTATATTTTATGTCAAAATGTATTAGATTTGTAATCGTCTGAATATTCTGATCCATTCTCATTTATTACAGTGAGCACCTCTGAGCAGTGATGTCTAAATTAGTTTAGCACTTAACACTCACTCACTGCAGCGTTTTTTATAATGACCCATTTCATTGTAAGATTGGACCACTTATGAATGCAATAATACAATCATACAAAACAAAATGCTCTGCAGCTCATTCCTGTCCATCCTCAGACTCCTGACCCTGCTGCTCCTGTAAACTAAAGAGATGCTGTGCATTCATTTCAATATGTTTGAGCCAACTACACAAATAAAGTTGATTACTGAACTGTGCATTTAACTCAGTTACACTGTAATTATTATGAGATGCTAAGAACAAAGCTAGCCTGTGTCGGGCGCATAGACCATATAAAAATCATGGTCTATGGTCAGCAAATTTATTTTTTAAAAGGTGGCGGCGGAACCGCGTCACTGATTGGCTAGCTTGTGACTGTCAAAGTCTTTGCTGATTGGCTAGCCCAAACCTTTCCCCTAACCCTAGCTATATCCCATCAGTGCCTAACCTTAATCGGACACAGGCCACAGGGCGAGGAAGGCAACCAATCAGAGGCTGCGCTTCCCCTGCCATCCTGTAAAAAATAAATTTGCGGTCGGACTCAGTGCAAGTTCTTTGAAAATGTTGTTGCCTCCAGCATCTTTGAAAACTTCCACTTCAAGCCATCAGTCGTGAGGTCTTTGGAAAAGCCAGCCACATTCCTCCACTGGCACTCCAACGTGTCATTTGAGCACAGAAGAAACTCCGCCGTAGAGCCTTAGAGGCTGCCCTATCTATGCTTGGCATGACCAGCTTCGGGCACAACAGCTCAAGTTTACGCACAACATTCACTGAGGCAGGCAGATGCATTTGATATTGCGGATTCGATCTGAGATGACTGACCAGCAAGTTGAGCTGGGGGATATCATCTTTAGCAGATAACCTCCATCATTCAGAGTCTCGTAAACAGCTTTGTAATCGCTCTGACGTTTTGCTGAATGAGCAAACCAGTTGCATGTTTCTCTGATCATGTATTCTAGATTATGAGGCAGATGCTGCATCTCTTCAATTGCAACAATATCCAAAGAATGACACATGCAGCGAATGAGCTGTAGGTTTGGTTGCATCTGTTTGAGGAGTGTGTACACAGAAGGATTTTTTCCTATCATGACACTCTTGTAAAAATACAACAATTGCATTTTTAATTCCACTGGCGTTTGCATCTTGAAGTTCCACAAGACCCAGATAGGCTCTGATAAGCTTGTGTTTAACTGACCTACATTTGACCCGTGCACAGAAGCTTGTTCACAGAAATGTCTACAGTTTCATCCAAATAGAGAATATGGAGATTTGCCTCTATCCTCGCGCAGGTCCTCTCTGAAATGTGGCACTAAAACAGATTCAATCACAGCCGTGCACTTGGTCCTGTGCATTTAAAGGATCCCAGCTCGTCTTGAATGATGTCCGAGAGGTCACCTGCTGCACTGATGGACGTATAACAGGCAGAAAGTGACAGTCCTTAGTTTTTGGTCATCGTTTATGCTCTTTTGCCCAGAACCCACAGCCACAGTGAAAGACCTCATGCTTGAGCTGGCACACAACGAGATCTGTTTCTTGGTGGCGCCATGTTCTTTTTCGGATGTCAGAATTGCAACACTTGCGGCGTGCTTTGGACTCATCATCCGGAACCGGGCAATCCACGTTTTCAGCGCGGGGTCATTCTCCCGTTCCTTCTGATATAGTTTCTTATATTTTCCCCACTCTGGCATCTTGTTTTAAATCCTGTAACTCCTCCTCAGCCGTGAGAAAAACTGACCTCACCTTCCCGCTTAATGTTTTAAGAGTGCGCAGACTGAGCCAGTGTTTATTGTTTCCATCCAATCAGAGGTTGATTAGACAACTAATATTTAATATTCCATATTCAGTTTTTTTATTACATGCAGGCATTTATTCAAGAACCAAATAAATAATTAATGCATATTTATGAAGAAAATACTCTATTTTGTGTTTTCAAATTCCCGCTAGAGAAAATAGCCCAAAACACAGGGGCGGGTCTAACTGGGGGAGGGTCTAACAGGGGGCGGGTCTAACAGAGGCTCTGGCTTGAACCCAAAGAGGACACTGCAGGCACGGTTTTGGACCCAAAAGTTCCATTTTTAAATAGATGCACTAAAATGACAGAATAACGCCAGGTATGTGAATAACTCTATTTAAGACCAATTTACACACTTAATCAGTTTAAAAAAGTGGTTTTGGTGTTTAGTGGTTCTTGAAATAGCGTTTTATGTGCAAATACAGCACTTTGGGTAAAGCTAGCATTAGCACGTGAGCTTGGACTGGCAGGTGTGGCCTCGTGTCTGTGCTGCTTTATTGTATTGTATTGTTTTGTATTGTATTCTGATACTTCAGTGTTCCACACAGTGAACCTCCTCCTGAAGGGCAGTTCATGTACACCAGTGTTTCCCAACCAGGGGTACAGGGACCCCAAGGTATACATGAGGAATTACCAGGGGGCTCTTGGACTGGTTTCAGGTTTTAAAAGAAGGTGAAATTTACTTTTGTCCAAATAAAAATTTGTCATTAGTTGTAAATTTAGCATCTTTCTGGAGTGTCTTGCACCATAAATATAATCAAACAATAAATATAACAGTAATAATTGACTATATACGACTAGTAAACCCAAACCTGGACTAATCCAGGGTTAAACCAGCTCTAAACCTGGACCAGCCCAGGTCTAAAACAGGACTAAACCAAGACATAATTCAGGACTAAACCAGGTCTAAAGCCCAGTCGCTTAAACTGGCTGCTTGTTTTACAAAATAGTTTCCCTGAAACTATCAAGATTTTAAAGTAATAAATAAGAGACGACCAAAAGCCAAATCCTTCTGTAGATAATTATATTTAAAGTCATAATATGTAACATTTAAATACAGTTTACATGTAGTGCTTCCAGTCACCAACAAAGTACTCTGTTTCTCACGACAACAAGACAATATTTAAAGTATTTTAAAGTTGATGAAAAGTGCTCCAGCTAAGTGCATACAGTGGGGATTTTATATCAAACGTGGACCAAACGGCTGCTGTTCTCCAGACCATTTGGCCAAAAAAAAAACAAAAAAATTACATTTTTCTTCGAGCACAAAATCACAATCTCAATCTGGTCATGATTTATATAAACTTGGTGTCTTTTGCTGCTTGACATTCAATGATTATTTCTATTAAGACACATTTTTAACCAAATAAAGTTTGAAATATGGCGACTGAACGCTTCTAGATCGAGAATAATTACAAATAAAGTGTATTATTTATGAAAAAAAGAAATTGTTTAATCTTTTTTGACATTTTGATTTAATAATGCCATGGTTTTTGTTGTTAAAGGTCCTTTTTTTGTGTGTTTTAGAGTCTGTTTTGTCCAGATAATGATTATTTTAGCGTTCTCCATTTGACAGAACTTTACAAAATGAAAATGTATGTAAAATCTTTTGTTTTCGAACGTCGGAGAACTTGCTTATTTATTCCAAATTTCAGTAGCTTTTTTAATTCTAAATTTCAGTTTGCATGTTTTTCTCAGTTTAAAACACCAAAATGACAAATTCCCCTTTAAAAAGGGCTCAGATTCAAAAGTCTGAATTCACATTTCAAAGATTGGAGATTCACTAAATCCTCATTCTGAGTTCAGACTGTTGAAAATCTGTGCATTCAATATATAAAAAAAAATAATAATTAAATATTTAAAAATGTGTCTTTTTGAATTCTTAAAATGAAATAAATAAATAAATATATATATATATATATATATATATATATATATATATATATATAGATTGAACATTGAGACTTTTAAACTACATTTTCAATCAAACAAAGGTTAAAATATAGCGTCTAAATACTTGTAGATTGAGAATATTGATGAAACACAGAAATGGTTTAATCTTTTTTGACATTTTGATTTAATAATGCCACTGTTTTTGTTGTTAAAGGTCTTTTTGTTTGTGTTTTAGAGTCTGTTTAGTCCAGATAACGATTTCAATTATCCAAAAAAATATGCTTACAAATAATTTTAAAAGTCGACTTCTCACAGTTAGTCGACTGCAGCTTTTCTCACACAATAATCAAAATCATTCAGTCTCACAACAAATACAAGGGTTCTCCATCTAAATGAAAATGTGTTATTTATTGTATAAGTCCTAAAATAACATTCAATACATTTTTAGTTTGAAATTTGAGCCTGACAAGTAAATTAATGCATTTCACTTTCAATATAAATGAAATTATTGTGTCTAAAATTGTATAAAAATATTGTAATAATGTCGATATCGCAATAGTTTAAAGAAATATCGCAATCTTTTCAACATCGAGCAGATCCAAAAAGCACAATAAATCCATCTCGACTCATCACTCTCAGTCCACGGCGTTTGTGGAGTTTGGTCCCGGGTTTAGTGTGGTCTTTGAAGGTCCTGGTTCAGTCCCGGTTCAGTCCTGGTTTAGTCCTGGTCCTGGTTCAGTCCCGGTCGGGTCTCAGTCCCGGTCCTGGTTCAGTCCCAGTCCTGTTTCAGTCCTGGTTTAGTCCCGGCTCAGTCCCGGTCCCGGTTCAGTCCCGGTCGGGTCTCAGGCCTCTCCGGCGGGGACGGGCTCCAGGTCCAGTGTGATCTCTCTCATGGGACTCTGATCGGCCAAAGTCTGGAAGAAGTTTATGGAGCGGACGATGGACTCGAAGTTCTCCACCTGCTGCTCGGCCCACGGCAAACCGATCTGTCACCGAGACAAGAGACATTATTATACGACAAAAACCACTGCTGCACCAACAAAATCTAAATCCAGGGTGCATCTAGTGATGGGCGAATTGAACCGGGTGTTACCACACAATCTCAAAGCCCCAAAGCACAGGCGCTTCAAAACACTGCTCCAAAGCACGATTCAAAGTGCACGGTTCCTGCTGTTGTTCCACAGCTGGGCCACTAGAGGGGGCTTTCGTCTCGAGCCGGGGTTCACAGACGGGGCTTTAAACAAACCACACAGCAGCGAGTCTGTGTCAAACCCACAACTCCATAAAGTCTCAACTTGCTCCTGCAAACTTTGAAAACGGTGTTTAATAATTTATGGATGGTCACGTCGTTTTGTGCAGACAGAGTCGCCCTCTAAAGTACGAGATGGTCATCGTGTCACAGCGTCACATGGTGCAGCGGTTAGCGCTCTGCAGTGAGACGTGGAAAACTGAGCGAGAGACCCGTCGACTGTGGGACTGATCAGTGTGTCAAGAAGCGCCCCGTGATTCTGAAGTTTTGCTGCTTTTCAGAAGTAAGATAATAAAAGCATAAATACAATAGACTGCATCCCTCCACAGGAGGAAATCGCTGGTCAGTTTTTTAAATAAAACCGAAATTGTAAAACATTTCCATGTTTCATCTCAGAGAAAAAACACAATTTGATGTTTTCCCTAAATTGTGCAGCTCTGTTAAAGATCCAAAAAATCCAAAGTGAACAGGAATCGTGTCAGGGTTAAGTGTCAGCACAAGTACCTGGACTATGATGAGTTTCCTGCTGGTGTCCTCCGTCTCGCTGAGTTCTTCTCCGAAACACAGAGTGAAGCAGCACGGAGGACGCTCGCCTTCGTTTGCACAGAACAGGTCCAGCTCTGAACAGAGACAAACATCTGCGTCAAACAGACTTTTCACTGCAAAAAACACTCTTTAATCACAACGTAGTGAAGTTAATGTAGAGTCAATGGTCAGGGATGACATTTTCTCCTGTAAAAGCTCAAAACACGACTAAAAGCTGCAGCAGTCTGAGAACAAATATAAAAGTTTACAACTCTGATAAATATTTAGTTTGTACCCGACATCTAAAAAAAGGAAAATTAAGTAAACAGTTGTAGAAAATCAGATAAACAAGTCACTTTTATCCCTGGCACAGACTTTGTTGAACTCTCCTTTTCTCTCCTAGCTGTGCAAGCTAGCAAAGCTTTGCACAGTCGGAGAAACAACGAGAAACTACTTTCACTTTACATTTTGCCGTTTTAAAGTTGATTTGAGCAAAACAAAAGCTCCACGGACAAAAATCAGGCCAAAGAAACAGAACAGAAGTACAGTTAATTTAAGTTTGTGCTGCCTTAAATTTGGCCCCTCAGTTGAAATGTTGGGGAGCATTTTCTTTATTAAAATGTTGAGAAAAGACTCATAATCACTTAGGGTCATAGTCACTTTGGCTGATATTTATAGGCAATTCCCTTTCTAAACAACTAATCAAAAGAACAATAGCTCAATTAATCAGTAGTAAATCCATCATTAGTCATTAATCTTCACTATCGTTAAAGGGGCCGTGAAAAACAGAACTAGTTCATGTTCCCGATTTTTTTGCTTGTAATAAAGTAAAATCTGTGTTGCGCCAGCACAGATATATTATAAAAACATTTATTCTGATGAAAATGAGACAGCATTTTCTTCTGCATCAATTTATAGTGTTTTATTCGACAAAAAACAGGAAGTCTGCCGTTAGCATGCTAATGTTTGTTAGCTTTAGCGCTCTGGGACTGCTGAAAAGTGCTTCTAAACTCCTGGAGGTGAATATTTATGATGCTGAGACTGCATTAAAGTGAGAGATACATGTGACTGATGTAAAGACTTTAACATCAACTAGTTTTGTTTATCACGGTTCAAAACTGTAAAAGGTACAGGGCCTTTAATCAACACACTATTCAGAAATATCCTCTATCTAGAGCCTTCAGTTTAAAAAGTCTCAGTGTTCAACAGAAATAATTATTTTAACAGCAGAACACTAAACTAATTAGTTGGCCGCCTCCCGGGGCCCCGGGGTAGACCCAGGACACGCTGGAGGGACTATGTCTCTGTGTCCTGGGAACACCTCGGGATCCCCCCGGAGGAGCTGGAGGAAGTGTCTGGGGTGAAGGAAGTGTGGGAGTCCCTGCTTAGACTGCTGCCCCCGTGACTCGGCCCCGGAGAAGAGGAAGAAGATGGATGGATGGAACACTAAAATAGTTGTTAGTTGCTGGTCTAAAGAGTTGTAGTTTCCAGGGGCGTAGCACCAAATTCTGGGCCCCAGGTACAAACCTTCTGGTGGCCCCCAAATTTTTGCGTATGATTTATTCATCCTAACAAGTTTGATTATTATTGTATTTTTTTCCATTCACCATTGATAAATCCTTTAAACAAGCTGACTTCTAGACATGCCTTCCGGACAGTTCTGTTTGTAATAACTACAATTTCACAAAAGGTTTTATCACTATAAGAAAATTCACTAACTGCCATTTATTTATATGAATAATGAATGAAACGATAGTGCATATTACTCCACGTGTCAGCAGCAGTTTCAACATAAATATACCTGCGTTTATAACTTGGCTCATAAGCAATGATTTTCCTCTTTTTTCCGGGTTAAGAGGCCCTCAGATGTCGTGCATAATTGTATTTAGTTTCTCGAGGACTTTACTCAAGCACAATGTGTTTCATTACCACATAAACAGATTGAAGTGTAGAAAAATGGAACTGAGGAAAAACCCATCATGTTTTTGAGGACGTGTCATTGCCCTGGGCCCCTTTACCCCCCCCTCAGTCCCACGCCCCTGGTAGTTCTCCTACAGTGATGACTTTTCTGTTGCAATAATCAGTAAAAGTAGCAGAGCGTGTGTCCTTTAAACTCACGTTGTTTGAATGTGTGTTTGCAGAAGAGCAGCACCGGGTCCATGTTCCGCTCCAGTTTGTGCAGACCCGGCGCTGAGTGCGGCCCGGTCCAGAACACTCGGCCCTGGCAGAACCTCCGGCCGTACACGCCTCTCTTGGTGGATGTCAGCACGATGCCCTTCTCCATGAACGGCAGGAGCGTGTGCAGCGCCGCCAGCTCCTCGCCCGAACCCAGGGACGACGAGGGCTCCGGCAGCGCCACGCGGGGAAACTGCGCCCCCTGCGGGACGGCAGAGGGAGGGCAGACGGCCGAGCGCAGGTACTGGATCCTCACGTCGGAGCTGCACACCTGCTGTCGCGCCACCTCCTGCCCCAAGTACTGCACCACCACACGGAACGAGTCCGAGTCTGCACCGGGAGAGAGGTTAGACCGGGTTAGACCGGGTTAGACCTCGTTAAACCTGGTTAGACCATGGTTAGACCAGGTAAGACCGGGTTAGACTGGGTTAGACCGGGTTAGACCGGGTCAGACCGGGTCAGACCGGGTCAGACTGGGTTAGCCCGGGGTTAGACCTGGTTAGACCGGGTTAGACCAAGGTTAGGTCTGGTCAGACCGGGTTAGACCAGGGTTAGACCGGGTTAGACCAGGGTTAGACCGGGTTAGACATGGGTTAGACCGGGTTAGACCTCGTTAAACCTGGTTAGACCAGGGTTAGACCAGGGTTAGACCAGGGTTAGACCAGGGTTAGACCGGGTTAGACCGGGTTAGACCTTGTTAAACCTGGTTAGACCAGGGTTAGACCGGGTTTGACCAGGGTTAGACCGGGTTAGACCAGGGTTAGACCAGGGTTAGAACGGGTTAGACCAGGGTTAGACCGGGTTAGATCTGGTCAGACCGGGTTAGACCGAGTTAGACCTGGGTTAGACCGGGTTAGATCTGGTCAGACCGGGTTAGACATGGGTTAGACATGGGTTAGACCGGGTTAGACCTCGTTAAACCTCGTTAAACCTCGTTAGACTATGGTTAGACCAGGGTTAGACCGGGTTAGACCGGGTTAGACCTGGGTTAGACCTGGGTTAGACCTGGGTTAGACTTGGTCAGACCGGGTTAGACCGGGTTAGGCCGGTTTAGACCAGGGTTAGACCAGAGTTAGACCGGGTTAGACCAGGTTAAGACCGGGTTAGACCACGGTTAGACCACGGTTAGACCACGGTTAGACCACGGTTAGACCACGGTTAGACCACGGTTAGACCTGGGTTAGACCTGGGGGTTAGAACGGGGGTTTAGTCTGGTGTTATACAGGGATTAAACTGGGATAAAGCAGGGTTAGACCAGGGTTGGAACGGTTTTTAAACCGGGGTTTGAGCGGCGTTAGACCTGGGTCAAATGGGGGTCAGACTGGGTTTAAACCAGGGTTAGCCTGGGTTATATGCTGGGATTAGAGCTGGTTTAGACCTGGTTTAGTCCTCTTCTGTTAATGAGAGTAATCATAAAGAGATTGTCTGGTTTACACTTATTTTAGTCCTGGTTTAGATTTGATTTATATCTCTTTCACAAATGAACATAAGAAAGAAAAATAAATTCTTGTTTAGCCCTTAGGCCTTAATTTGTTTTTTGAATTTCGTTACGATATTTAATTGATGTTATGTCAATCCAATAAAATTACGTTAAAACAGGTTCGTTCATTGAGTTTTAATTATCAGACAAATGTGAAATGTCTATAAAAAGAATCACAAAAGTGCAGAAATATCACTTTTTCGCCCATTTGAAAGTCTACCATATAACTTTTTATCATTATTATTTTTAACCAGCTCTTTTTGTTGCATTTTTAAACTTTGTACTCGTTCAAAGCTGGTGGTTTGGTCGTTACCTGTTTGAGCCGACGGGACGCTCTCCTCGATCCGGACGTCCAGTGTGATCTCATCCATCTCTGAACAAAACACAAACAGGGAACGTTAAAAAGTCAATAAACATTCATTTTCTTTTAGAGTATTTGTGGCGTTGACACGGACCTTCGGCCGGTCTGGGGATATGGTTCGTCACCGTTTCTTCGCTTTGAACCGGAATCTGACTCGGCAAAAACACCTCTTCTGAACTCTGGAAGAAGGAAACATGAAACAAGGCGCAATTTAATGTTTTAGTCCAGATTCAGACCTTGTTTAGTCCTAAAACTAGCCCTCGTTAGTCTGGGCTCAGTCCTGGTTCTCGCTCTGGTTCAGACTCAGTTAAGTCCAGGTTTAATCCTTGTTCAGCCTTGGTCTACTCGTGGTTCAGCCCCAGTTTAGTCCGTGTTTAGTCCCGGTATAGTTTAGATCTAGTCCAGGTCTAGTTCAGCCCCAGTTTAGTCCAGGTTTAGTCCAGGTCTAGTCCCTATTCAGTCCAGGTCTAGGGACCGGTTTAGTCCCAAAACCAGGTCTCTAGTTCAGCCATAGTTTAGTCCAAGTTTTAGTCTCGGTCCTGCCCAGGTCCATTCCCTGTCCAGACCAGGTCCAGTCCCAGTCCCGGTCTAGTCTAGTCTAGATCTAGTCCCTGTCCAGTCCTGATTCAGCCCCAGTTTAGTCCAGGTCTAGTCACAGTTCAGCTCCGTTCTAGTTCATATCCAGCCCCGGTGTCGTCCAATCCCAGCCCCAGTCCAGCCCCGGTGTCGTCCAGTCCCAGCCCTAGTCCAGCCCCGGTGTCGTCCAGTCCCAGCCCCAGTCCAGCCCCGGTGTCGTCCAGTCCCAGCCCCAGTCCAGCCCCGGTGTCGTCCGGTCCCGGTCCAGACCTGCAGGCTGGTCTCTGGACTGAGCTCTTCGGTCTTGATGTGTTTCTGTTCTGGTCCACTTTGGTCGGAGCTTCTGCGTTTCGGTCGTCGTCTGTTTCTCTCGTGGCTCTTCTTTTCTGACGACGACAACGACAAACCTGACAAACACAAACAATAAGAGCAAATGTGTTTATTTAGAGTTTGAAACGAGACAGATTTTGAAAAACAACGCCTCGAGCTCCCTCCTCAAACACACTCGGTCACAGTGCTGCGCGGGTCGACCCGGGTGTCGGGTGCGGGTCGGTCCGGTCCAGGTCGACAGTTACGTGTGTGAGACAAAGTGGGTTTTCTTTGTCCCCTTTTTCACCTTTCATCTCATGTATTTGTTAATTTCCCATATAAAAAGTTCCTTTCAATATGCTTTTATTTTTACAAATTACTAACAACCACAAAAAGGTCAAAAAGGGGGCGGGCCTTATGGCAGCCATTTTGTGACCTCAGGAGGGGTTATGGGCCAGACCATGTGGAGGGCGAAACTGTTGGAGTTACATTGGTTTTCAGTTTTTTTCTGTGATCTAATTAGAGTTTATTTGTGTTTATGGTTTCTCTAAACCTTTATTAATGTTTTGGGGACTGGGATAATTTTGGTTGGTGATTGCACACCTACTCAGGAAAGGTAAAGACTGCTGCAGCCTGTCCGTCCGTGGGAGTAGGATCTCTCCTTCACTGTGGTTCTCCCCGAGGTTTCTACTTTTTCCCATGGGGTTTTTTGTAGTTTTTCCTCGCCGCGAAGGAGGGTCAAAGGACAGGGGCATTCTGGGACAGTTATCTGAACTGCTTTTACCTGTGGCCCATCGAGGCAACTGTTGTTGTGATTTTGGGCATTATAAAAATAAATTGATTTGATTTGATTTGACTGTGTAGTTCCCAACAGAGAGAATGCACTTTTCCAGGGGGAGGAGCCTTGACACATAAAAGAGGCGAGAGAAACATCAGTGTAGTTGTGTGCACATGTTTGTTTGTTGGATTTAATTTTAGTTACTTGTTTTCTGTTCAGTTTGGGGTAATTTAAGTTAATTCTACAACCGAAGTCTTATCTTTTAATAAATCTTGTCTGCCTCCTACTTCGACCGCTCCGGGCCAGCTTCCCCACAGTGTGTATTTTATACCATCAATAATGAAGGCTACAGAACAATTATCTCGTCTGAATCACTGACAAATTCAACTATTATCTAATTATATATTATCTTTTACAATATTTTGTTTGGGTGTTGTGCTTCCAGTGAACGCACTTTTAACTCAGCTGGACGCGTTTGAGAAGAAACAGACTAAATCCTGTAACGACTGACTCCGTTTTGTTTCTCCACAGCGCAACCAAATTTAGCAAAAAGAATATTGGCAGTGTGGAAAAAACGTCTGTTCGTCTTGTTGTTAATCAGATGCCTTTTAGTTGGGCAACTTCACAAATGTTAAACTATGATAAATATTTACCACAGGTGCTATTCCACCAAACAGACTCAGAATTATAAAAACACGAGGCCCTGAAATATGGGCTTTGGACCTGAGCCCTGCAGACAATCATGAATCAGTGCAGTCTGAGAAAAACGGGAAGCTCTGGACACAGGTCAGGTATTTCCTGTTTTAAACCAGTGAGAGCTACACACAGTTCCTTTACAGTCGGACCATGCAGCAGATTCAACTGAACTTTATGTGCAATAACTATGTTCACAAAGTAGAAAAGGTTTTATCCAAAAGTCACTGTCAGTCAGTGAGCTGGTCTGGTTTATATGCTCCTCTGAGCTGTGAGAGCCCCGCCCACAGGGAGGAGTCACTGATAATGGCCTGTCGTTGATAGGTTAATAGTTTGCCCCTGCCTAGTGTCACCTGAGGCTAATCTGTGGTGATAGCCTTTTTCTATGGTCCTATTGTTGGCTGAGGCTCCCTCATCGCTGCTGTGTTTATTGACTTGGACCAGGGGACTTCATAGATCTGAGCTAAATTGAATCTTAAACCCCCATTCCTGTTCAGAGAAGGGTTCTCTCTTTTCACAAAAATAGCTTCCTTTACTCATCTTTCAAACCAGTTCTTCTTCTGCTCAAAATCTTCACCTCACTGTCTTCAAACGAGTGCTTTGTTGCTTTCAGGATTGCACTCTGTGCTCCACCTGATCTGCTGTGCTTCTGTCTTGCTTTAGTCCAGAATTAGTCTTGCTTTAGTCCAGGTTTAGTCTTGCTTTAGTCCAGGTTTAGTCTTGCTTTAGTCCAGGTTTAGTCTTGCTTTAGTCCAGGTTTAGTCTTGCTTTAGTCCTGGTTTAGTCTTGCTTTAGTCTTGCTTTAGTCCAGGTTTAGTCTTGTTTAAATCCAGGTTTAGTCCTGGGTTTGGTATTGTCCATTGGTTTATTTTCTAAATCCCGGTCTAGATCTGGTTAGCCCTTTCCTGGTTCGATCCTGGTTTAGTCCTGATCTAGTCCAGATCTAATCCAAATTCAGACCTGGTTTATCCTGGTTTTAATTCTCTTTTAAACCTAGTTTAGACCCATTTTAGTCCTTGTTGGGTTCTAGAGTTATACGTCTAAACACTGTGTGTTTAAATAACTATAATTAACTATAATTATGAGCAAATATTTCAAATTATTGTCTTACAAATGAAAAAAGTATGAATTGAGGATATAGAAAAGCTAAGCCGGTGTGTTGAAATACGATGTGGAAACAGACTCATCTTCAGCAAACAAAGGTGCAGTCCACAGACATGTCCATGAACCCCGTGGATTTACTTAAGACCTGGTTAAGTCCAAGTTTAGTCCTGGTCTGGTACTGTCTGCTCTCAACACAATAAGGCTCCAGTTACGGGAAATTAAGCAACTGTCTATAAACAACAAACGCTATTCAATGCACCAAAACATGACTAAAAGTGACAAAAACATGACTAAAAACAACAAAGACGGGACTAAAAGTGCCAAGATGTGTTTAAGTATGACAAACACAACTGAACGTGACAAAAACATGCAAAGAAAAGACAAAAATGCAACTAAACAACAAAGACACGACTAAAAGTGACGAAGATGCATTTAAATGTGACAAAACACGACTAAACATGACAAAAACGCGACTAAACACAACGAATACGCGTTTAAATGTGACAAAAACGCAACTCAAAACGACAAAGACGCGACTAAAAGTTTGAAACGTGACAAACTCAACTAAACGCGACAAAAACGTGACTAAAAACAGCGAAGACGTGTTTAAATATGACAAGCACACTTGAACGTGAAAAAATGCGACTAAAAGCGACTACATTTTGTTTCAAATGTGCATTTCAAATGTTACTTTCAGCAATTAATAAAACAAATGTCAAATGGCACTGGTCAGAAAAATCACAATTAGATATTTGTCCTAAATGGTGCAGCTCTGTTAAAGGCAAGAAAAATACAAAGTGAACATGAATCGAGATAAAATCGAAATCATGATCTGGACCAAGAAAATCGTGATAATAATTTTTTGCCGTATTGCCCAGCTCTAAGTGGGAACTCTTTCATCCCAAACCAGTCGAAACTAGAGCTGGGCGACATGGCAAAAAATGATTACCACGATTTAGGAAAAAGATCTAACTGTGATTTTTCTGACCAGTGCGATTGGGATTTAATTTACGATTTATGTTTTAATAATAGGATTCTGTTCAAGTTCACATTTTAAACACAATTTTGTTGCCTTTAATCATGTTATTGTCACGTTCAGTTGTGTTGTGTGTCATATTTAAACACGTCTTTGTCACTTTTAGTCACGTCTGTCGTTTTTAGTTGCTTTTTTTTTTGTTTTTAGACATGTTTTGCTGCATTGAGTCACAATTGTTGTTTGTGGGCATGTTTTTGTTACTTTTGAACACATTTTTATCGCTTTTGGTAGTGTTTGCAGTTTTTATTCAAATCAAAGCAAGACATTTTGATGTTTGTGGAAGAAATTATTGCTTCAAAAACTGCAGTCTTTGTGATTTGTTAAATGCACCCATTAAAATTGCGTTTTTGTGTGGATTTGGTTTAATTGTGCAGCTCTGGCCTTTAAGAGGTAAATAAAGTCATCTGCTCAGAGGCTTCAGAGGCTAAACAACAGGAGAAAAAGTGTGTTTGAACAGACAGCTGCATTAAAGACACAAACAGTCCATCACGATACGACGATTTCACAAAAATAGCAGATTGTCACAGGACCGGAACGTGTCTTTTTGGGGTTCGGGGCCCACCCTACGGGAGCCTGGAGGGACACTCACTCTGCTCGCTGAGGGGCACCAGCCTGTAGACCTTATATGGCTCGGAGATGTCCAGCTGGGCGCGGTCGTTCACTTCGCAGAACTCCGGACTCTTGTTCAAGGCGCAGCGCAGGCGGGTTTTCCACGAGGCCGGGTTGTTCAGCTCCTCCTCCGTCAGTTTGCCCTTGAACTCGGCCCACGCCTGGAAGACAGCGAGGAGGGTTTAGACACGTGCGGGATTAAAGACGACAAAAGACGAGCGCAACCGATAATGTGACCGATTAATCGACTAAAAGAGGCTAAATGTATTAAAAACAGGTCTAAACCAGGACTAAAACAAGACTGAACCAGGACCAAACCAGAGCTAAACCAGGACCAAACCAGACCTGAACCAAGACCAAACCAGAGCTAAACCAAGGCCAAACCAGGACAAAGCCAGAGCTAAACCAAGACCAAACCAGAGCTAAACCAAGACTAAACTAAGATCAAACCAGAGCTAAACCAAGACCAAACCAGGACCAAACCAGAGCTAAACCAAGACCAAACCAGAGCTAAACCAAGACCAAACCAGGACCAAACCAGAGCTAAACCAAGACCAAACCAGAGCTAAACCAAGACCAAACCAGAGCTAAACCAAGGCCAAACCAGGACAAAACCAGAGCTAAACCAAGATCAAACCAGAGCTAAACCAAGACCAAACCAGAGCTAAACCAAGGCCAAACCAGGACAAAACCAGAGCTAAACCAAGACCAAACCAGAGCTAAACCAAGACTAAACTAAGATCAAACCAGAGCTAAACCAAGACCAAACCAGGACCAAACCAGAGCTAAACCAAGACCAAACCAGGACCAAACCAGAGCTCAAACAAAACTAAACTAAGATCAAACCAGAGCTAAACCAAGACCAAACCAGAGCTAAACCAAGACCAAACCAGGACCAAACCAAGACCAAACCAAGCTCAAACCAGAGCTAAACCAGAGCTAATCCAAGACCAAACCAGGACCAAACCAGAGCTTAACCAAGACCAAACCAGAGCTAAACCAAGACCAAACCAAGACTAAACCAGAACTGTAAGAAAGACTGAGGGGGGAACCAAAGTTTCGTTCCATCTGTGTTTCTATACGTGTCCCATTTATTGTTGCACATTATTGACGCTAATAGTTCAGCAGCATCATGTTGCGTGTGCGTTATTGTTTTAAAAGTATTGTGTTGTAGTAAAGTAGCCTATTATACCTATGTTTTCCCCTTTGATGGTTGTTTATTCACTTTATTCAGGTAAATCACCCAATTTTAATTTCGCCGTTTTGTCGTGTTATCGCAATCTTGGATATTGCAGACTCATTATAAGCTGATAAAAGTTAACTTAAAACTGTCCCATGTGGTATGTATGAGCAGACATACAGGAGCCCATTTGGCCCAAGCCAAGAGATAACCAAGGATGTGAGAATGTCTTTTGATGTATTGTATTCCTGGTCTTTGGTGTCCTGCATAAACATTTGACAATTTGAGTCTTGAGACTCTGAAATATCCTCTTCTGCAGCCCAAGGTGATAATATTCATATATATCCATTGTGCCTCCACTCCCTTCCAGACTAGCCTACAAAAGGTCCTCTTACTCAGAATACACAACTGCTATTGTGATCACACCATGCAAGGCCTTCCTGTGGTGACCATTCTCTTAGGACTCAGACTGCATCACAGTGTATTTCCTGAACCCCTATGAACCACCTGATTATCTGATCTGATTGGCTACAGGACCTCTGTGAGCCTGCCCACACCTGAATCTATATAATGATCTACTGTTGGACTGTGAGGCACGTCGTCTAGGGAGAGAAGCTCTGTGAGGGACAGACGCCCTTTGTTCACCTTGGTACCAGTGAATAAAGCAAACTTATGGATCCAGACTCACTCTCTTTGCATTTTTATGGACAACCATTTTTAGAAATCCACAACAGAATTTTTTATGACAGTCGGCTTTTTAGTTGTGCTAAAAACAGCCTGGTGCCGTAGCGCAAGTGCAAGTTACTTCGGAACTTGAGTTCTATAAACGATGTTCAATTTATTTTGGGTTTCCTTTAATTTATACTGTAAATAATGCAAGCTCATTGTTTTCTTGTTACACACACACACATAATTAAAGGACATTCTCAAAGAGTCCAGGCTCCTCCCTGATTCACTGAACGTAATCAATGGCCCGTATTGTCTGCTCCAGCCGCATTATTTCCTGTTATTAATGTGGACATGACTACAAGACTAAAACCGGGACTAAAAACCAGGATTAAAACGATCTATCTATCTATCTATCTTATCTATCTTATCTATCTTATCTATCTTATCTATCCTATCTATCCTATCTATCCTATCTATCCTATCTATCCTATCTATCCTATCTATCTTATCTATCCTATCTATCCTATCTATCCTATCTATCTATCTATCTATACACATTTCGTTTCCTTTCTACAAAAAAGACAGAGGGTCTCAATTTCTCAGTGCTTGTGCTTTTAATCTGTTATTGTGAACTTAATTTGCACTGTGAAACTATAGCACGTTCTAATTATGGCATTTTATCTTATGACTGTTGCACTTTGTTTCAGTTTTTTAGACAAATTGTTTTGTTGTTTATGTATTTTTAAACTTGTAATACTCCTGACGTGTGCTGCTGACCACTTGGCCAGGTCCCCCTTGAAAAAGAGACCTCGATCTCTTATATATATATATATATATATAAAATTAAACCAAGATCAAACCAGGACCAAACTAGAGCTAAACCAGGACTAAAACCAGGACTAAAAGCAGGAGTGAACCAGGACTAACCCAAGACTTAACGAGTTCGAAAACGGGGCTCAACCAGGATTAAACCAGGTCTAAAACAGGTTTAAACCAGGAATTAACCCTTTAAGCGCCAGTTTTATATTTCTACTTTAAGCCTCAATTGGGATTTAGAGGAAAAAACAACCCCTCCCCTCCAAAAAAAAAAGAAAGAAAGAAAACATGCTAAATCAGCTCGAATAATGCACTGGTGTCTGGGGTAGAATTTGTGCCAATACTGGGTCCAACAGGGCTCCAGAGACCCCCCACTGATCCCCTCTACTTTAGCCCACTCTAACTTGCCAGTTCCTTGGCAAGTGTCAGGAGTGCCGCTGGGGGTCTGGGGGTTAGGGTTAGGGTTAGCCCCATCCAGGGTGCAAGGTGTGAAGTGTGTGACCCAGAAGCAGTGTCTGGTCCTGGGTAGTGATTTGTGAGCAGTGGTGTTGGAGCTGGAGTTCTCCACCTTGGGCCTCTGGGGGAGAGCTGAGTCCCAGGAGAAGTACCTGTTCCTGGGTAAAGCTGCTCTCATTCTGAGTCAAACCCAGAGTACCCCATGTCACCGATGGATTATAACAAAGTCCCAATAGAGTACCATATCCAGAGTACCATATCCAGAGTACCATATGCCGCCAATCGACTTAGTCATTTTTCTGAGTTTGTGCAGACAAGGTTCAGCCCGGGAGTCCCGGGCTGATTAACGCTGCTCAGGCGAAAATCCTTACGCTGCTCCCACGCGAACTTTGACATTTTGCGTTGTTCCAAGGGATAGTCGGGCAGTTCTGGGAAACGACGTTTTTTGCGATTGACATTTGCACAAATCCTGGTTCTATGCATGCCTGGCACTGAGCTCTGTCTGTGGGCATGAGAGATCCGTTTTCCTGGGCCTTTTTTCTGGTTCTATTGGCCCTGAATGTCCCAATAATGTGTCCAACTTTGAAGCACTGTCTCTGGGGTAAAAAAAAAAAAAAAAAAGGAGCAGAATGCCAATGGAATGGGACCCTGGTGCAATGTGCCTGGGTAACGCTGCTCTCATTATGAGTCATGCCCAGGGTACAGTGAGTGGCTGGGACGGGGCCAGCCCCATCCAGGGTGCAAGGTGTGAAGTGTGTGACCCAGGAGCAGTGTCTGGTCCTGGGTAGTGATTTGTGAGCAGTGGTGTTGGAGCTGGAGTTCTCCGCCTTGGGCCTCTGGGAGAGATCTGAGTCCCAGGATCAGTTAGTGTAAGGGTTAGGGTCAGGTCTAGCCCCATCCAGGGTGCAAGGTGTGAAGTGTGTGACCCAGGAGCAGTGTCTGGTCCTTTGTGAGCAGTGGTGTTGGAGCTGGAGTTCTCCACCTTGGGCCTCTGGGGGAGATCTGAGTCCCAGGATCAGTTAGGGTTAGGGTCAGGGCTAGCCCCAACCAGGGTGCAAGGTGTGAAGTGTGTGACCCAGGAGCAGTGTCTGGTCCTGGGTAGTGATTTGTGAGCAGTGGTGTTGGAGCTGGAGTTCTCCACCTTGGGCCTCTGGGGGAGAGCTGAGTCCCAGGAGCAGTACCTGTTCCTGGGTAAAGCTGCTCTCATTCTGAGTCAAACCCAGAGTACCCCATGTCACCGATGGATTATAACAAAGTCCCAATAGAGTACCATATCCAGAGTACCATATCCAGAGTACCATATGCCGCCCATCGACTTAGTCATTTTTCTGAGTTTGTGCAGACAAGGTTCAGCCCGGGAGTCCCATGCGAACTTTGACATTTTGCGTTGTTCCAAGGGATAGTCGGTCAGTTTTGGGAAACGACGTTTTTTGCGATTGACATTTGCACAAATCCTGGTTCTATGCATGCCTGGCACTGAGCTCTGTCTGTGGGCATGAGAAATCCGTTTTCCTGGGCCTTTTTTCTGGTTCTATTGGCCCTGAATGTCCCACTAATGTGTCCAACTTTGAAGCACTGTCTCTGGGGTAAAAAAAAAAAAAAAAAGGAGCAGAATGCCAATGGAATGGGACCCTGGTGCAATGTGCCTGGGTAACGCTGCTCTCATTATGAGTCATGCCCAGGGTACCGTTAATGGCTGGGACAGGGCCAGCCCCATCCAGGGTGCAAGGTGTGAAGTGTGTGACTGGTACTGGTACTCTGCTCTTCTGGACACCAGAAGACACCAGAAGAGCAGAGTACCAGGGTCGCGGGGCCCTGATCGATATATTTCAAAGTGTGGAGCGGAGTACCAGGTGCCTTCTACTCCAGTCGGAGTAACAGGGTCGGACCAAGGGTGTGTAGCCCGGGGAGGGGTGCTTAAGGGTGGGAACCCGGGTTCAAGTGGTGCACCTGGTTCCAAGGGCCATGATGTATAGTGTGGGACCCGGGAGAAGTAAACCCGTCCTGGGCCAGAGATTTGAGAGATGCCAGGCCATTAGATATTTTACCACCCTTTCTGACAGATGAGTTTTGGAAACCTGAAATAGAGGATTATTGGGCAACATTTTGTCTTACACAGACGCCTGGTTTTGGGAGTGAAGTGTCTAGAAGTAAACCCGTCCTGGGCCAGTGTGAGTGGGGATTTCCACGGGGCCTGCTGGAGGTCCCGGGGGCCATTATCTCAAATATCACATATCTAAATGACACAGTTTATAGTTTTTGACAGTATGGTATCTCTCATTGCAGGGTACAGCACAAAGACCGACACCACACTGACGGCACCTGTACTTTGTCTGGCGCCTGCCTTTTACACGAGAACGGTCTGAGCAGACAACACAGTCTGGACGGCCCTCTGCTTCACAAAGCCAGTGACGTTCTGTGAGCCTTTGTGGTATTACCCTCCCTGCTCTTGAAGGCCGGCCACCTTTGCTACCCTCCTTTTTGGTGTAACCAGCCAACAATGCATCAACAACGTCCTGGATGTAGGCCTTCAGGGCTTTGTGTGGGCCCGGGGTGCATTTAGTGTAAATAATGTGTGAGTTGACAACAGAAATACTGAGGATGGCGTTAAAGATGCGGTGATACCACTTCCTGGACGATTATGGGGGGAAACAGATAGGTTTTCATCCTCTGGTCTGATGTGTCTACACCCCCATGTACATATTGTACTGGTTGACACACAGTGGTCTGTTTATTGCTTGAAAGCCAGTTGCATTTGTCTTGGACCTGATTCTTTTTCTGAACACATGCATTGCCATGCAGTGTAGAGAGCATAGTGACACGTTTAGTGTCTTGCCAAGCACAAGCCAGAAGTTTACCTTTCCGCATAAAAACAGGGTCATCTCCTTTTAGATGCAAGATAGGTTTCCAGGCTTTTAGGCATGCCTTTCCTTGTACTTCTCACTGTACCACATAGTCCGGTTTCCAAATCAGCTAATTCATTTGCAATTGCTGGTGAGGTATAGTAACTGTCCATGTAAATTTCGTGGCCTTTTTCCAGTGTAAGGATCTACAAGTTCACGAACAACAGCATGAGTTGCACTGATGTTGCTGGCATTATCTGTGTACTGCCCTGTGTGCAAGGACCAACGCAAAACATACCCTGAACTGCTCTCACTCAAAACATACACTCTATAGCCATATTTATCTGGTTTATTGGGACTGTAACATTTGAGTGTTGACCTCCCCTTGAATGCTATTGTCATCTCATCTAAAGAAAGCTCCTTGAGTGGACTGTAGACTGCTGCAAATTTGGGAATAATCAACTGTATTATTGGACGGACTTTGAAAAGCTTATCATGCCCTGGTTCACCTTGTCTCACATAATTGTTATTGTTGACCAAATGAAAGCATGAAAGAATAATTTCGAATCTATTTCTAGACATAACGCTCCCAAAACCAGGCGTCTGTGTAAGCCAAAATGTTGCCCAATAATCCTCTATTTCAGGTTTATCTACAAGGCCCAAAGACAAATGTAATGCAATGAAAGCTTTCATTTCAGAAATGGATACATCATACCACTCTAAAAATCTGGAATGTGGCTTCATCTCCATTGCTGATATGACCTGGGCTGCATATCTGTTTGTTTCATCAGCGATCAGTTTCCAAAACTCATCTGTCAGAAAGAGTGATAAAATATCTATTGGCCTGGCATCTCTCAAATCTCTGTCTCCTGTGTAGCCAACAACCATATCAAATGGTTTGATCCACCCTTGAAAATCCGCAACTTCTCTCAGCTGCTCCCAGCCCTCATCCCCACTAGTGTCATGGGGCTGGCCACCACCTCTGCCTCTCCCTCTCCCTCTCCCTCTCCGTCCCCTGCCTCTTAGACGACCACTCTGGGTGTCTTCTTCACTTGAGCAATCATTGTCAGTCTCAGGAAAATAATTTCCCTCCGAATCTGAGTCTGCTGTGTAGTGAACAAGAGAATAGTGTGTACTTCTTCCAGCCATGTTTTTTTTTTTTTCTGTTTTTTTTTTCTCGGCCGTTATTTATAGGTTTTCAAACGGATGTGACGTGTGTAATAAAACTATGAAAGCTTGTTATCGATGATTGAAATGTTTTGTGGTTTATAATTTATTCATAATTTTCCTTGCACTTGAAAAAAGTAAGTCGCATTACTGCGACGAGGGCGCTTAAAGGGTTAGCAAGGTCCAAAACAGGACCAAACCAGGTCTAAAACAGGACTAACCCAGGATTGAACCAGGACTAAAACAGGACAAAACTAGGGCTCAACCAGGACTAACCCCGGATTTAACCAGGATTTAACAAGGACTAAACCAGGACTAAAACAAGGACTAGACCAGGACTAAAACAAAACTAAACCAGGACTAAGCCAGGACTAAAACAAGGACTAAAACAAAA
>CM033639.1:22333422-22400229 GCA_019453435.1 Rhinogobius similis | reverse complement strand
ACACTGGGAGCAGGTGAAGTGCATGCAGCCACCTTTGGTCAGAGCGTACTGGAACCGGCAGTTTGGACACGCTGGAAAACAACAACAACAACAACAACGTTTAAATCTCTAAAATCAAATAACAACAAATAGAAAATCCACACAATTTTTCTTGTTAGAAGAAGAGCACATCTGTAGTTTAGATTTCTACAAACCTGTTCTGAAATGTTTGGGATTTTTGCACGGTATTAACAGTGCACAGCAAACATGACAGACATGTTTCAAATGAACAGTGTGTGTGTGAGTCCAATCACAAAACTCGATTTTTTACTCCCAAAATGTTCTCTACGGAGGGGCACTGTATTCACAAAAATACATATTTTTGTCATAATTACAAGATACCAATGTTAGTCGAAATAATAACTCATCTAGTTTTAATTTCACGTCATTACGATATGATTTTTTTCATGGCAAGTGCCCAAAGAAACTCTTCACTTCCTGAGTCCAGAGAAACCTTGGCTCTGCACAGCACCTGAGGCTCAGCGAGGCTCCTGGACCATCAAACCTCCATCCAAGCTCCATTCAAACCTCCATCAAACCTCCATCAAACCTCCATCAAACCTCCATCAAACCTCCATCCAACCTCCAACCAAGCTCCATCAAACCTCCATCCAACCTCCATCAAACCTCCATCCAAACCTTCATCCAAACCTTCATCCAACCTCCAAGCAAGCTCCATCAAACCTCCATCCAACCTCCATCAAACCTCCATCCAAACCTTCATCCAAACCTTCATCCAACCTCCAAGCAAGCTCCATCAAACCTCCATCCAACCTCCATCAAACCTCCATCCAAACCTTCATCCAAACCTTCATCCAACCTCCAACCAAGCTCCATCAAACCTCCATCCAACCTCCAACCAAGCTCCATCAAACCTCCATCCAAACCTTCATCCAAACCTTCATCCAACCTCCAACCAAGCTCCATCAAACCTCCATCCAACCTCCAACCAAGCTCCATCAAACCTCCATCCAAACCTTCATCAAAACCTTCATCCAAACCTTCATCCAAACCTCCA
This sequence comes from Rhinogobius similis, assembly GCA_019453435.1. Classification (NCBI taxonomy): domain Eukaryota; kingdom Metazoa; phylum Chordata; class Actinopteri; order Gobiiformes; family Gobiidae; genus Rhinogobius; species Rhinogobius similis. Next base: position 22,399,172 of record CM033639.1, on the reverse strand, counting down.
TCCAAACCTCCATCCAAACCTTCATCCAAACCTCCATCCAAGTTCCATCCAAACCTCCATTAAACGTCCATCAAACCCTCATCCAACCTGAATCTGAAGCGAGTCAGTCAGTAGCGAGCGAGTCAGAGTAGAAGCCAGAGCTGCTGAGCCGGAGGAGCTGCTGAGCCGGAGGAGCTGCTGAGGAGCAGTGGCTCCGTCAGCAGCTCCAGACGGTGATTATCAGTGACTGCTCGGTCTAACCAGCACAGAGTATCCACACCTCTCGCCCAGAGCCTGTCACTCAGCTCTGGCTCTGCACAGCAGCAGAAACAAAGCAGCTCTGGCCCTGAGAAGAGCTTCACTGGGCACTCACCACAAAACAATTAACTCGTAATCTTGGATAATTATCTCCTAATTAAACAACAGTATCTTGTAATTTTTTGTGTAAATACAGTGAAGAACTACTGAAAATGTCTCATATCTGAACAGTGTGAGGAGTATAAAGCTGTGCACAGACTGATTCCGTTGTCCCGTAAGTATCCGGCCAGGCCTTGTCTCTGGTACTCGGGGTCGTTGTCTCTCTTCCACTGCTGGAACTGTTCACACGTCACGTCCTGATGCTGAGGCTCCCACTGACGCACAGGGTTTACACGTTATTTAACATAACAACGAAGGCAGCTAAACATCAACGAAACTGAGACTCATGAAGGAAACATTTAAAATTACAATCTACGTATGTGGCAGTTACACAAAAGAACAGAACAGCTGTATGGGTGGGCGCCGGACACTCACAGGTTTCTTGCACTTGCAGCAGAAGCTCTTGTGGCACGAGGGACATGTGACTTTGAGCTGGTCCACGTCGTTTATGAAGCCAGACGTGCACTGAAGGACACACACGCAGAGGTTAATGTACACTTTATCGGGGCTGAAGTCGACTAAAGACCGGCCCCATCGACCGATTAGTCGACTAAAAGAGGGGGGCGTGACAAAAATATACAGTCCTGGCTGAAAGTGTTGGCACGCATGATGTCTTTCCTATAAAATGTAGTATTTCTCCCCAAAAAGACTTGCTTTTGGGTGTGATTTTTATATTGCCCACACCTGTTACTTGCCCCAGGTGGGTTTAAACGTGCGACACATGTTTAAGACCAAGTTATTTATCTACAATTTTAAAAGAATGCCAATAATTCTGTGTGAAATTATGTCATTTTAGCTTATTTTTTCCCCTCAGTTTTTTAAGTGTTGTTCCAATACACACAAAGGAAATAAACACGTGTAAAGCAAAATATGTGGAATTAAAATACTTTTTGGGGAGAAATACTTTCTTTTTCTGGAAAATTCAGTGATGCCTTTCAGCCATGACTGTATCTGCGCTCAAAAGACCGCAACTGCACACAAGTTCATGCAAAAATAACAATGAATACAGAAAAGTGCTCGCAAACAGTGTATTTATATGTTAGATATACCGTAAAATTAGGACTATAAGCCGCAACGTTTTACACATGATTTCAACCCTGCGGCTAATACAGCGATGCAGCTAATTTATGTATTTTTCCAGGAACGGCCTCTAGGGGCGCGCTAACAAGAAGCGCAAGAGTTGGACAGACGTGAAAGAGAATGCGGAGGAATACACTAGTTTGATTGTGTTTGAACAGTCACTTTGCATCATGGCACCATCATCACAGAAAATACACCAAGAAATGAATATGACGCAGCTTTTAAGTTAAAATCAATGGATGTGGAGCCAAAGAAGGAAACACAGCTGCTGCACGTGAGCTTCATCCATGAGTCGATGGTGAGACGTCGGCGGTGACAGTGAAGAGCGACTCAGTGCACTGTGTGTCACAGCTGCTGTTTGGAAAAAGGATGTGTTCAATTAAAACTGTGTGTTCCATCCTTCTGTGTAAATGTTTCATGTTAAACACCTGCCACTTATAGACAGGTGCGGCCTGTCTATGTACAAAGGTGTTTTTCTATATAAATATGGCTGGTGTGGCTTATACTCAGGTGCGTATTGTACGGTATTTAATTAGTTGGTAACCATTTCTATAATCGATTAGTTGTGGTTAATCGATTACCTTGTTGCCGCCCTACTTCATTCCTTTTTGTCCACCACGTGATAAAAGTTTTAAAAAGTCAAAAGAAGGGTGCACGGTGGCGGCTAGAGCTCCTGCGTCCCGATACATAACGAGATTGTGGGTTTGAATCCTGGACCGGTTCAACGTCACATGATCTCTGGGCGGAGTTTGTATGTTGTCCTCGTGTTTCCGTGGATTCTCTCCAGGTCCGGCATCCTCCCACCGTCCAAAGTTAACTGACAACTCTGAATCCTTCTGTGTAAATGTCTCCTATTACAACGTGGACCCCTGCCACTTATTGACAGGTGCGGCCTGTCTATGTACAAAGTTGTTTTTCTTTGTAAATATGGCTGGTGCGGCTTATACTGGTGCGCTCAATAGTCTGAATTTTACGGTATACAAACTAAATTCAAACTCAAGATTTACTCCAAAATCTTCAGCCGACTCACTCCACGTCTTCTCGTTTTGGCTGTTTTTGTCACACTCATTTTGTTAAACATGAATAAATGTTGCTGCCCCCATGACCCGGCCCCAGATAAGCGGAAGACGACGAAGACGATAAATAAAATAACTAATCGATTAATAAAAATGTCGTTCGACTAAGACACTGTTGACCGATTAATGGAGACTGGTCCTCTGCGTTTGACAAACACTTACATGGCAGCACCAGAGGAACTTGGGGTCCTTCATCAGCGTGTGCTCCGTCAGTTTTCTGTGGAACAGGTTGTACACTTCGGTGGTCAGGCAGGTCCTCAGCTGAAAAACACAAATGACATTCTGCATCGTTTGTCGGGACGTTGTGCAAATGTCACAACGTGGTATTATCTCGACATGAACCTCGCGATACGATATGCTCTTCCTCCTTTTCTCCTCCTCTCTCTCTCTTCTTCTTCTCCTCTCCCTCTCCTCCTCCTCCCTCTCTCCTCTTCTCCTCACAGAACACATGAGGAAGAGAAAAGAAAGAGAAGAGGAGGTGAAGGAAAAGAGTAGGAGAAGAGGAGGAGAAGAGGAACAGAAGAGGAAGTGGAGGAGGAGAAGAGGAAAAGGAGAAGAGGCTTGGAAAGGAGCAGGAGAAGAGGAGGAGGAAAGGAGGAGGAGAGGAGGAAGTGGAGGAAGAGGAGGTGGTGAAGGAAAGGAGTAGGAGAAGAGGAGGAGAAGAGCAGAGGAGGAAGAGGAAGTGGAGGAGAGGAGGAAGTGGAGGAGGAGAAGAGGAGGTAAAGGAAAGGAGCAGGAGAAGAGGAGGAGAAGACGAGGAAGTGGAGGAAGATGAGGAGGTGAAGGAAAGGAGGAGGAGAAGAGGAGCAGAGGAGGAAAAGGACGTGGAGGAGAAGAGGAAGTGGAGGAGGAGAAGAGGAAGAGGAAAAGAGGAGGTGAAGGAAAGGAGCAGGAGAAGAGGAGGAGGAAAGGAGGAGGAGAAGAGGAGCAGAAGAGGAAGAGTAGGAGAAGAGGAAGTGGAGGAGGAGGAGGAGCAGAGGAGTATAAGGAAGGAGGAGAAGAGGAAGTGGAGGAGGAGAAGAGGAAGAGGAGAAGAGGAGGTGAAGGAAAGGAGCAGGAGAAGAGGAGGAGAAGGAGGAGCAGAGCAGGAGAAGAAGAGGATGTGGAGGAGGAGAAGAGGAGGTGAAGGAAAAGAGCAGGAGAAGAGGAGGAGGAGAAGAGGAAGTGGAGGAAGAGGAGGAGGTGAAGGAAAGGAGTAGGAGAAGAGGAGGAAGAGTAGGAGAAGTGGAAGTGGAGGAGGAGAAGAGGAAGAGGAGGTGAAGGAAAGGAGCAGGAGAAGAAGAGGAAGTGGAGGAGGAGGTGAAGATAGAAGGAGGTGAGATAAAATGTTAATTCGCTGAAGATTTTGAATAATTCGATGTGTTCTGTGACCTCATGGAGAAGCCCAGGAAGAAAATGATGTGTCCATGTTCAAAATAACAGACTGACCATGAAACATGCTCCTGTCGTTAACATTCAGGCCTTTATTGTCGTATTTAGAACAGGGCTGCACGATATGGGAAATCAGTGCGATATTTGTGTCAAGTTTAATGATATTACTGCGATATTTTTCTTCATTTGCATGTGTTTTCTTTTCCAGGTATAAAGGATAACAACTGACTCTGTGCACAAAGCGTCAGTTGGGTTGTTTACTTTTAAATAGGGACGGGACAATAAACAATAATATCGTTTATTGCGATAAAAAGGGAAGACAATAATCGTTTGTGCTACATTTTGTGTGATAATCGCCAACAAAGATAATCTCCATTTTGTCTCCAGATTGTGCAGAAAAAAAGCAACTTACCCTTTACGTTCTCTTTTAGATCGTTTTTGTTTTCACTTATTGACCTTATTCTGCCCCGCCCACTTTTGCCGTTTTTTACACTTCCGTCTGTAAATGCACTTCCGTTTGACGAGAACTCCGTTAAAGCTAATGATGAACGAGGGAAAAGTCTCGCCGCTAAAATGTTACATAAAGTAGATTAATTTGTGTAAAATGTTTAATGAACACGAGCAACAACAAGTCACAACACAACGATTTTCTGGTCAGTCGGAAAACGCATTTTTAGTCGAGTAGAACTTATTTTCTGTTGAGCTCGTCTGCTCCATATGAACTAATACAACAGAAACAAGACGGCGGCGCGTAAGGCAACTTCAGGAATAAGGTGAATAATAAAGAACAAATATGTCAGAAGTAATTTATAATGAGAAAGTAATGTCAAACTGTCAGCAATTTTAATAACTATGATATTATCATTAATCGCAATTATTTTGGCCGTGATAATCGTGACATAACATTTCAATATCGTCCCGTGCCGACTTTTAATTTGTACTGCATTAGCGATAGCATCGAGACACAAACACGTCCCTTCATCCTTGTTTTGTAAAGTCTCTAACGTGTTTCAGAGACGTCCAGCGCTCACCGTTTGCTGCACGATCGGGATTTATTCACAGGACAGGAAGTACTGAGCTGGCCATTTAAAAAATAAACTGAGCAACTGCCACCTTGTGCACGGAGTCAATTAAGCACTAAACTCTTACTTTAAAATGTAGTAACTTCGGTACAAATACACACACTGGAGACCTCTAGAGAGTTAAAATCTGGAGTTGTTTTGTCCATTACTGTGAAAACCATAAAAATACTTAATACTGAAGCGTTTTCGACATTTCAGACATTTTATTCACCTTAATTTATGTTTGTATGGAAAAGTGGAAAAAGTTATGAAGATTTTGAAGCAAGAGGTTTAACTAAAAACACTTAAACGTTCACTTCTGTACTTGGCAAAACTGCACTTTGGAGGTGAACATTTGAGTCGGGCGGACAAGAAACATAAGATTTAACCATTAGAATTATGGCCCATCTTTGTGATACACATATCGCGATAACAACAAGTGCGATAACGATATTTTTTCCATATATTGTGCAGCCCTACTTTAGAACCATAATAATAGAAATGATCACACACGGCAACTCTAACGTGCAATTTTCAAGTTCTGTCAGGAGCAACAATGACTTCTTAATAATAATGATAATATTAGTAATTTCTAGTCAATAATGCTTTTTCATCAGACAGAGCAGGCTAAATCATTGTTAAACCATTGACGACAAAGATATCGTGACAATTTTACTATCACGACATCGCCTGTATTGTTACATCCCTAATTATTTGTGTCGTTATTGCTCTTTAAACTTGCTCTCGAAATCTCATGTTTCGTAACTTAAAATAACGTATCGATAAAGTAATCATTGTGACGAGCCATCGAAGGAATTCAGAGCGGTGTTCTTGACGGTCGGAGGGAGAGGATTTTCTAACCAGGATTCATCAAACTAACGTGAATGAAGCTAAACGCAACTCCGGGTGTTTTTTTGATGACGGGACAATTTTGCATTTGAAACAGAGTATTTTGTGAGGCTCAGAGAAGGAACAGGCTTAATGAAACAAGCGTGTATGAAGCTAAACACAACTCCAGGTGTGTTTTTGACGACAGAATAATTTTGCATTTGAAACTGAGTATTTTGTGAGGCTCAGAAAAGGAACAGGATTAATTAAACAAGCGTGAATGAAGCTAAACACAACTCCCGGTGCGTTTTTGACAACGGAGCATTGTTAGAACGGGGTTAAAAGCATAATCTGCAATTCGACGACATATAAAACGCACTCGGAGGTCTAGAATCGAGCCCACGACCTCCTCACCTGGATGTCGAGCGTGGAGAAGTAGTTGTCGAGCTGCTCGGGGTCGTTGATGTCCGGCTCGTCGCAGGCGGGGCACACCATGTCCCGGATGTGCTTCTCGGTGACGGAGATGGTGAAGTGTCTCTGGAAACACTCCAGACACAGCGAGCACTGGCACGAGGTCAGAGAACGCATCTGGGCAAGGAAAAGACGAGAAAACGTGTCAGAAATCTTTAGGGAATCGTCATCGCTGCTCCTCCGAACTCCAATCCGCTTTATTTCTACGGCACATTTTATGAACTGAAACGTTTCCAAAGTGCTGCACAGAAGAACAAAGTAACATTTAAATTAACAACAACCTGATTACGCTTACCAGTGCTTATAAAAACAATAAAAAAGACAAATCAGGGTTTATGTAGGTTTTAGCTAATCTATTTAGCAAATTTCAGGCTTTTTAATGCCACGTTTCAAGACTTTTAATGCCATAATCGATTAGTACTTTTATCATGTCAAAACTTTTTACTTGAATGTGTCTTTCTCTTTTATGTATGCATGAATGTGAGCAATGGACGGCAATGCAATTTCTATCTATCTATCTATCTATCTATACTACTGGCTTGTGACTATTCCATTGGGCACCAGAATGACGAGGATATAATGGGATTGATAAATGATGACGTCACACACAGCATATTTTCTCTCTTCTCTCTCGTCTTTTGCATCTGTTGCTGATTATTTTCATGTAATAAAGTCAAACCCGCGTTGTCCCAGCACAGATATATTGTAAAAGCAGCTCTGTCAGACACTGTGTGCCGTTTGCATCTAATTAATGAGCGTTTTATTGTTGTGCGCCGTTAGCAACCTAGTTATTGTTCGCTTTACTGTAATGGTAAACTCTGATCTGAACGTTGTAGAAAGCTTTTACAAACTCATCAGAGTGAATAATTTGGATGGTTAGACTGAAGTAGGTGAGTGAGCAATAACTTTGGACAGTTTATGATGAACTAGCTCTTTTTTTCATGTTTTTAGTAACGGAAACAGTAGCTAACTACATCATAATGCAGTGGTTCCCATCCTTTTTTGTCTCGAGTACCCCCAAAGCTTTGTCTCACACTCAGAGTACCCCATAACCCGAGTTTCAGACAAATAAATCGGTTTAGTTCTTGCATATTGTCAATTATTACTATTATATTTTTGTTTTAATTATATTTATGGACCGAGATACTCCAAAAAGATGCTAAATTTACAACTACTGACTTTTTTTATTCCGATAAAAGTACATTTCATCAACTTTTCAAACCTGAAACCATTCCAAGTACCCCCTGGTATTTGCTCATGTACCCCTAGGGGTCCCCGTACCCCTGGTTGGGAAACACTGTCATAATGCACCTTTGGGAATTCTTTCTTTTATGTAATTTAATAATACCATATCTACAGCACACCTCTGTCCAGGCCTTTGTTCGAGAGTAAAAAGAGTAAATTAACGTTACCACAGATAAAACACGCTGTCTGACATAAACTCACCTCATCAATTCAAGCCACTTCTTTGTTATTCAACGGAACGGAAATCAATGAGAGGAAAGCGTCTCTGTCCTGTTTGTATTGATCGCTGATATATTTGAACAAAACTGAGCCCAGACTGTGGCCCAGAGTCAAAAACAAAACTAAATGAGCTGAAATTGCTGCAGCAGTGTGAGACGTCATACTTAAAGGTTGAATGGAGGATTTCTCGCCGATTTGAAAATCTGCGACTGTTAGTCCTTTTTTTGAAAAAGCGCATGCGCAGGTTCCCCCTCCCTCCCCCCGTTTCTCCTGAGTGAACGCCTACCAAACCTCGTGAACGAGCACGCCCAGCAGCACTGCTCCGTGTGCATTTGTTTACAAGACGATTGGTGTCGCTTTCTCACGACAACCTCCGCGAAGATTTAAAAACTTTCAAAATGTATAAAAACATAAAAAAAGAGAGATAAACAGTTACCTGTCCAGCAGAAACTTTGCAACGGAGGCATCAGTTGGAAGCCTGTTTTGTTCTTTCAATGCTCGCCAGCGCGTAAACCATTCCCCCAGAATAACACGCCTTTTGTTTCTTTCCTCTGCAGACATTCGTCTCTTCTGTGAAAGCTCCAAAACAGTCTTTCTCTTTCATCCCTCAGCCATTTCGGTACTTCGCGGATGAAAGTTTAGACGGAACTCGCCGCTAACCTCCTGCTACATAAACACACAGCATATCAACCACGCATGCGCGGCCAGGGGAGCGAGCGTTTCCCCTGAACGAGCCTGAGGGCGGGCACTAGCATGGAGAGAATGATTGACACCTGAGCGGACCAGTTATTTGTGCTACCCACCAGGAAATGAGATTCTGATTTGTTGCCCGAAATCCTCCATTCAACCTTTACCTACTGAATAATATTCAAAAAGATAATTGACGTGAAATCCAAACCACACAAATGCATCTTTTACTTTATTGACCTTATTCTGCCCCGCCCACTTTTGCCGTTTTTTACACTTCCGTCTGTAAACGCACTTCCGTTTGACGAGAACTCCGTTAAAGCTAATGACGAACGAGGGAAAAGTCTCGCCGCTAAAATGTTACATAAAGTAGATTGATTTGTGTAAAATGTTTAATGAACACGAGCAACAACAAGTCAACAATGCACCGATTTCCTGGGCGGTCTGAAAACGTCTTTTTAGTCGAGTAGAACTTATTTTCTGTTGAGCTCGTCTGCTCCATGTGAACTACAACGGAAACAAGACGGCGGCGCGTACGGCAACTTCAGGAATAAGGTCAATAGATGATTAGAACACAGCAATTAACATCTGGATTCAATAACTCGAGCACAACTAGGATAAAAAATATATTAAATTTCAAAGTAAAAACTACTGTCCTGGACACAGACTTCTGATTGGCTGATACAGCAGCTCTGTGTTGGATTGGACAAACGTAATAAAGTGCTGAAGCCAGATGCCCTCCCCTGACCTTGCTGAGGGGGAAGTTGCTGAAGCAGACGCCGCACTCGTTCTGCAGCAGGCGCTTGATGAACTCTCGGTCCGGAGACTCCTTCACGGCCTGAACCACGTCCTCCAGGTTGTAGTTGGCGTCCGCCTCCTGCAGCAGGGACAGCACCAGCTCGCAGCGCCCCCAGCTGGGCAGGTCGTACAGCGCCAGGAGACGGCGGCAGGTCCTCTGTGGAGAGAGACACGGCTCAGCGACCAACGTAGACGGAAGAGCGGCCGAGTGTGTCCAGGAATCTAAGTCTGGGATATTCAACTTCATTTCTGTTTCAATGATGATAAAATAACTACTGACAGATTTTGGTGGAAAAATAAAAGACAAAAGGCTTTACCAACGTTGTTTTGCAAAATTGCCAACGAGAATTGTACTAGGACTAGACTAGTGCCAAATGGGTCTAAACAAAGACTAACCCAGAATCAAACCCAGTCTATATCAACCCAGAATTAAAGGAAAGATGTTTGCATTGCATTTTTTATACCAATATCAGCCTTTAAACATGATCTGGAGCAGTTTAAGTTTGGCGTCTCATATTTTACAACAAAAAATAAATACATTTATAACATCTGTATCTAAGTTCTGTTTGCCCTGACACTTTGTGAGTTTAGGCGCCATCTACTGGATGCATTGCACTTACATAAGCGTAATATACGAGTCTGTGATGATTTAAGGACTTAAAAACAGCACAAGATTCTCGGATAAGTGACGTAGATTATCTGAAAAAACGTCATCAATCGTGGGAGGATGTGTGTTTGACGCTCGGAGAGAGAGGATTTTCTAATAAACATTCCCAAACACAACGTGAATGAAGCTAAATGCAACTCCAGGTGTGTTTTTAATGATGGAACATTGTTAGAACAGGGTTAAAAGCTCATAAAAAGTCACTGTAGCAGAATATGTGTCCTTTAAACCAGTAAACTAAAGAAAATATGTTTTATTAAGGTTCAGAACAGATCATTTAGAGGGAAAGATATGGCCCCCGGGCTGCAAATTGAGTAGCCCTGGGCTGACTGATATTGTATCTTCAAAGCTTGTCCTTCATAAAATGCAGTTTTTCTCCCACAGAGACATAAAGATCTAGCCTGACCAGCCATTCTCACTATCTGTCAATATCAAATTTGAAAGAAAGTGGGTTTGGGCCTGATCGCTAAACACTCTACTTCCTGTGGTAACCGAGCCAATCAGAGCCGTGAGAGGAGAACGCCACATCCGTGTGCCGTGTGCAAGCGATAACAAGCAAGATGGCGTCCACGACAGAGAAAATGTTGGGGGCTTCCCTCTTTTAAAAGGGCGTGTTGTTAAAACCACAGCCAGAGGAAGCTTCACAGCTACACTCCATTTTGGACGGACACACAGCTCTCTGCTGCCTTTCGTGCATAAACCCGACTGTCATGGTGCTGTTGTCACGTCCGCTGTCCATCTGATTGACGCATGTTTGTCCCGCCCCCTGAAGTCAAATTATGTGGCGGCGTCTCCAGACTAATGACAGTATTGAATAAAACATGGAGCTTAGAATGGAGGCCAGGCAAGTAACGATCAGCCTTAAAGTAGCTCCTACACCAAACTGTACAATCTGAGAGTGAACAAGATTCTGACACAACGCACACAAGGATTTGTTCAGAGTAATAAGGAATGATATGTCTACAGATGCAGCAAAAATGTTTTTACATACTATGATTTTTAGCCATTTTAATTATTGTATAACGAGCTGGTCACAAGCTAATTTAAGCACATTAAAGCCCCTGGAGAGTCTGTACAAACAGTCCATCAAAGTTTTAGATAAAAAACCAAGACAATATCACCATTGTGGACTTTTAAGAAAGTATTGTTTTTTAAGCTGGACAGATCTCCCCAAATTTGCTCATTTGTGCCTCATTTACAAAGCCCTACATGATTTGGCCCCTGCTCCTCGAGCCGCTCTCATCACCCAAAGAAACATCTGAGGTCGTGTCACTCGAGGCTCAATGAGAGGTGACTGTGTAATCCGTCTGAGAAAGAGCAGCTTCAGTCAGGCCTGGTCTGTGAGAGCTGTGCACCCCACACCATTAAACACTTATCCTCTTACAAAACATTTAAGAAACATTCGCAAGAGTGGCTGGTGAACACATTTACATGCACACACTAAAATCTATCTGGCCGCTCACTGTACATTTTTGTAAATATTGTATTATATTTTGTGTTGATGTTGTGTTTTATTAACAAAGTCTGTTTTTGACTGTTTTATTGCCATTTTGACATCATGGCCGGGGACTACAGATGAAAAATAGCCTCTTTGGCTAATTCTGGCTGTTTTACTCATGTTTTATTCATGTGTTTTATGAAATTGCACTGTCCCCTTTTGGAAATAAACTAAACTCAAACTCAGAGTTTTTTGTTCAAATTTTCAGTAAAATCTAGTTTACTCAAATACTAAATAATAAATCCAAAATCCCCTCTGTAAATTCTTTTGTAACTAATATGTTACAAAATGAAGAGAGAAATTTAAACCTGGTTCTGTCCATTTTCCAGATTGAAATGTCCCAAATATGCACAATTTTGGCCGTGCACACACATAAAATGCCTTATTTCTACATGAAAACAAGACATGATGAAAAACGTGTAATATATTTTTTCTTTCTTACATTTATGTGAGTAAACTACAGGAGAAGTTTACAATTGATATCTTTAATTTACGATTTTTTCCTGTTCACCTGCAGCGTCTCACCTTAAAGGTCCCATAACATGCAAAATGGACTTTTCAGAGGTTTTAACCTTCCTCCAGTGCTATTTGGGCCTCGTATGTTGTGCCCAAAGTGGTTTTTTGATTGATTCCCTCATGTTTTCACTAGAGAACTGTCTTTTCCGTCCCCCCTCGGCTGAGCAGCAGGCGGGGCTCCTCACTAAGATGACGCGGTTGTTTAAGCCACGCCTCCAGGAAGCACGCAGCCGCAAGAATAAAAACAGCTAATGCTAATGCTACACAGTAATTACACGATGGATACGACAGATAGAAGAGTTAGCTTGTTATTTACCAAACGGCAACGTCCGTCGTTGAGGTACTGGAGCACGATCAAACTCCAGGTCAGATCCAGGGCGTGAGACTCAGCACGGCGCACCGTCAGGACGAGAAAATGTTTATTCCTGTGTTTGTGTATCGCTGTTTACCGGAGCACACGGCGCATGCACCATCTCCGCTCTAGGCTTCGTCGCGGGTTGGGAGGGGGAGGCGCGCGGGTTGGGCGGGGGAGGCAGCCTGCTCTCTGTTCGGGGGGGTCAGATCTCAGAGTGAGCCGTTTGCTTTTGCAAGGAGGGGGGCCAGTCCAAGAAATCGGTGTTTTTTGTAAACTGTTATGTTATGGATATTGCACAACGCAAAATTTTATCAACAAAGCCCTTAGAATAGACTGTGTGAAGGGGAAAGAGCAGGATATGGGACCTTTAAAGACTGTTTTCTCCCAGTACATTTTTCACATAAATGCCTTCTATATGACCCTGTCTTGTTGCAGGTGAGAGTGAACCTCTGCAAAAGTAGGTCACGAGGCTCTTTCAAACCCGTGGGTCCGGTTACACTCGGCCCGGGGCTGTGATCGTGCTGTAAAGCGGGCCGCTCTCACCTGTCTGTCGGGGTCTTTGGGGTCGATGGGCGGCTCGGGCTGCGCGGTCCATATGCGCTGGTGGTACGGCTCCAGCAGGGGGCGCTGCAGCAGGGACAGCGCACCTCTGAGGTCTCCCCCGCTCTGACGCAGCGCCTCCTCACACTTCGACACGTCCCTGAAGCCCAGTGACTGGAGCTCCCTCATCTGAGAACGAAGAACAGCTTCATGAAGAACGTTCTGCTCAAACAGGACGAGTCAAGTTTATTTAAGACACGGCGGGATTATTCAGAGGGTTTAGTCCTCGAGGCCCGAAACAAGTCCAACACTTTAACAACATGTAACACACGTCTAAACAGGACTGAACCAGGTCTAAACCAGGACTAAACAGGACTGAACCAGGACTGAACCAGGACTGAACCAGGACTGAACCAAGTCTGAACCAGGACTGAACCAGGACTAAACCAGGACTGAACCAGGTCTAAACCAGGACTGAACCAGGACTGAACCAGGACTGAACCAGGACTAAACCAGGACTAAACCAGGACTGAACCAGGACTGAACCAAGTCTGAACCAGGACTGAACCAGGATTAAACCAGGACTGAACCAGGTCTAAACCAGGACTGAACCAAGACTAAACCAGGTCTAAACCAGGACTGAACCAGGACTAAACCAGGTCTGAACCAGGACTGAACCAGGACTAAACCAGGACTGAACCAGGACTGAACCAGGTCTAAACCAGGTCTGAACCAGGACTGAACCAGGACTGAACCAGGTCTGAACCAGGACTGAACCAGGTCTAAACCAGGACTGAACCAGGACTGAACCAGGTCTGAACCAGGACTGAACCAGGACTGAACCAGGTCTAAACCAGGACTGAACCAGGACTGAACCAGGACTGAACCAGGACTGAACCAGGACTGAACCAGGAATAAACCAGGACTAAACCAGGTCTGAACCAGGACTGAACCAGGTCTAAACCAGGACTAAACCAGGACTAAACCAGGACTGAACCAGGACTGAACCAGGACTGAACCAGGACTGAACCAGGTCTGAACCAGGACTGAACCAGGTCTAAACCAGGACTGAACCAGGACTGAACCAAGTCTGAACCAGGACTGAACCAGGTCTGAACCAGGACTGAACCAGGTCTTAACCAGGACTGAACCAGGACTGAACCAAGTCTGAACCAGGACTGAACCAGGATTAAACCAGGACTGAACCAGGTCTAAACCAGGACTGAACCAAGACTAAACCAGGATTAAACCAGGTCTAAACCAGGACTGAACCAGGACTAAACCAGGTCTGAACCAGGACTGAACCAGGACTAAACCAGGACTGAACCAGGACTGAACCAGGTCTAAACCAGGACTGAACCAGGACTGAACCAGGACTGAACCAGGTCTGAACCAGGACTGAACCAGGTCTAAACCAGGACTGAACCAGGACTGAACCAGGACTGAACCAGGACTGAACCAGGTCTGAACCAGGTCTGAACCAGGACTGAACCAGGTCTAAACCAGGACTGAACCAGGACTAAACCAGGACTGAACCAGGACTGAACCAGGACTAAACCAGGACTGAACCAGGACTGAACCAGGTCTAAACCAGGACTGAACCAGGACTGAACCAGGACTGAACCAGGTCTGAACCAGGACTGAACCAGGTCTAAACCAGGACTGAACCAGGACTAAACCAGGACTGAACCAGGACTGAACCAGGAATAAACCAGGACTAAACCAGGACTGAACCAGGACTGAACCAGGACTGAACCAGGTCTGAACCAGGACTGAACCAGGTCTAAACCAGGACTGAACCAGGACTGAACCAAGTCTGAACCAGGACTGAACCAGGACTGAACCAGGATTAAACCAGGACTGAACCAGGTCTAAACCAGGACTGAACCAAGACTAAACCAGGATTAAACCAGGTCTAAACCAGGACTGAACCAGGTCTAAACCAGGACTGAACCAGGACTGAACCAGGACTGAACCAGGACTGAACCAGGAATAAACCAGGACTAAACCAGGACTGAACCAGGACTGAACCAGGTCTGAACCAGGACTGAACCAGGTCTAAACCAGGACTGAACCAGGACTGAACCAGGACTAAACCAGGACTAAACCAGGTCTAAACCAGGACTGAACCAGGTCTGAACCAGGTCTAAACCAGGTCTGAACCAGGACTAAACGAGGTCTACACCAGGTCTAAATCAGGTCTACACCAGATCTGAACAAGGACTAAACCAATAACAGATAAAATATTTTTTATATTTTTGAAGATGGGCTAAGGGCCGGATCATGTCCCTTGGACGGCCCAATTTGGCCCCTGGGTCTTAAGTTGAATAGCCCTGATGTAAAGTGAAGACTTAAAGGCCCTGTACCTGATTTGTTCCTGTTTTGAAACTTGGAAAACAGAACTATTTGATGTTAAAGTCTTTACACCAGTCGGATGTATCTCTCACTTTAATGTCTCATCAGTCTCATCTGGGCCTGTCACAATAATTACTGAACCAACTTATCGTTCAATATGTGACAGAAAGATCAATATACCTGGGGCTCAATATTTATCGTGTACATTTTCTTTGCAATTCGGGGAACCTTTCCTTTGGATTTAGAATGGAGCTCGGAATAGAACGTCTAAAAACAGCCGTTACCATGGAAATCCGCCATGTTTGTTGTTGGTGTGAAACATTAGCCAAAACAATGTAAAAACTGAACAAAAAACCCATGAAAGAACCTGACAAACTGCTGGGTCACTTCTGGAAAAAAACATTTATCAATACATTGTGTTAGAAAACTTTTGAATCAACGGCTAAGTTTAGTATTTAGCATCTTAAAATCTCCATTGAGTCAACATTGGACTGACTGAAAATTCTGTTCTGTGTCACGATCCCGAGCTCAGCAAGTAACTTTTAACTCATTATTGACCCAAACTAAGAACAAAAGTCTTTCATTGTGTTATTTATTTACTGCAGCTGATGTTTTTTAACGATATCTCACAGTTGTTGGTATAAAGTAGTTTCAATATCATTGTTTATTGCAATTTTTTCTCGAACAATATATCGCACTTCAAAATTTCTTATTGTGTCCCAGCATCCTAAATATTCACCTCCATTAATTTATCTTTTCCCCAGTCTCTGAGCCCAGAACAGACAGATGAGACGACACATTTGACTCAAACGTAGTAAACGTGATTATATTTAAGGTTTTATTAAGTATTTTGCTCATTGGTCGTTTGTGTAAAGTTTATAATGTTACTTCCTGGTTTGTCGTGGGCAGCAAATATGAGAAAGTTAGAGGTAGTTCCACAACTGTTACCATAGCAACCAGACTGTAAACAAGTGGCAAAATCCACAAAAATTACACAACAGTTAACAGTTGACAATAAATAATGCTTAACAACACCTTTATTTTATTGAATGATGGTTTAAACCGTCCGAAAAATGTGTCAGTTACTTAAATTGTCCTTGCATTTTTGATGACATCACAGAGGGATTCCATTTTATTAATCAGCTCTACTTCCTGTCATTTTTTTTAAACGTTTAATCTTCTAAATTTCCTCACAAACTGCATCTTGACTGTGATAACTAACCCTCCAAACTAAGGTATAATTAGACAAAAATGAGAACCTGTCATATAGACTTTAAGCGAACCAACCTTAGCAAGCTAACGTCGCGCTTCCTGCTTCTCGTAGAATAAAACGCTCTAAAAATAGATGCAGAGAAAGTGCTTTCATCCAAATAAATGCTTTTACAATAAATCTGTGCTGGAGCAAAACAGATTTAATTTTATTACATGCAAAAAAATCAGGTACACAAACCAGATTGAAGAAGTTTTTGCCTAGTTTTGCGTGTCTCGCCTTTTCAGGGCTAGAGGTGAGTTTCTGTGTTCCCCTACTGCATTTTTAACATGTTTGGAAGAGTTCCTCCTGCTCCTCTCCCACTCGTCCAGCTCAGAGCCTCTGTGTCTGCGTTATCTCTCAAGGATGACATCAGGGAGTCAATCCCAGCCTCAGCTCGCGTCTTATCTCACTTTACTGCGGCGCAAACACAGAACCACCCATTAAAGTCTACACCAAGGTCCTCCGGCTTTACAAATTACGACTTGGTTTGGTGGGAGGGCAGCTGCGGTAAATAACTCATAGTTTTACAGCCGTGAAGGTGCAGTTTGTGAAGAAATTAAAAAGACAATTTACAGCAACACACATTTTGTTTGACACTTTAAACCATTCTTGAATAAAATAAAAGCGTTATTTGGTATTATTTATTGACAATTCCAATGTGTATGGTTTCTGGCCCTTGTTTACAGTTTGGTTGCTAAGAGACAGTTGTGGAATTACTTCAACCAGGATGTAACATTATTCACCTTATTCTTGAAGTTGTTTTGGGTGCCGCCATCTTTCCTTCTTCTTCTATTTTATTTAAATACCGATAATAATTCAGTCCTGTCTGTGATTATAATGTGCAATGATAGAAAAAGGCTGGGCCCAAGAGGCTGCAGTACCTCGCACGGCCACTAATCAATCTGGGACACAGACAGAGGGGGCGTGTCTTATCCAGTTCATTTAATACATCCATGGCGTCACCTTATTACGGAAGGTGTCCGCCGCCATCTTGTTTCCGTTGTAGTTTACACAGAGTAGACGAACTCAATGGAAAATAAGTTCTACACGGACTTAAAAGCCATTTTTAGGCCTCAGGAAATCGGAGCGTTGCGACTTGTTTTTGCACGTGTTCATTAAAGTGAATGTCTGTAATTTCCTCTACTTTCAATAACAATTACATATTCATAAATTTGACCACCGGGCCCTGTTCTTTAATGTAACGTAAGTGATCTGCAAATATAACATATTACACATAGTCCCTCCCGTTGCCGGCGGTCACAACCATTCATAGTTCTCTGGCCGTCCAGTTCGACCAATCAGGTGTGGCTTTGTCTGAGCTGAGCTGTCAATCAACGAGGAGCGCACAGTTTGTTTGAGGCGGAAGTGGAGCAGAATCAAGCCAGCACCGCCGACCAGAGCAGATCAGAACGGAGAGAGCGTCATGAACTTAAAGGATTCAAAAGCGATGAAGAGTTGGCAAAATTCCTTTTGGACGGTAACCAATTGACATCTTTTGTATGTTTATTTAGAAATGATGGTGCCAATAATGCATATTAACATATTTTTCATATAAACATTTACCTTGCTGTTAGCATTAGCCAGCAAAAAACACAAACTATAAATAATACAGGGGGTTTTGGTAAACACTAAAACACTGACCACATTTACGTCAAAGTCTTAGTTGAGCGTGTAAACTTTCTGTTGTTAATTTTAGATAATAGTTGGCATATAACTGTATCTGCCATTGGGAGGCGTGTCTTAGCCCTCTCAGGAAGGGAGGGGGAGTGAGCGGGGCGGAGTTAGAGTTGAGACTTTCTCTCTGCCCCGATTTAGTTACGGACATTCATTTTAAACATTTTACACAAATCAATCTAATTTTACACAAATCAAATCAATCTACTACAAACCAGAAGTCCCAGTGTGATTCATAGGCATAAAAAGAGGCAAAAGTGGGGAAAAAAGGCAAAATGTTTAGTAAAATCTGAAATATAAACTTGTTCACAACGTTTTAGTGAAATGTCACTTATTTCTGTCTATATTTCAGGTTCTCAAGTTTTTCTAATTCTGACTTAGTTTGGTGGGAGGGCACCTGTGGTAAATGTCTATCATAGTTTTACATTTATGAAGTGCAGTTTGTAAAAATAATTTTAATGGCAAAAGTTAAAAATTACAGGAAGTAGTGCTAGGTTCTAAAACAGAATCTCTCTGTGATGTCACCATTATGCGATACAGTGACATTTTACAGACGACTGACACATTTTCTGACCGTTTAAACCGTCATTCAACAAAATAAAGTGTTATCAGGTATTATTATTTGTCAAATCATAACTATTATGTAATTTATATGGATTTTGGCGCTTGTTTACAGTCTGGTTGCTATGGTAACAGCTGTGGAATTACCTCCAGCGATGTCATATTTGTGCTCATGTTCAACCAGGAAGTGACATCATAAACTTTACACAAACTGTCAAACTGGAGACAAAGTGTTTAGTAAATGGATAATAATAAATGTATAATAATAACAACAAAAAACACAAGCAGCAATGAATAAATATTGCATTCAGATCGAGTCCTGGTTCAGTTCCAGGTTCTGTCCAGCTCAAAGCTCACTAAACACATCGTGGGAAGTGAAACCTCTCCAGTTTGAGTGCTTCTAAAATAAACGTCACTGACACGAGCGGAAAAGCTGATCGATCGCATAATTAATGATGTATTTAGTGTCGCTCTCGGTTTTAAGTCTTTCTCAGACCATTTCTCTCTCATTCATGGGTCTTTTTGGATCATTAAAAAAAACAAAACATTGTGGATGCCTAAATTTAGGCTAGGATTTAGTTAGAAAATAAATGTATAAATTGTCACCTTGTTCTGTCGGTCTCGCAGCAGTTGCTTCACGGCCGCCTCAGTGTCGCCCCCTGTGGCCAGCCACGCGCGCTTGGCCTCGGCTCTGGACAGCTTCGGCTCCGACGCCTCCTCCTCGTCCTCGTACTCTGCGGCCGTCCCGTGATCCTTTGCGGCGGTGAGCTGGACGGACGCGGCCACGGCGCAGATCTCGTCGAGGAGGTGCGGCAGCTCCGAGTTCAGCCAATCGCAGGGGTTTGTGGTGCTGCCGCCGCACGCACTCAGAGCGGCGAACACCTCCTCCGGGCTGATGCCGCGCTTCTCCGCCTCCTGGGACAGAAATCACAGGCGTGTTTAACTCTACGCCCCGTTCAGACCGTTCAGAAGACGTCAGAGAAGTGGAGCAGGATGTGCTTTCACTGGAGATATATATATTAAAGCTGTGATTTAAACATTATGAACCCTGAAGTACGTATTTAAATCAATCGAACCGGTTCCCAGCTCTCACAAACCCATTGTCACGTTGTTTAGACCGGAGATGTTCAACTGAAGGCCCGCGGGCCAAATCAAGCCCTCCAAGGGATATGATCCGGCCATCCAACCATCTTCAAAAATATAGGAAATATTTTATCTCTTGTTATTGGTTTAGTCCTGATTTTAGCCCTGGTTTTAGACCTGGTTTAGATCTGGTTGAGACATGAATGAGTCCTGGTTTATACCTAGTTGAATAGTCCTGGTTTAGTCCTGGTTTAGATCTGGTTTAGACCTGGTTTAGAACTGGTTTAGACTCGTTGACTGTTCACTAATCCATAAATTAGTTATTATATAAATTATATATATTTTTATATTTTCAAGCAATTTAGTCAGTTTCTGTAACAACAAAAAATGTAAACTTGATTTTTTAAATGTTTTATTATACTATATCTATATCAAAAAGTATAACAGATAAAAACTTATAACTAATAACTTATCTGTTTTTAAAAAAAACATTCTTAAACTTTTCATCTGCTAGTTTTGAGAGATAGCAAATTTCAGTATTTGGAAAAAAAATGTGATTTATTGGACATTTTATCTATTTGACCTTCAAATAGATAAAAATAAAAACATATATTTAATATATTGCTGCTACAACAGCTACAAAAATACAAAAAAACAATGCCTGGGCACACTCGTTTCATGGCAGGTCATTTGTGCTCGGTATCTGACCTTTAACAGAGACACATTTGGACACATTTCCTGGAGTAACGTGCTCTGACCCTGATCTGGTTGATGAGGTTGAGTCCGTCCTCCATCAGCGCCCTCTGCCTCTGGTTCTCCGTGTTGGCGTTGAGCGTCGGTTTCGGGGCGAGGGGCGGGGGAGCGGCTTTGGCTTTGGCGGCGGGAGCGGTGTGCAGAGCGGCGGGCAGGGAAACGGCGCCCCCTGTGTCTTTGCACGAGAGGCTGCACATTTCACAGATGGAGCTGGGCTTGGTGTTGACGAAGGTGCAAAACTGGCACGTCCACTGCCAAAACAACAGACAGAGCGTTTACTTAAAACACAACAATAGGGGTAGGCTATATTGACAAAAAATGTCAATCTCAATATTATTTTTAGTGTTTCCTGATAACGATATTCAGACGATATTATGTAAATCCAACATAAATGGGTTAAAACGTGTCTTTAAACGTATTAATTAAATAAGGTTAAATGTGAATCGTCTGTAAAATGAATAAAAAAAGGGCAGAAATATCAAAAAAATCTTAAATTTAAAGATATCAAATGTAAACTTCTCTGTAGTTTACTCGCAAAAATGTAAGAAAAAATGCGTCTCAAGTGTTTAATCATGTCATGTTTTCATGTAGAAATTAGGCATTTTATGTGAAAAAAATCAGCCAAAAATACACATATTTGGGACATTTAAATCAGATCCAGGTTTAAATTTCTTGGTTTATTTTGTACACGTAAAAAAACAAACAAAAAAAACAATATATACAGCTGGAATTTTGGGATTTCTTGTTTAGTTTGAGTAAACTTGATATGACTGAAAATTGGTCTAAAAATTGAAATTTTGAATAAACATTCAAGTTTTAGAATTAGATATCAAAACATCCTTCTGTACGTTTCGTCCAAATCTTGTTGAGTCCAGATTGTACAGTTTGGTGTAGGATCTACTTTAAGGCTGATCTTTACGTCTCGAGGGACAAAAATGCATTTGAAGACAACGACCTTTGAAGTTACAATGTCCAAGAGAAATCTATGGATGAAGTGGATTCAACGGAAGAATAAAACATCTTTAGGAGCAGATTGGACACATTTTTTGTTTCCACATGAAAGTCAATAAGTTGAGAGAGAAAACTGACTTGACTGACTGAAATTTGTTTTACCTGCAGTGTCTCATCTTTAATTAGTGATTTTTGCAACATTTTTTTCCTACAATTTCATACTACATTTAAATTGTGCACAGAAACAAGTGTGAATGGAGCTAAATGCAACTCCAGGTTAGTTTGTGATGAAGGAACATGTTACAACAGGGTTAAAAGTTCAGGAATGTCAACTTTGCGTAGTATGTGACCTTTAACCTCTAGATAACATCTCTGCAGTGAGAACGTTTCCAGACCTTGGTGACGGGCGGAGCCAGGGACTCGGGGCCGGTCGGGGTTTTGGCCGGAGCTGGAGGAGGACGAGTGGCCAGACGGGGGCGCTCACACACCTCACAGAGCACACTGCTGCCCGGGTTCAACACGGTGCAGCTCTTACACTGCCACTCTACGGGACACGGGAGAACAACGTCAGCAAAACTTTAAATATACGCTTAGAGGAAGAATAACAGGAGTAAAAATGGCACAAACACACACACGTTTGAACAAGTATTTTCTGAAAGCGCATTTTCTTCACTCACTTGCATAAGAAGAGACATTTATCATCTCCCATTTGGAATTTTAGGTTCTGCAGCAGTAGTGAACATTTATTCTCGTTTTGCTCTGAACATAAATATATTTTAGTCATTTTTAGTCTAGGACTGCACTCTCTTGGAAAAGACATGCAATCGTTTCTGTCAGAAACTAGGTGTTATTTAGATATCAATCAATCAAACTTTATTTATGAAGCACTTTTCATACAGAAATGTAACACAAGGTGCTTACAGTGAATTAAAAACATCTCCACATCCCACCCAACCACCCCACAACCACCAGACCCCACCCACCAAACATCTGCACACACTCTCACACACACATGCACGCACGCTCTAAGATACAGGAGGCTAATTACTTTGTCTAATATTGCAATACTTTTGCTATATATTATAAAGGGCTGGAACAATTATTCAACTAATTATGACAAGTCAAATCTAAACAGATTGTTTTGGTTATATTCTGATAATGGTAATGGTTATCTAGAGTTTACAGACTCAATTCAAATTTTAAAATCAAAATGTCATAAAAGAATGAACAATTTCTGTTTTCCATCAATAACTCACATAAATATTCTCTCTCTTTCTTCTGTCCCATATTTCAACATTTACTTGGTTAAAAATGTACTTAAAACTCAATGTACAAAAGAAAAAAACGTTTGACTGTCGATTAGTAAAATAATCATTAGCTGCAGCTCTAATATTGTGCAGCCCTGACAAGAGGGATCTCATCATCATCAGCTGCCCGGCCAAAAAACATACGGCGTTAGCCTCATGCACTTTCCCGCCTACAGTTGGTCCAAAATTCTGCAGCGCCTTTTAACTGGAACCAGAAAACCAGAGCACATAACTCAGATTTTAGCGTCTTTGCACTGGCTTCCTGTTCATTTTAGAGTTGATTTTAAGATTTTATTGTTTGTTTTTAAAGCTATGAATGGACTGGCCCACAGTACATCTCGGACCTCATCCAAATGTATCGCCCCCCGCGCTCTGAGGTCCGAGGGCCGGCTCCAGCTCGTGGGGCCGAATGTTTGCTTGCACCACCTTCTCTGTGCCATTGTTTAAATAAGATACTGAAATGTCACAACATTCATTTCCAGCCAGAGTTCCATTCATTCAAGATCCTGCAGCTCATCCCAAAGATTCTCAAAGGGATCTGGAAAAGATAAACCT
Organism: Rhinogobius similis; assembly: GCA_019453435.1. Lineage (NCBI taxonomy): Eukaryota > Metazoa > Chordata > Actinopteri > Gobiiformes > Gobiidae > Rhinogobius > Rhinogobius similis. The sequence continues at coordinate 22,375,876 of CM033639.1, read as the reverse complement.
GGACTCATCACCAAACTTTATGCTCCAGAGCAAACTAAAGCCTTTTTTTGCAGTCAGTCTCACTGGTAAGTGGTTTCTTAAGGCCGCAACGCTTTTCAGTCCCGATCCCTTGAGTTCCTTCACATGCTCTAACTTTCACAATTAAACACAGCCCTGAGTCGTACAGTTGTTTTTCTCCTGTTTGATTTGGATATGAACATTTAGGTGTCGTCACAATCATTCAGGATTGTTTTCAGACCACAGTTCTTCCTCAAAGACAAAATGTTCCCGCTTACACTCAGTTTTTAAAAACGCGTTGGACAGTTTAGTGGTTTCTTCTATTGTCTCAGTTGTTTTCTCTGCTTGATGCAGACCAATAATTTCTTAAACAGACTAACATCTTTTCCTCGACTGCAGGATGTGTAGGTTTAAGATAGTGCTTTAAGAAATGAAGAGTTACTCATTGCATCGGCTAAGGTTAAATAACTTAATGAAAATGAAACACTATCGATGATGCAGTAATTGTCCAACAGGAGGCTTGTACCTATTTGCTTATCTGAATCCAGATAGCGACTTTTTCTTGACCAGGCAATGTGAATGAGAACGGGTGTGAGGCGTGACAGACCTGCGTTGGGGGACTGCGGCGTGGCCGGCGGGGCGTCCTGGCTGGGCCCGGTGGAGAGTCGAGGGCGCTCACAGGTGGAGCACAGCACGGCGCGGAGCTCGTTCACTGTGGTGCACTGACGACACTCCCACGTGGAGAGCGACGGCCTGAGCACAAACGCACACTCCACTTACTCACTGCAGACGGGTCATCACTCACCACTCACAGGGAAAATATTCTGCATTTTTCTTATTGCTGTTACCCTTTCAACATGCTCCTGAGTGCCTTGAATTTGCCATCTCATGTTTTAAAACAAAAAAAAAGTTTCTTCTTCATTCTATGACCTATTATCAAACACTTACTGAGTGCATCCAGCCAGCAGATGGCGCCAGCGCTCTATACAATCAAGTGAAGTTAGCGCTGAACACTTTATAACACCTGCCACTTTCACAATCATATAATAACAGCAGATATTTGCACTGCTGTCAACTGTACATTTCTGTATATACTCTAAGCCTATTTCATTTTATTTAATTTTTAACATTATGCATGCCTTTTTATACCAAATATCTGACAAAGACGCGATTAAAAGTGACAAAGACGTGACTAAAAGTGATAAAGACTCAATTACAACAACACAACTGAATGTGACAAAAAATGTGACTAAAAGCGTCAAAATTATGCTTAAAATATGAATGAGAATGGAAAATCTGATCACAATCGCAAAACTGGTCAGAAAAATCAAAATTACATATTTTTTCCTAAATCGTGCAGCTCTATTAAAGGCAATAGAAAAAACAAAGTGAACACAAATCATGATAAAATCTAAATCATTCTCTGGCCCTAAGAAAAATCGTGATTATAATTTTGTGCCATATCGCCCAGCCCTGCGCTAAACTACTGTGTCATTTATGTGGATATTGCCCTTGTTTACAGTCAGTTTCAGTGAGTGTTATCCGCAGCGTGACGTGATTTCTCTCATTTTTCGCCACACTTTCTGGACTCTAAAGGCAGCCGGATGCACAGAGCTGGCGCGTGTGTGCGGTTCACCTGGAGGGTTTGGCCGCAGACACCAGGGTCCGGTCGTGTCCCACTCGGTCCGGGTGCGAGTGGTACAGGCGGTCACAGTTCTGGCACAGGCTCCGGTGACACGAGGAGCAGAGCGCGTGCACCGGCGAGATCCCGCAGATGGAGCACGGATCTGAAACGCACAAAAACACACACTCATTCTCTTATTGTTGCGTTAGGGTGACCTTTTTAATCATCAGTCCAGAGACTATGGAGGTCAGGACTATTCAGTTAATCGATAATCGCAATCATTCTGGTTACAGTACAATTGTAAGGACTAAAAATATGACAAATGTGACTATTGTAGAGGCTGTTTCTGTTTGTTTTTGCTTCAGTCTACAGTCCAGCAATGACGGAAGCTCATTTCCGCCGGTAAATAAACAAAAAGGCCTCACATGAAGTCATAACAATGATAACATCATATAAGCAGCCATCTATTTGTGCTGCTAAGTTTGCACCACTGTCTCTCCAACTGTAAAGTTCTATATATAGTCTAAGTCTATTTTATTCTTAATTTTATGCATGCTTTCTTTTATATATTTTGCTACTATTTTATTCATTGTTTTATGTTGCACCTTACGCTAAAGCAAGTTCCTAGTTTGTGAATTTTGTTCACTGACAATGGCAATAAACCTTTTCTAATTCTGATTCTGATAAGTTATGGGTTTAAAATTTTAAATTTTAACTTTTAAAGCCACTATTATTATGAATAAGTCATATTTATGAGTTTTAAAGTCAAAATGTTGCGTTTAAAGCTATTATTATGAATTATAAGTCAAATGTATGAGTTTTAAGGTCAAAATGTCTAGTTTAGAAGTCAAAAATTCAATTCATTATAACTTTTAAACTCCTAATTAAGACTTTAAAACATGAAATTTTGACTAAAAACTTGAAATTATGACTTTTAAAGTCATAATTATGACTTCCCGTGCGTTTTATATTTTAAACTTACTTGCAGAAATGAGCTTCCATTAAAAATACATCAAATATAAATATTTCTATCTGGCTGTTTTGTCACAAGAACTTTATTCTATTAGAAACTTTGATCGCATAAAGCTGGTCACAGACAATAATAAATAAAAGATTTAACTGTTGTGGTGTTTGGTTTTTTTGTTTGTTTGGTTTTTTTACAATAATCGTGACTCTAAAATTTTCAATCATGACGTCCTAATTTGTGAAATAAACCACAATATCTGACGTTTGAGCTTCAGGAGTCGTTGTTGGTCCAGACCTGGTTTTGCCTTGAGCACCGGCGCCCTCTGGTGGGCGGCGCGGGCCGGGTGTCGGTGGTAAAGGTCGTCACAGGCGTCGCAGAAGCTCTGACTGTCGCACGCCGCACACACGAACATGGACGCGCTGCCACAGAGACTGCAGTCTGACACCACAGGGGGCGCTAGGGAGCACAGGGAACCACATCAGCTCTTCTGAGGCCAGAGACAAGAGCTCTGACGGCGCTCAAACTCAGAAACAGTCTAATAATGAGGACCTTTGTCTTAATTAACGTCTATTTGAAGTAGATCTGAGTGATATGGCAAAAAATTATCATCACGATTTTCTTGGGGCCAGATCATGATTTTGATTTTAATCACGATTCATATTCACTTTGTATTTTTCTATTGCCTTTAATAGAGCTGCACCATTTAAGAAAAATATCTAATTGTGATTTATCTGACCAGTGTGACTGTGATTAGATTTGAGATTTGTTTTATTAGTAAGATTCTGTTCAACTTAATATTTCAAACACAATTTTGTCTCTTTTAGTCTCATCGTTTGTCACTTTCAGTCACGTTTTGGTGCATTGTTGTTTGTTTGTTGTTTGTGAGCATGTTTTTGTCACTTTTTAACACATTTTTATCACTTTATCACTTTTGGTAGTGCTTTTGTCACTTGTTTCAGAACATGTTTGTACAAATCCAAACTAGCGGTTTTTATTCAAATCAAAGCAAGACATTTTGTTGTTTGTGGAAGAGATTATTGCACTTCAAAAACTGCAGCCTTTGTGATTTGCTCATTTTATCTATAAAAATTGTGTGGCTTTGGTTTAATTGTGCAGCTCTGGCCTTTAAGAGGTAAATAAAGTCATCTGCTCAGAGGCTTCAGAGGCTAAACAACAGGAGAAAAAGTGCTGCTGCATTAAAGACACAAACAATGAATCAGGATACCACCATTTCACAAAAATAGTAGATTGTCAAAGGGACAAGTGATAAAAGCGCGACCAAAAGTGATAAAAATGCATTCAAAAGCGACAAAAACACCCCTACAAACAACAAAGATGACTCAATGCACCGAAATGGGACAAAAAACGACAAAAACGCAACAAAAAACTACAAAGACACATTTAACTATGACAAACACAACTGAACGTGACAAAAACATGACCAAAATCATTTCAAAAGCAACAAAAACGCTCCTACAAACAACAAACATGACTCAGTGCACCAAAATGTCACTAAAAGCGACTAAAACGTGACTAAAAACGACAACGACGCGTTTAAATGTGACAAACACAACTGAACGTGACAAAAACATGACCAAAAGCGTTTCAGAATCAACAAAAACATCCCTACAAACAACAAAGACAACTCAATGCACCGAAACAGGACTAAAAACAACAAAAACGCAACAAGAAACTACAAAGACACATTTAAATATAACAAACACAACTGAACGTGACAAAAATGAATGAACAAAATCTTTACAAAAGCAACAAAAATGCACCTACAAACAACAAGCCCGACTCAGTGCACCAAAATGTCACGACAAGCGACAAAAACGCGACTAAAAACGACAATGACGTGTTTAAATATGACAAACACAACTGAACGTGACAAAAACGCAACAAAATTGTGTTTATAATTTGACCAGAATCCATACTCGTAAATACATAAACATAAATCGCAATCGCACTGGTCAGAAAAATCACAATTAGATCGTTTTCTAAATCGTGCAGCTCTATTAAAGGCAACATGAATCGTGATCAAATCTAAATCATGATCTGGCCCCAAAGAAATCGTGATACTAATTCTTTGCCACGTCGCCCAGCCCTGTAGTCAAGTGGATTTAAGAACACTTCGGTCCTGGTTCAGTCCTAGTTTGTTCCTGGTTTAGTTCTGACCATTGACTTGTCTTGGGAGGGTCTTGATCCGTGGAGCAGGTTTTGGGGGGGCTTTTGGCGACGGTTTGGCATCAGTTTGAGGCTCGTCTCTTAAAACAATCCTCACGGCGTCGCTCTCTGGCTCCTGCTGAGAATCACAATCAAACTGTTATTTTTTATATAGTTTAGTGATCCTTTGGTCAATTTTTACTACTAGACTAGAGGTTTGGACCTGTTTTAGTCAATTTTTTGTCCGGGTTTCATTCAAATTAGAACCTTGTTTAGTCCACGCTAAATATTTTTAAGGTTTTTGGGCAGTTTATTCCTAATTTAGTCTTGATTGAGACCCAATTTAAACCTGATTCAGTCACGATTTAGTCCTGGTTTAATCCCGTTTGGTCCGGTTTAGTCCAAGTTTACTTCTATTTTAGTCTTGGTTGGTTTAGTCTTGGTTGAGTCCAGGATGGAGTCCAAGCTTTGTTATGTTTTCGTCATGTTTTCGTGGTGTTTTTGTCACACTTTCGCCACACTTTCGTCACAATTCAGACCAGTTTTAGTCTCTGTTTACTACTACTTTAGTCTTGGTAGGTTTAGTCTTGGTTGAATTCAGGTTTGAAGGATTGAGTTTCATCGTTATTTTCGTGTGTTTTTGTCCCATTTTCATCCTGTTTTCATTCCAGTTTCGTCCCAGTTTAGTCTAGTTCTGGTTTACTACTACTTTAGTTTTGGTTGGGTTAGTTGGTTTTGCCGTTGTTTTCATTGTGTTTTGTCCCATTTTCATCTCTTTTTCATCCCATTATCATCCTGGTTTCGCAGCTGTTTTGCCACAACTTAGTCCCAATTTAGTGTAGTTTTAGCTCCGGTTTAGTCCTGGTTTGCTACTACTTTAGTCTTGGTTGGTTTAGTCTTGATCGAGTCCAAGTTTCGTTTTGTTTTCGTCATCATTTTGTTGTGTTTCTGTCTTGTTTTCATCCCATTTTAACCCTGTTTTAGTCCTGATTTCGTCTTGTTTTCCAGTCATAGTTTGTTGGGAATGAGGTTTATTCCATGTATTTTACATTTCTTACCTACAACTTCTTTGGACTCAAACAAACAAACTACCAAACACAAAAGTTCCACAGACCTGCTCCTGGATCGTAAATGGAATGACGTCTTTAAAGTTTTCCGGGTGAGGATGAGCGCTCTGAGGAAAACCAAACAGAAAACAATCACTCGAGACAAAACAAACCCTCGTTTCTTGTCAATGCAATGGCTTCGCGTTCGTCTCGTGATAAAACAAACTGCCGTCGAACCTTGAGGAGCAGGTCGACCTCGGTGCGGAGGGTCATGACCTCCACCGTCACCGCGGCGACCCTCTCGACATCCGGGTCGGTGACGTCGTCGGGGAAACTCAGCCCGTCGATCTGCTGATTGGTGTAACCGTAAAGAAACAGCACCCCCCGGCCGCCCTGGACAAAAAACACAGGAATTAAACTACTTAAAAAGACTAAATTGGGACTAATTTGGGACTAAATTGGGACTAAACTGGTACGAAACTGGGACGAAAACAGGACAAAAACAGGATGAAACTTGGACTAAACCAAGTTTAAACCAGGACTAAACAGAACTAAATCAGAACTAAACCAGGACTAAACCAAGACAAAATCGGGACCAAATGAGGTTAAAATTGGGTCTAAATCAAGACTAAATTTGAAATAAACTGCTCAAAAACCTTAAAAAGATTTAGCGTGGACTAAACAAAGTTCTAATTTGAATGAAACCAGGAACTAAAGCTGGACTAAAACAGGTCCAAACCATTCATTTAGTAGTAAAAATGGACTAAAGGTTCACTAAACACAAGCCTGAACCAAAGGAATAGTTTGATTGTGATTCTCAGCAGGAGCCGGAGACGAGCCTCAAACTGATGCCAAACCATTGCCAAAAGTCCCTCCAAAACCTGCTCCACAGATCAAGCCCCTCCCAAAACAAGTCAATGGTCAGAACCAACAGCTATTTACTCCACGATTTTGCAAATTTCTTCAGATAAATAATAATTTATTTCACAAATCTAAATAAATGATTTAAAAGCACAACTAACAAATGCTTAAGTCTAAGCTTTGCATTTCATGTTGAATCTGTGGCACATGTTTCAGGTCAATCTAGGCAAACACAGGTTTAATGGATTAAGGGCTCTTCATACAATCACAGAACTATAGTTACACATAGGTAACTGACATTAAAGGTGACAGATGGAGCCGGTGTTGATCTGGTGTCTACACATTCTCTGTAATAGTTTGGTGACATGTTTGGTCCAGTTAACGTGTTTTAGCGCTCACGTGTGTGTTTTGTTTTTGTCACGGAGCACACGTTTGTTCTGGTTTGCGGAGTAAGGCCGAAGTACTCTCCACCCTCGTAAACATCACCCGCTGAATGATCTGCGCTCGTCTACGTGAGGACTGAGGGATTATATGTGTAAAATGAACCACGTGACGACAGGTGCATCTGTTCCTTCATCCTCAGGTAAAGCCTCCTGCATGAAATTAATCTGTGTCAATTTGCGATTAATGCGTCCATTTTCTCTGACTAATGGCATGAGTTAACTTTGACAGGCCTAGTTAAAAGCCAGAGAGTGAGGAGCCTTCCGTTTCCTCTGCTCCCTTCACGCTCCCACGCGCCCCCCGTCCCGGTCCGCACTCACTTTGATGGCGTCCACGGTGGTCCTGAACACCGGGTTGTTGTGCTTGACGCTCCTCCAGTATTTGGGCCGGGTGGGGCAGGTCAGGTTACAGCCGTACTTCTCCAGGATCCCCAGGGCCTTGGACAGTCGCAGCAACGACTCCAGCACCTGCGGGAAACAAGACTCGAGTTTGAGCGTCTGCAGAACAATGACGCTTTTACCCACGGCCAAAGAGACCCTTTAAAAGTCTGTAAACAAAAACATTGTAAATTCAGAACGGAGGCAAAAGTGAAGTGGAACATGATGTGATTTCACTGAGAAACTGGGATTAACCTCAGAATATCACAAAATATGAAAAAAGTAGATGATTTTGTGTCAGTAAAAGCCTCAGACACATGTGAGTGACATCGGAGCTGCTTTAAACACATTTTTTATTGTATTTACATTATGTTTTAGGAAATTATGATACACTCTTTGCATTTTTGATGAAGGAACAATCCAGATTTATGGTTTTTACTGGAAAAATACTCACAGAAATGTTGAGCCCACAATCATTTTTCATTTTATCTAGAGATATATTAGACACTATTCCATAAATTAAGATTCTTTTGAAGCTAAAATACAATTTTAAGGCCAGAAAACTGCATTTTGTCCATCGTTTGTTATAGAAAAGCAAACTAACTGACCTTTCTACTCTGGAAATTCAAATATGTTGCTTTTTTTTCCAACACAAACACAAACCAGTAGAATTGAGATCTAACGTGAGAGAATCATTCAACATTTACTTCATTTTGCCTCCAGTTGCCTCCGTTCTGGAATTTTAATGACATCACATTTTAAAGGGTTTATAGAGTTAATGTTGAAACTGCTGTGTGCCAGATGCCCTCCCATTTTGCTGACTTAAACCAAAACTAAATAAATACTAATCCCAAAAGATAAAACTAGGACTAAAATGACATAGACCTCTGTTTTTAATTAAAACAATGACCAAAAGAAGAAATTTTGTTTATTAAACATACAGATATTTTTGTTGAATTAAAAAAATAAACATAAATGAATGCAAGGTGTGAGTGGAGGCTTGATTCAACTTTCTCTTTTCAATCCCAGAGACTCAAAACTATGAAATGCAATATAATTTATCATCGTAAAAATTAAAAATATTCATTCGTTCATTTTCTACCGCTTATTCACGTTCCTGGAGTCGCGGGTGACTGGAGCCTGTCCCAGTGACTTTGGACCTTAGGTGGGATACACCCTGGACAGTGGCCAACTCGTCACAGCAAACACAGAGACATAGACATGGACAATGTGATTGGACAGACCAATCACAGCGCTGCATTATGGTTTGGGCGGCAGTCAAACAGATGAACCTTAACAAACATGGCGAGGCTGACGGTCGTACTTGGCCCTGATTTCAACACATTTATGGACTGTTTTGCTTTTGAAATCGTGACATAGAAGTGCTTTGTGCATTTGAGGACAAAGAAGAAGACAGTGCTTTACTCTAACTGGATTTCTTGATTTCTCGGCTTGTTCAGCTTTTTCGCTGCTGCGCCCTTCAGTTCAAATGTTCGTCATGACGTTACACATTTTCCCGAACGACATCAACGGGGTCTGTCCAGATTGATAATGTGTAGAACTAATTCAGAGTGATACAAATATCAACACTTTATAACACTTGCCACTTTAACAATATATTATATAAGAACTATCTATTTGCACTTCTAAATTTGCACTGTCTGCCAACTTATTCTTAATCTTATGCATGCCTCTTTTATATATTTTATTCATTGTTTTATGTTGCACCTTACGCCGAAGCAAGTTCCTATGTTTGTGAATTTTGATCACTGACAATGGCAATAAACCGATTCTGATTCTGATCTGGTGTGAGCAGATTAGTTCTACACTGCTCTCCTCCTCCTGTTTCCTTGCAGCGTTTCCCCGCAGCGTTTCCCCGCAGCGTTTCCCCGCAGCGTTTCCCCGCAGCGTTTCTCCGCAGCGTTTCCCCGCAGCGTTTCCCCGCAGCGTTTCCCCGCAGCGTTTCCCCGCAGCGCTTCCCACAACGTTTCTCGCAGCGCTTCCAGCGCTTCCCGCAGCGCTTCCCGCAGCGCTTCGCAGCGCTTCCCATAGCGCCCGCAGCGCTTCCCCGCAGCGCTTCTACAACGTTTCTCCGCAGCGTTTCCCCGCAGCGCTTCCCCGCAGCGCTTCCCGCAGCGCTTCCCAGCGCTTCCCGCAGCGCTCCGCAGCGTTTCCTCACAATGTTTCCCCGCAGCGTTTCTCCGCAGCGTTTCCTCACAATGTTTCCCCGCAGCGTTTCCCCGCAGCGTTTCTCCGCAGCGTTTCCTCACAATGTTTTCCCGCAGCGTTTCTCCGCAGCGTTTCCTCACAATGTTTCCCCGCAGTGTTTCCCCGCAGCGTTTCCTCACAGCGTTTCCCCGTAGTTTTTAAGCTGGAGCAGGTCTTTTGTCTCCGTTGTTACCTCCTGCTTGCTCCGCTCGGCCGTGTTCTCCCGCAGCATGGCCTCCGCACTGATGTGGAGATACTTCTGAGACAGGGGCGCCGGTAAACGAGCCAGGTGCTGCACGTCCGCCCGGGCCTCCTGCGCCTGCCCCGCCCTCCTCAGTAGCGACTCGGCCCGCCTCCGCGTCTCCTCCATCTGAACACAACACACACGGTTAAACACTCCAGACGAGAGCAGCAGAGGTTAGAGCTGAAAAATTCTGAATTCTATCTAATAAGAAAGTAAATCATGCAGAGAAAAACTCACATTAAGTTTAACCTAGAAAATTATTATCACGATTTTCTTGGGACCAGATCATGATTTCGATGTTATCATGATTCATGTTCACTTTGTATTTTTCTGTTGTCTTTAACAGAGCTGCATCATTTAGGAAAAATATCTAATTGTGATTTTTCTGACCAGTGTGAGTGTGATTAGGTTTGTGATTTATGTTTTAAGAAAAGGATTCCGTTCAAATTCAACATTTTAAACACAATTTTGTTGCTTTTCGTCACATTTTTGTCACGTTCAGTTGTGTTTGTCATATTTAAACACGTCTTTGACACTTTTAGTCATGTTTTTGACATTTTTAGTCGCGTTTTGGAGCACTGAGTCGCGTTTGTTGTTTGTAGTCGTGTTTTTGTCACTTTTGAACGCATTTTTATCGTTTTTTGTCGCGCTTTTGTGGCTTGTATCAGAACACGTTTGCACATATCCAAACTACAGTGTGAGCAGTTTTTTATTCAAATCAAAGCAAAACATTTTGTTGTTTGTGGAAGAAATTATTGCACTTCAAAAATTGCAGTCTTTCTGATTTGCTAATTACATCCATTAAAACTGTGACGTGTCAGTTTCCTTTAATTGTGCAGCTCTGGCCTTTAAGAGGTAAATAAAGTCATCTGCTCAGAGGCTTCAGAGGCTAAACAACAGGAGAAAAAGTGTGTTTGAACAGACGGCTGCATCAAAGACACAAACAGTCAATCACGATACCACCATTTCACAAAAGCAGTAGATTGTCACAAGGACGAGCTCAACATTCCACTTTTCACGTATCACTCAGCCCAGGCCTATTTTCTCTGTTTCTGTCTGGACTCTTTGTGAAGCTGACGCGCTGTAGTTTTGGCCTCTGATTTACTCAAATTATTAGCGTCACAAGCTCTGCTCAGAGGAATACCAGATTTTCTTTGGTAAATATATGAATCAGTAAACCTTGTGTCTGGAGGATGCTATGATTTGAAGTTAATTTCACTAAAAATGTGATTTAGGGACACTGTGGAACCAGAAGTAGGTTTTTAACTCCCTCTAACTCGTCCCTCGCTCTCACAGACTCTTTGGTCCATCGTTAAAATTCACATGCATTAATTTTTGGTCCTGTGCACAGCTTTAAAAACAGCCTTTTTAGATGACAAAGTGAAACCACCCAGGACCACCCAAGCACAGCCAATCAGAGCGCTGCTTTTAGCTCTTACTTCAAGACAAAACACTTAATTATTTGATGCAGACAGCACACAGAGGTCTTGTTTTTGTCCAAGATACTTTTTGATGGAAAACACAAAACCTCATAATTTACACCCAAAAAAGCCAGGTACCACAGCTTTAAGTAAAAAAAAATCCAGGCGGAATCCATAAAAAGGCCTATTACATCATTTATTTATCTTTTTTATTTTAGGGTAATTTTTTCTATTTTGAAACAAACTGATCCCATGATTCATCCCAGAATGATTGCTGCGGCAGGAAATAAATGGATTACACAGCTTTTTTATGTTTAACATCCAGCAGCTGATAGTTTACTTTTATCACATGGTGGACACAAAAAATAAATGAAGGAAAAGTCTGAGCTTAAGACTAAGAGGTTAAAATCAACAATGGAGTGTTTGTGAACTCTTATCAAAATCTGCTCCTAGACTTTGGACATAGTATAAAGCCTTTAAAATCTCCTCTCATCACACATTTTCAATTATTAACTGACACCAGATCTAAATGCTAATGCACTTAAGTCTTAATAAAAAATAAGCATCAATTTTGAGTTTCTAGGGTAAAAATATTCGCGTTTATTTAATAAATGAAGTAAAACATACCATTTTCAAGCCTTAAAATTGTTCTTCAAAGAGGGTATATTGTGATTACGAATGCAATAGTTATATCTGCAGATAAAATGAAAAACTATTGTGAGTTCAAAAATAAAGTACTTGTCCATTGAAACCAAAATACAAAATATGCTTATTATTTTCATCAAAAACGTTAGTGTCCGTCATTATCTCCTTTTGAAATGAGCAAATAATGTAAAATCTAATGTTAAATGTGTTTAAAGCAGCTCTGATGACACTGTCTGAGTGCTTTTATTTTGACCAAACCACCTGGATTTTTCATATTTTGTGATATTCTGAGGTGAAATCACATTATGTTCCACTTAATTTTTGCTTTCAATCAAGAATTTGTGTACAAACTTTTAAAGGGTCTTTAAAACTGGTACTAATTCTTAGACGGCATAAAATTGCATCAAATCAGCTGATAATGACGACATTTGGCTTGACCCAGTAAGTTAAGTTAACGTTATATTTGTATTTAACGTTATTTGAATTAATGTTACATATCCTGCTGTAATATCAAATGTGACACCTCGTGGTAATTATTTATTTCATTGTTATTTTTATGTTTGTCAGAAAGGTCCATTTGAAAGAAAATTGGCAAAGGTTACTCAAGTTAAAATCGAAACTTAATAAAATGCAGTCACTTTCAAACAGCAAAAACAACCCGTGCTAGGCTCGATTTAGCAGAATTTACTCACCGTTTTCACAAGTTCAGCTGTTTTTGGTGTTTTGTTTTGTGTCTGTGTCCTGACAGCTCTTCAGGGCCGCGCCAGACGTTTTTAAAGTAGAAATATTTTGAGATTTTGTGACAGTTTTTGGGTCAGAACTGTCAGTTTCCGGGATTTCTACAAAACCGGAATGGAGGGGCGGAAGTGAACTTTTCAAAATAAAAGTGTCTCTCTCTGTCAAAACAATTCAACCGAGAGAGAAAAAAAGAACAAATTACATTTAAAAATGTCCAAATAACGAAATCAATAAATACTTACTGACTAATTCACTAATTTATTCAATCAACAGCAAAAATAATAATAACAGCTAAAAACGTACTAAATTGCTCAAATATATATATATTTTATAAACACGGGACCATTTTATAGATATCTTTAAAAAAAACGCATGTTTGTTTTTTTAAAGATTTTGTCGAGAAACATAGAAAAAATGGATATAATTAATAAAAAGAGCATATATAAGCTAAATAATGTATTAATATTAGTTTATTGATTGTATGAGGATTTCTTTAATCTATCCATAAGTCGACCTAAACCATAAATTTCTTTGAGCTTTTGTGATGAAGAACCTATATCTTCAACGATAAAATTAAAAATAAAAGTTATTATTAAGTCATATCTCTATATGTATAATAATTTCGATAATAATATTTTTTTAGTTTGATAATAATTTGTATCATAAATTCATTAAATAATTCTGTAGGCGTGCAGCGTTTTTATTTTCCAATGGGAAGTGAATGGGCGTGATCGTCTCTATCGAAAGTAAACTGTATCAGGAAATTAAAAAATACGTCTCGCGTTTGATCGCTTTAAAACTCGTCTGCGCCAAGACTTTTCTGCATTTCCTGCAGAACGAAACTCCGAAAAGTGTCTTTGCGCCGCACATTTGACTGAGCCATGACTAAAACAAACGCTTTGAAGATCAGCAGCGATAGTCAGAAGAAGGTGAGTGAATTTACAGGTGGAAAGTTCATTTTAACTCAAACTAAAAACGACTAAAACGTGTTTGCAATCTTTCTTGACGTGTTCTAGCGCTTGCTTTTGTTAAGTACGTGTAAAAATCGTGTTATTGTTCGACGGAAAGTCCCTGCAGTTTGAGAAAAGCGAAAGTGAATCCGTGAAAGTCGAGGATGTAACGTGAGTCAGCAACAGGCAACAAATGAGACATTTTTGTGCTTTATGTCTGTTTCCGGTTTTAGGTGGACAACTTCCGCCAGGAGCTCAACAATGAGGTAAATTCATAGGGCTTTACAAAAAAAAAAAAAATAAATAAAAATCCTACACTTAATTTAATTGAAAATACATTGTTTTCCCTTTTTGATTTACATTTAAAAACACAAATAACAACGTTTATAGGCTTAATACCAAATAAAAGTAGAACATTTAAACAAATATATTATATAAAAAGTATTTCAAACTCAAGGCATCGCTGTTGATACATTTTTATTTAATTTTTCAGATTGAAAAGTTGTTTTGCACAGTCATTCCCCAGAAAATAGTTTACCTGGACGGACTGCTCAAGGTTTGTAGCAATAACTTAACTTTATGTGGTGTTTATTTTAACTGTTTGTAACGTTTTTCTGTAGAATGATGCCTTCACTGACCTGTCGTCACTCCAAGCTCCTCTGGACATCCCCATCCCAGACCCGCCCACAGAGGACGAGGTGAGGGAGGCGGCCAGTTTTGCGATTTGTGTTTTAATAATGAGATTCTTTTCAAAGTTCACATTTTAAACACAACAAGGAGAAATGACAAAAGGCTGAAATATGAACCGACAAACTAATAAAAGAATAATGTGGGGTTTTTTACGTATTTGTTGCTTTTAGTCGTGTTTTTTCACTTTTAGACGAGTTTTGGTGGCCTTTTTGTGGTTTTTGTTAATGTTCCTTTTAGATGCATTTTAGTTTGAAGCAACAAAAACTAAAAGCACTAAAAACACAACAAAAACGACAAAAATACAACTCAAAGTGACAAAAACATGATTAAAAATGACAGAAACAGGACTAGAAGTGACAAAGAGACAAGTCAAAGTGACAAACACACAAGTAAAAGTGACAAAATGGTACTAAAAGTACCATTGTAAAAATTGTATGACTTAAAGTGACTTAAAACAAAGATGTAACATGGGGAAAAAACACGACTGAAAGCAACAAAAATACGTCTTAAAGTGACAAAAACGCATCTAAAAACAACAAAAACATGTCTTACAGCAACAAACATGCAACTAAAATGACAAAAACGTGACAAAAGTGACAAACACATGCCTAAAAGTGACAAAAACACGACTAAAAGTGACAAAACATGAAAGCGACAAAGACATGATGAACATTCTTTTTTTAGTTTGTCAGTTCATATTTCAGTCTTTTGTCATTTCTCTTTGAACAGAATCCCATTTTAAAGCATAAATTGCAAATTTAATCGCAATTAGTTATTTTCCCCAAGTAAAATAGCTTAGTTTATCTTTTCGACCACTCAAAAATATAGTTTATTTCTTTTCATAAACTGTTTTTGTTTCTAAAGGAAATGGAAACAGACAAACCAGACGGAGAGAAGAAAAAGAAAACTCGTAAGTGTTTTTCAATATTTATGAAAGATTTTAAACCAGGACCAACTTAAACCCAGAGGCCAAATCAGGCTCTCGACTCATGTTCCATCAACTAGAAAATACTGTATCTTCCCTGGTCTAGCTCTGGTTTAGCTCTGGTCTAGCTCTGGTTTAGCTCTGGTTCTGGTTTAGTCCTGGTTTAGCTCTGGTTTAGTCCTAGTTTAGCTCTGGTTTAGCCCTGGTTTAGCTCTGGTTTAGTCCTGATTTAGCTCTGGTTTAGTCCTAGTTTAGCCCTGGTTTAGCCCTGGTTTAGCTCTGGTTTAGCCCTGGTTTAGCCCTGGTTTAGCCCTGGTTTAGCTCTGGTTTAGCCCTGGTTTAGCTCTGGTTTAGCCCTGGTTTAGCCCTGGTTTAGCCCTGGTTTAGCTCTGGTTTAGCCCTGGTTTAGCTCTGGTTTAGCTCTGGTTTAGCCCTGGTTTAGTCCTGGTTTAGCTCTGGTTTAGCCCTGGTTTAGCTCTGGTTTAGTCCTGGTTTAGCTCTGGTTTAGGGCTGGTTTAGCTCTGATTTAGCTCTGGTTTAGTCCTGATTTAGCTCTGGTTTAGTGCTGGTTTAGCTCTGATTTA
This sequence comes from Rhinogobius similis, assembly GCA_019453435.1. Lineage (NCBI taxonomy): Eukaryota > Metazoa > Chordata > Actinopteri > Gobiiformes > Gobiidae > Rhinogobius > Rhinogobius similis. Next base: position 22,359,992 of record CM033639.1, on the reverse strand, counting down.
GCTCTGGTTTAGTACTGGTTTAGCTCTGTTTTAGCTCTGGTTTAGCCCTGGTTTAGGTCTAAACCCAGTCGTCCTGCTCTTGTGTTCAGCTCCAAAGTGCGGCTTCATTGTGTCGAACGAGAGACTCGTGAAGCTGCTGTCGCTGGTGAAGCCCGAGATCTTTGCTTTCAGAGAGACCATGGTCAATGTGAGCGCCGTTTAAACGTCTCAAAACAACAACAATATTTACAACTGAAGATTAAAGGGGCTGTATCGGATTTTTACTGTTGTGAAACGGGAAAAACAGAATTAGTCCATGTTGCAGATTTTTTTTGCAGGAAATAAAGTAAAATCTGTGTTGCTCCAGAACAGATTTATTCTAAAAGCATTTACTCGGGTGAAAATGAGACCACAACTTTTACTTTACTGCATCTGTTTATAGAATGTTTTATCCAACGAGAGAAGCAGGAAGTGCGCCGTTAGCATGCTAATGTTTGTTAGCTTCACTGCCCTGGACTCAGAGAAAGGTGTAAAGTGCTTCTGAACTCATGGAGGTGAATATTTATGATGCTGGGACTGAATTATGAAAGTGACAGATACATGTGACTGATGCAAAGACTTTAACATCAACTAGTTCTGTTTTTCACGTTTCAAAACAGTAAAAATCAGGTACAGGGCCTTTAAATTCACACAAACGCCTGTCGTAAATCCTGCTGTGTTCGCAGGTCACTTGCTGGATCCATCACTTGATCCCAAAAATTGAAGATGGGAACGACTTTGGAGTGGCTATTCAGGTAAACTTGACAAATAACATCAGTGTCCCATCGACCCTTTGCACAGACGTCACATGATCACATGGGGGCGCCAGATTGCACGGCAGAACAAAAACTCACACTAATTGCAATTTTTCGTCAATTAAGCGATGGCTGCTGCTAATGCATGTTCAGTTCAGTTGTCAGTGGAAGTGGGACATATTTTAGACTCAAAAGGCGCGTTTTTGGGTTTTTTTTTTGGAGTAAGTAAATATTGTGCACTTAGAGGATGACGAAGAATGTCGCAGATTTCCACAAAATCAGTGAACGAAGCACAAAATGTTTAAATCTGAGGTGAGAAAAGAACGTGAACAATTGAACATGGGGAAAGTAACGAAGTGCAAAAGTAAAAAATACTTACAGTGGACACTTTTTACTTTTACTTCACTACATTTGAGACCAACTATCTGTACTTTTTACTCCACAGCATTTTTTAACTGTTACTGAAAAGTAGTGAGTACTTTTTATTTAGTTTGAGGGTTTTTTGAGGAACGTTCTGCCTGAAAGTTTTGAGTGAACAGCAAACAAAGAAAAATATACACATAAAATTCTCTGCAAAAATTAAGAAATTACTTCGAATGGACCTTTGTTGACTAAAATTAAGCAAAATTCTTTACCAAAATTAAGACATTTAAGGCTTAAAACTGGCCTTTGAAATACTTTTTACTCTTAAAGTACATGTTCAAACAGGTCCAACACGTTTACTTAAGTAGATTTTTAATGTGATACTTTTACTGGAGTAATTTTTTTGCACACGTATCTGTACTTTTACTTGAGTAACAAAACTGAGTACTTCTTCCACCACTTTTTAGAGATAATTCCACAACCGTTACCTACTTAAAGCCTAAATGGCAGGCCAGACGTCACATTTCACTAAAACAGAGTGAACATGATTATATTTAATAAACTATTTAATAAAAGAAATAGAGTTTACTAAACATTGTTTGTCCTCAGTTTGTAAAGTTTATAATGTCACTTCCTGGTTGGACATGAGCAGGAAATATGACAGTTGTAATTCCACAACTGTTACTATAGCAACCAGACTGTAAACAAGGGCCAAAATAAAATAAAAATAAAAAATAATACCTGATTACACCTTCATTTTGTTGAATTATGGTTTAAACTGGGTTTTTGTCACTTTCTGACAGAAAAATGTGTCAGTCTCAACTGTGCGTCGCTTTTTGATGACATCACAGAGGGATTCCATTTTAGAACTCTGCTCTTCTTCCTGTCATTTTTAAACTTTTACTTTTCAACATTTCTTCTCAAACTGCATCTTCACAGTATGTAAAGCTACAATAAACATTTAACACAGATGCCCTTCCACCAAACTCAGTTATAATTAGACAAACACGAGAACCTTCATGTAGACTTTAAGTGCCGTGTTGCAGCGTTTATCCAACAGGAGGCTTGGATCTATTTGCTTAGCTGAATAACTGTTAGTCACAATTTTTGGGCCTTATTTTCAAAACGGTTGCTATGGTAACAGTTGCAGAATGACCTCTAACTGTGTCATATCTGCTGCTCGTGTTCAACCAGGAAGTGACGTTATAAACTTTACACAAACTGTCAAACTCGGGACAAATGTTTAGTCACATTTTAAATATAATCCTGTTCACTACGTTTTAGTGAAATGTGTCGTACAGACTTTAAAGGGCGTATGACAGGTTTTTATGATTTTCTACTTTTCACATATTTGGTGGAAAAATAACCTGTTGTGAACATAAATGACAGTTTTACACCAATCAAGAGACAGTTTGTGAAGAAAAGTTGAAAAATATGTTGAAATTTACAGGAAGTAGAGCAGAATTCCAAAACATGATGACATCACACTAGGGAGACTCACCAGGGACAATTTACAACCAAGAAACACATTTTCCTGACCCTTTAAACATTAATTCAACAAAGTAAAGGTGTTCCCATGTAATTTTATTTGTCAAATAATAATTTATGTGAGATTAGAGCAGTTTTGGCCCAGTGTAAAACATGGTTGCTGGGTAACGGTTGCAGAATTTCCTAGCGTGAAGTCATCATTAACAACCAGGAAGTAAAAATTTAAACCTAAAAAAATTGCCAAACCTAGATAAAAACTGTTAATTCTTTACAAAAATCTTAAGTCTTAGTAAAATGAGTACTTCAACCTGTCATGGGCCCTTTAACTTGTAAATCATCCGTTTCCGTCATTTTAAAAGGGTCAATACAACTACAGACGTTATAAAACTGCATTCTTCTGTCCCCCGTTTGTCGTTCTTCAGGAGAAAATCTTGGAAAGAATCGCAGCGGTCCAAAAGAAAATGGACGAACTGCTCCCCAACATCAACAAGTGAGATCCGTTTGAGCTTTGGGTCGTTGTTTTATCCATTATTTGTTTCTAATCCGCGGCATTTCCCTCAGGTATTTGTCCGAGCGAGGAGACGCTGTGGCCAAAGCCTCCAAAGAGACTCACGTGGTACGGGTTTGTTTTACTTTTCTGCCGCAGGGTTTGTTTGCTTTGCCTGGAATGTTCCGCAGTGTGGCATTATATTCAGAGGAGACGCTTCACTGTGAGGATCGTCAAGCTTTTCCAATGTGTTTTTGAGCAATAAATAATTTAATAAATGTAAAAGAAGATCAGGCCGCACTGTGGAACATTCTACACCAGGACTGTTTCATTTACAGAAGGACAGAATTTTGGACCAGGACTAAACCAGGACTAAACCAAAACTAAACAAGGACTAAACTAGGACTAAACAAGGACTAAACAAGGACTAAATCAGGACTAAACCAGGACTAATCAAGGACTAAACAAGGACTAAACCAGGTCTAAATCAGGTCTAAACCAGGATTAAACAAGGACTAAACCAGGTCTAAACCAGAACTAAACCAGGTCTACACCAGAACTAAACCAGGTCTACACCAGAACTAAACAAGGTCTAAACCAGAACTAAACAAGGTCTAAACCAGAACTAAACCAGGTCTACACCAGAACTAAACCAGGTCTACACCAGAACGAAACAAGGTCTAAACCAGAACTAAACCAGGTCTAAATCAGGACTAAACAATGACTAAACCAGAACTAAACCAGGTCTAAACCAGAACTAAACCAGGTCTAAATCAAAACTAAACCAGGACTATACCAGGTCTAAATCAAAACTAAACCAGGACTGAACCAGGTCTAAACTAGGTCTAAATCAGAACTAAACCAGGACTAAACCAGGTCTAAACCAGGTCTAAACCAGAACTAAACCAGGTCTAAATCAAAACTAAACCAGGACTATACCAGGTCTAAATCAAAACTAAACCAGGACTGAACCAGGACTGAACCAGGTCTAAACGAGGACTGAACCAGGTCTAAACTAGGTCTAAATCAGAACTAAACCAGGACTAAACCAGGTCTAAACCAGGTCTAAACCAGGTCTAAACCAGGTCTAAACCAGGTCTAAACCAGGACTAAACGAAGTCTAAATGGATAACAGTATGTTTTTAGGGTTGAGGGCCGGGTCTTGTCCCTTGGCCTGATTTTGAATATTCCTGTTTTAAACTAAACTATTCCAAAACTACAATCTCTAACAGTGGATTATAAGAAAAGCTCTTCACCTTTTACTGGAAATCGTTGCCCTTCAGCCGCCTCTAGTGGCCGAGAGCGTCGACGAGGAAAAGTAGTGCTTTCATTTGACTTTTTTCTCTCGTCCTCAGATGAATTATCGCTCCCTGGTTCATGAAAAAGACAGAGACATGTTCCAGGAATCCAGGGTGATTCTGCTGGACATCCGCGGCCTCTACGTACGTCACAATAAAATATCACTCATTTAATATGTACTTTACAGTAGAAATCGTGCCAAATGTCTGCTCTGTGTCTAGTAGTTGTAGAAAGTGTAGTTTTTTTTTCAGTAGTTTTCGATTTTTCAGACCAGTTTTGTGATTAGATTTGTTTTAATAATGGGATTCTGTGCAAAGTTCACATTTAATAGCATTTTTGTCCGTTTTAGTCGCATTTTGTAACTTTGATACGTTTTTGTCGCTTATTAGTCACATTTGTCTTTTTTTTAAACTTATAGTCACGTTTTTGGCACTTTTATTTTGGTTTTCGTCACTTTTAATTGCATTTCTGTCCATTTTAGTCGTATTTTGTAACTTTATGATACGTTTTTGCTGCTTTTAAGTTGGATTTTGTTGCTATTAGTCACGTAACTCACGTTTTTGTATTTTTTTCAACCTATAGTAACATTTTTGGCACTTTTATTTCGGTTTTCGTCACTTTTGTGTCACTTGCATTTCAGTTGCATTTCTGTCCATTTTATTTGTATTTTGTATGATACGTTTTTTCCGCTTTTAAGTTGTATTTTTGCTGCTATTAGTCACGCTTTTGACTTTTTATTTTGTCACATTTTTGGCTGTTTTTAGTTGGGGTTTCGTAAATTTTAATTATATTTTTGCTGCTTAAAGTGAAGTTTTTGCCGCTATTAGTCACGTATTTGTCACTTTGTTGGGTTTTTGTCACTTTTAGTCGTGTTTTCATTGCATTTTTGTCATGTCTTTGTCACTTTTAGACATGTTTTTGGCAGTTAGTCACATTTTCTCGCTTTTACTGTAGTTTTTTGTCACTTAGTTTCACAAAATCCTGTTTTTATGCAGAATAAAACAGAATATTTTTCGTTTTTGTCCCACAACATAGTAATAGGAGGAGGATGTGGAGTTATGATGCAAAAAAACCCTCAACATTTAATCTCCAATTTGTCTTTTCCCATTTAGACTGAACTTTACGATGTCATCAACAAAAACCTGGACAAAGTGACCAACCCCAAAGGAGAAGAGAAGTCGTCCATGTACTGAGTCTGAGCAAAAACATGCTGCGTTTTTACATTTATCAAACACAATCACTGGTTTGCGGGGTTTCAATGCTGATTTTGTAGACAGAATTACTCCAGTCGTGTCAAAATATGGAGTCAAAGTAAAAGAAAACTGCACTGTGGACTGCCAACTTCTGCTTCTGACAGTCGACCATTTTTGTTGCTGTAAAATGTTAATAAAAATCCTCCCAAAACGTTTCAAAATGTCTTTATTTCAAACCAAAAGTGCCTTTCAACGTTTGGGCCTCATTCTTTTTAAACTCAGGAACACGTTACAAAAATATTTTCATCAAAAAAAGAACAAAAAAGTAATAATTCACTTGATCAACTTAAAAGAAAAAGAAAGAAAACACGAGCGGGGATCAAACTTCTGGTCCTTCGCCGCCAGGAATGAGCTGAAAGTGAAGAGAGTATTTGGTTAATTGATAATAATTTAAGTCAAAATATAATCAGAATTAAAAATAATTGTGGGAAATTTAGAAGCTAAATTCACTTTATTAAAAGTTTGTTTTTCATGAGAACAGTTTTTAAATGAGAAGTAGATCCTGTTTTTATAACTTTCTTTTATATTTTTACATTAAAGTCCACATGAAGGTTCTCATGATTTTCTAATTCTGACTTAGTTTGGTGGGAGGGCATCTGTGGTGAACATTTATTATAGTTTTACATTTGTGAAGTTGCCGTTTGAGAAGAAATTTTGAAAAATAAAACATGCAGTGCTGAGTTCTAAAACAAACATACAGAGACAATTTACACAACTGGCTCTATAGATGATGATTTCTTTGTTTTGAGCAATTGAGATTTTCACACATTTCTTATGATGTCCATAAAGACTTTAAAGGAAAAATATTCTGCATTTTTCATATTACTGTTATCCTTTAAACACGCTCTTGAGTGCCTTAAATCTGCCATTTCATATTTAAAAACAAAAATAAAAGTTTCTTATTCGTTCTATGCCCTGTGTCATCAGCCTTGTATGAAATGACACTGTGAGCATCCATCCAGCAGAGGGCGCCAGTGCTATATTTGCTGCAGCAGTTATCGTGTTTAGAGGCAGAATGATGATTTAAGGCAGGGGTGTCCAAACTTTTTCCATCGAGGGCCACATTGAAATATAGACCAAGCGGAGGGCCACAAATCAATCGTGAAACGTTAAAAAAAGCTGCATTTATCTGATGTTTTAAGCTCCACCACATCTACATTCAGTCTCAGTGCCTTAATATCAGGTCTGTATTGTACCAAAATGTTAGTTATTTAGGTTGGAATTGTAGAAAATCTGAAATGTGCTGTAAATAGTACTTATCAGGACAATGTGGGCCAGTTCACCAGGAAGACTAAGGGCCAAGAAAAACTGGTCTGAGGGCCGCATTTGGCCCCCGGGCCTGAGTTTGGACATGCCTGATTTAAGGACTTAAAACAGCTGAATATTCTCGGATAAATGACGAATAAAGTCTGAAAATACGTCCGGATAGAAGGAGTTCAGCCGGAAGTGTGTTTGACGCTTGGAGGTAGAAGATTTTCTAATAAACATTCCTCAAAACAGCGTGAATACAGCTGATTGCTACTTCAGGTGTGTTTTTGATGAAGAACATTGTTAGAACAGGGTTAAAGTCACTGCAGCAGAATGTGTGTCATGACATGACAAGAAGAAGAAAAGAAAAAAAAAAATACTTAAATGTATCAAGTTTTTCTTAACTGTTCAACAAGGAATGGAATGAAATCGTAAAATATGTACATGCACTATGAGGGACCCCTCCTCATAGTGCATGCACATATTTTAAAGTCTATATCAGTGGTTCTCAAACTTTTTACCCCAAATACCACAAAGATTTGGCTTTCTGAATACCACCGACTCTAAACTGGGTCTAAAACAGGACTATTTCAGGTCTAAATTAGGCATAAACCAGGTCTTAAGTAGGAATACACCATTGTGACATTAGTATTAACTAGAAATTTACTAATAAAGAGCAAAAAATATGAATGAAATGTACTGTAAATGAAGTAAACATTATATTTAAAGAGGTGTCCATGTACACCAGAGGGCGTTTCACATTTAGTTTTAGTATTGATTAGTATTTGCAACAGGGAAAACAGGAGGATGGAAGGGCATCTGACACATCTTACCATCGTGATGTTGTTTCCGTTGAGTAGAATCTGGTCTAGTTTGGTTATCCTCCGTCCCTCGGGTGTGATTTCACTGAAACAAGTAGAAATTACAACTTAACGCGTGGTTAACCATAACAAAAACATTTTCAAGTGTGTAGTTTATCATGTGTGTTGTTTATGCCATGTGTGTGTCATTCTGCCCCAGGGCAACTATGGCCTAAAGCTGCAGAATTGATCGAAATCGAAACTGCAATTTGAACGTACGTAATTAGCAAATCGCAATATCACAATTTTATTCTGCATATAAACTGCTGAACGTGTGGTTTTGATGTTCTAAAAGCAACAAAAATGTGACTAAAAGCGAGACACACACAACTAAGTGACAAAAAACGTCATGTTAAGTGACAAAAACACAATAAAAAATGGCAACGGGACTAAAAGCTACAAAAATGCGACAACAACGTGACTCAAACGACAAAAAGGCAATAAAAAGCCAAACAACCGTGACTAACAGCGACATCAATGCGACAAACGACAAAAACGCAACTACAAGCAACTCAAACGTGACAAAGTGAAAATAATGCAGCTAAAACTCACAAAAATGCAACTAAAAGCAACACAAACGTGAAACAAAAATGCGACCAACAATGTGACAAAAAATTACAAAAACATGACTAAAAGCAACACAAATGAAAAGATAAAAAGACTTAAAAAGACAAATGTGCAACTAAAAGTGAAAAAAAGTGACTAAAGAAGCAAAAACGTAACTAAGAGTGATAAAAATGCAACAAAAAACCCCAATAACGAGACTAAAATCAACACAAACGTGACTAAAAGCGACAACAATGTGACAAAAGACAAAAATGCAACTAGAAGCAACTCAAACGTGACTAAAAGTGAAAATAATGCGGCTAAAAGTGAAATAAAAGCAACATAAACATAACGAAAAAAGAAAAACGTAACTAAAAGTGACAAAAACGTGACAAAAAAATTGACAAAATGAGACAGAATGCAACACAAACGTTTGAACATTAAAAGTGACAATAAATGCAGCAAAGACAAATGTGCGACTAAAATTGAAAAAAATGTGACTAAAAAGACAAAAACGTAACTAAAAGTGACAAAAACTGACAAAACAAGACTAAAATTAACAGAAATGTGACTAAAGTGACAATATGCGCCTAAAAGTGACAAAAGCACAACTAAAAGTGTGGTTTAAAACATTCTGAAACACATGATTATTTTATTTGTCAGTTCAAATTTCAGTCTTTTTTGTCAATTCTTCTGAACTTTGAACAGAATCCTATTATTAAAACATAAATCTACACAAATCTAATCAAAACTGGTCAGAAAAATCGCAATTAGATATTTATCCCAATTTGTGCAGCTAGTGGTAAATTCGTTCTCTTTGAAACTTCTAATAAGATCTTGAAAGTAATTGATAACAAAGTGATCTGGTGATTCAAATTTGTTTGAGATAATGATAAAAAAGCGCATTGGGTGCCTATTAGGTGGAAAAGCGCTCTATAAATAAAAATTCTTCTTCTTCTAAATACTTACAATTCTGTCACATCCTCCAGGACCATGTCTGAGAGAAGAGTGAAGGACTCAAAAACAGGATTATTTGTGTAGAATATTCTCAGGCTGTAACACATTTTACTAATTCACCTAAAAGACCAACACAATTAAGGATCGTACAGAAGGATTTGTTGATATCTAATTCTAAGCTTGATTTATAAAGCCTTTAAAAGTCTGTCACAAAAACATTGTAAATTCAAAACGGAGGCAAAAGTGAAGCGCAACATATTGTGATTTCACTGAGAAACTGGGATTAACCTCAGAATATCACAAAATATGAAAAATGTAGACGACTTTGTCAAAGTAAATGCCTCAGACACAGGTGAGTGACATCGGAGCTGCTTTAAACACAATTATTGTATTTTACATTATGTTTAAGGAAATTATGGTCAACTCTTTGCATTTTTGATGAACAATCCAGATTTATGGGTTTTACTGGAAAAATACTCACAGAAATGTTGAGCCCACAATCATTTTTCAATTTATCTAAAGATAACTTCTAAAGATAAATTAGATACTATTCCATAAATGAGATTCTTTTGAAGCTAAAATACAATTTGGGGGGGTAGAAAATTGTATTTTGTCCAGCATTTGTTATAGAAAAGCAAACTAACTGACCTTTCTACTCTGGAAATTCAAATGTGTTGCTTTTTTCCAACACCTACACTTAAAACCAGTAGAATTTAGATCTAATGTGAGAGAATCATTCAAACATTTACAGTCGACTTAATTTTGCCTCCCGTCGCCTCCATTCTGGAATTTCATGCCAATTTTCAGTCAGATCTAGTTTACTAAAAACTAAATAAGAAATCCAATCAGTACATTTTTAATCACTAATATGAGTACAGAATAAACCAAGAAATGTAAACCTGGTTCTGTCCATTTTTCTAAATTAAATGTCCTAAAAAATTGGGGGGGAAATAGCGTACCAGCAAACAAAAGATGCACAGTGGAGCTTATTGTCTGGTATCCAATATATATCTCTGACTCAGCAGACTGTAGTCAAAGGCGAGGATTTATTTCATTCCAGAAAAGGATACTGACAAAATCATCGAAGCCCAGCAAAGTTCCGACTATTTCTTTATCCGTTTTCATGACGATGTGGATCCTGGAGCCGATGCACTTGTCCACCAGCTCTGGAAAAAAAAAGGTTATTATTATTAATGAATTTAATTGTGAATGAGAAATACTACAACAAAATTGACTTGTGCTCTTCTATAAAACGTTTAATTTACTGCATTTTCCAAACAACTGCAGCAAATACATGAAAAGCTACATGGCGCATAGCAAACGTGAGGCTAACACTGCTAGCAAACAATGTTAAAACCTGGTTAAACCTCGTCAGTGTTTAAGACTCTGTGGTATCTATTAGAAAGGGTTAGGTCTGTGTAGTTGGTGAGAGAAATAAAGTGAGTAATTTGATGAGTTATTGTTCATAAATCGTTAAATTGAATGCACAAACCGAGAGGCAGCAGCTGTGAGGGGTTCGTGGTCGCCATGTTTGAACTGCAGAGGCTCAAAGACGGAAGCAATCGAGCAAAGAGCGAAAGAGCCCGAGAGACACGAGTGTAATCAAAAACCGATCGGTTCAATCATCGAGCACACGAAGTTTATTCGTGTATTTATTTGGTTAGTTAGTGTGTTAGTCAGTAATTTATTTATAATCTCACTAATCTTTTGCACTAATCCCTTTTAAAGTGTAAAAGTCTCCTTTCTGGTCTTTCAAATCAAAGTACTGTGCCGTTACACCTACTTCAAAACTTAGTATAGATAGATTTTTAAGTACTTTTATTGGTTTATAAAGCTCTTAAAGTCTAAATGACAGGTTAGACTACAAGTTTTACTAAATCATAGTAATCATGTTTATATTTAAGACTTTACTAAAGATTTTTTACAAAACATTTTGTCTATTTGTCAAAAATAAATATTTACCACAGCTGCCCTCCAACCAAACTAATTAGAAAAATATGAGAATCTATCATATAGACAAACGTTTTTTAAATGTATTTAATCTGTCTTTATCACATGAGCCTCCAGGTTCTTTTATCCGTCCCAAGAGTCCAAACTACAACAGTGTGAGGCCTCGTTCAGTTTTTGGGCCCCACCTGTGGAACATTCTACCCGAGGTCCTGAGCTCGGCTAAAAGAGTTCATATATTTAAAAGTAAACTTGAAACCTATCTTTTTAGCTTATCTTTTAATTAAAACTTAAACCTACCTTAAATGAACATATTTTTGTTACTTTATTTTTTATGTCTAATTTGAACTTTTGTTGTCTTTATTTTTAATCTTGAACTAATGAATCAATGGGGGAATGTTTGTCTGTTGTTATTTGTTATATGAAGAACACAGAAAAGTTTGTACACGACATTATTTATTTAACAAAAGCCAAAAACACACAGCCATGACCTGAGTAAACGTCTCTACAACACAAAGGGCTTGGAATCACAGCAAACCAATACAGAATAGAAAGAATAATCATCAATGTATTGTGATAAAGAAATAAACACGTTTTGTGTCTTTAATTAAACAACACACTTACTTTATCAAATACCAGAGGAAGTCTGAAAGTCAGGGCTTGGACTCAAGTCATGTCAGTCACTATTTTGAGGACTTTAGACTTGGCTTGAGGACTTGGACTTAAAGGTCACTCAGGACTTGGAGCCCTGTGACTCGACTTAATTTTCTCAAAAAAAAAACAGGATTTTTTAAAAAATTTTTTTAAATAATCATTTACAAAAATTATATAAATTACAAAAATACAGGCTGTATTTGGTAACTGTATATGAAGAGAAAAGCAGAGGACTTGGACTGTTGTGGGCCACAGACTTGACTTGGACCGTCCTGTTCGCCTCGGGATCTGACTCAGACTTTAGGCCAAACACGTGAGACTCGTTTGAGACAAAATGGTCTCACCTTTGTCAAACGCTAATAATGATAGTTTGAGAGACTTTATCCAAAGTGTCAGAGGTTTTTCTTCTCAGTTCCTCCGTGGTCTGTTGGGGACTGTGGAATATTTTTCACTGTAAAGACAATTAGAAACAGGCGGCTTGAATGTGCTGGTTTGATTTACCACAGCTTGAGACAACTTCAGCAAAAAGACTAAAGTCCTAAACTATTTCGGTTTGAATGAGTCCTTACCCAAGTCTTCCGCAGGCTCGTGGCGATGTTCACGAGTTTCCTTAAGCACTGACAACCGACTTCTGATCTTCTGTAAAATCTGAAACGCCAACAGAATTATAAAGCATTTTTCTGTTATGTTATTTCTGTTATGTTTTATGTTGAAGTGGTATCATAAAATTATATAAATTCACAAAATGAATACCAGTTTTCCAAAGTTGTACAGGCAGTATATGAAGAATCCACAAAGAAACGACAACAACATCATAATTAAAATACAAAATAATTCTGATTCTGAAACAGAAAAAACATGTTTAGTATTACAGCTTTATAGTGCAATGATTCAGATTCACATTTACCATAAATCTGCTTTAATTTGATCTCCAGTTGTATACGCAGTGTTATGATAGTTACAAACGTCTCTGTGTCGGTGCTGATGTGACAAGAGTAATCTCCCTCCTGATCTGACGTCAGATCTTTTAAAACCAGACGGTTAGATTCTGTCACTCCATCCACAAACTGTGTCCAGGATTCACTGGGAGTGTAGACATGTTCTGACGGTAAGTAGGTCAGAATGGTCTGGTTCTGGTTGAATTTCCAGATGAAACTCTTGACTTGATCACTTAAATCATTGGGGCTAAAGCAGCGAAGAACCGCCTCATTATTGTAAACATCAAGATGATCTAATGAAACACAAAACAAGTGTAACAAAGTGAACCCAAAATCACGCTGGAGACACAGGATACAGAACAGTACTCACATTCTTCTATGATCAGAGCTGTCCTCGAGCTGTGGGAAGTGCTGACAGTGCAGGAAGTCCGTGTAGCTGTGACAGATATTGAACAACTGCTGATTTTGAAATGATTTAATAGCAAGTGTATACTATAGTCTTTAATAATTATACTGATTTACAAAAAGACTTGTGATTTATTTTCTCATTCAAGGGCATTAAGTGATATTTCTGCTCTTTTTTCTAGCTGCACTTTTTTAGCACATTTCCACATATTATCAAAATATCTCCTGAATATTGTCAGTGAGATACACGTTTTTGTCACAGTCCAACCTGGAAGTACAAAGTTTAACGTGGTGGAGCTGGTGATGTCGTAGAGCTGGTCCTCTCTCTGATGGACGCTGGTTTTGACTCCATTAGAGCTCGACCACTGGACTTTAGGTTCAGGGTAAATGCCTTTAGAGCTGCACACGAGCTCAGAGCCCTGTCTCACCAGATCAACTTCACCAATGTTCACTGGAAAACAAAACGTCAACACTGTCAATGAGAATGAGTTTGTAATGTAAAGATAACAATTGGATGTTTAGTTTTAAGACTGTGGGTTTTATTGGAGAGAAGTATCATAAAATTATATCAACATAAGAAGAGACACACTAATGATAGAGATCAATCTCACAACACTGAGACCTGCACAAACCCACAGGCCGTCCTGCAGCACGGAAATAATAACCAACGGAGGTCTGTTACAGCGCTGGCCTGGGTCTGCCTCATCTTGCCGCCCGTGTGTGTTTCATTATGTGCCTTATTCTGCACATAAGACCTGAGCTCTGGCTCCTGATTGGTGGATCCTGCTGCTGTCGCTGCTGGATTGGTGCTGGGCTGATGTCGTGGCTGGAGGCGTGCTGTCCCGTTCTGCCAATCCTGAACCCACACCGGCCTGCACTCCACCTTCCAAAGTGCCGTCCTCAAGCTGGTCGGGACGGCTCAGACTCCAGGTCTAGTCATTGGAACTTTTAGATGTGTTTGTTGTGTTTTGTAGATTTGTGTGAGACACTAGTTTCTATCAGACGTGCAGCATTATTGTGAACTTTATTTTCATTATTTGTCAATTATTTTGATAATTATTAAAACACATTCCATTTCTATATTCTTGTTTATGTTAAATTTCTTCCTTTACACCTAGTCAAGCTGACTGATTTGTAACTGTCAAAAAGTGTGGATGTGTGTAGTTCTGTTTGAATGCAAGAGGCTTTGAAACCGAAATATGTCAAAGTAGCAGTAATCCACACTATTTCCAGCACTGCTGATCTGGGCAGTGCCAGAAGGACATGAGCAGCGACAAACCCACCAGTGTGACACAAAGCTCACACAGCAGTGACCTGAGCGAGCACCCAGCCCCGGTTCATTTCCACGGCCGGCTCGAGGAGGGAGGACACTGGATTCAGTGGTTTGGGGGCCCAAGGCAAAATTAATTACAGGTCCCTCCTCATCAAGTGTTTTCTATAATTTTTCAGTCATGTCTCCTGAAAAGAAACTTTTGAATTTTGTTTTAACGTGTGGTGACAGGTTCATCATTTCTGGGTGGTAAGTGAACTATGTTCTAAACCAGTGGTTCCCAGAGTGGGGGTCGGGACATCCCTGGGGTCACGAAGGATGAGCTGGGGGTCGCGAGATGATTTCAAGATTATCTTTTATATAAATATGACTCTGTATTTGCTCATTTTTTATTAAAAACAATATCTTCAATGAAATGGGGACCAATAAGACAACATACTATACAAATATAATTTACTCATTTTGCATTGGGGGTCCCGAGTCAGTTACATGGCTACTTCGTGGGTCCCAGCAAGAACACTTTGGGAACCCCTGTTCTAAACAGCTTTAAACAGGGAGTTGGGGGTCCTTCCCCAGGAAAAAAAATATGTAAGAAATCAAACCATATTACCTGTTTGTTGGTGCATTTAACACATGTTCAGCTTATTCAAATACACAATATTCATTTGTAATTTTATAATGTTACATTTCATTTACTATTTAGCTTTTTAGACTATTTTGTTGGTCTTTTCCTTGCTTCACTGTCCACTGCACTACTTTACTGTGATATTGAGAGAATAGCAACTTTTTCAGAGCCTTGAGTCTGTTATGACCGAGAAGGGCATATTATTGGGGCCCCTTCAGGGGGCCCACAAGCAATTATGGCCTGTTGCCTAATGGTAAGTCCATGAGTGATTAAGTAGTAGTAGAGTGATTTTGCCGAGGCAACAGCCACTCACTGAACACCTTTTGACAGTGTGTGGAATTCCCCCCTCCCCTTGATAACTTCCCGTCGTGGGCTGGAAACAACATGAGATCGATCAGTGCTCGGAATGATGGTCGCTGCTGGTGAGTTCAGGAGGCACAAGGAGCAGTGTGATTGGTCTGACAGAAACCTGCAGGTGTTTGTACTCATAAACACCAGCTGTAATCAGGGCCGTGCAGCATGACGTCACCAAGTGCTTATAATTGCAGTGGCCACTGGAGGGCGCACACACTCCCTTTTTTTTTGGGACGTTTTTGACCACTAGGCTACAAATCTGCATTAAAATGACCAACTAGGGAACGGACAATGTTGTTTCAACACCATACACTAAACCAGAGGGGGGCAAACTAAGGCCCGGGGGCCACATGCGGCCCTTTTGGCATTTTGATCCGGCCCGCAAAGCATTCAATATAAAATTGTATGAGTTAGGTGTGGTGCATTTGTCATTTTATAGTTTCCTGAGCAGCTGCTTGTTCATTAAAAATCAGTTTGAGAACAGCCACCACTAGAATAACACCAAACTTTGATGCATTGGATAAAAGTGAGTGATCAACTGCACTGTTCCCACTAAATAAAGGTAATGATTTTTGCTATTCTGTAGTAATGTTTTGTATATTTTAGGCATTAAGTCTATGCGTAGTAGTATGTGTGTAAAATGGTCCGGCCCCCAGGTAAGTGTAAAAATCCAATGTGGCCCTTGCGTCAAAATAATTGCCCACCCCTGCACTAAACAAATATCTTTGTGGAAAAGTGTTGTGTGCCAGGCTTGTCCTATATCGCAGAAATGATTTCCAGGGGTCCCCAGATGATGGGAAAAACTGATACAAAAGGGTTAAACAGGGCTTGACACCCTTCAGATGCAGTGGTAAATGTAGATTCCTATTTGTCAGCCGATCAAAGTCATTTTTCTAGGTCTATATTCTCAAAATTAAATCAAACATTAGCTATAAGGCTAATTTATCACTTTGTGTGTGGCCTATTTTTTTATGTTTGGGGATCGCGAATGTGAACTAGTTTTATTTTTGGGGTCGCGACTGAAAAAGTTTGAGATTCACTGCTCTATCTGACCATTACCTTTTAAGGCACTAATCAATGTTTCTGTCAAACCTGCAGTGTTGGCAAAAAAGGAACAAAACAGAATATGAGCCTAAAAGCATATGAAACTCCTTCTTACCAAACACCTTTAAGTTGACCGTGGACACGCTGCTGTCTCCTGTGGTGCTGGTGACACAGGTGTATCTTCCTTCATCCTGAACTCTGACCTGTGACAGCAGCAGGGATGCATTTCCTCTGTTGACCTCCCTCTGAAACAGAGAGGTCCGGTCCCTGAAGTCCTGGTGCTGGTTCTGAAGCCGGTCCTGATTGATGTAGAAGCTGTGGACTCTGGCTTCTCCAGGACTTTTCCTCCAGTGGATCAAATTGTGAGAGCCGCTCTTGAAGACGCAGGGCAGGATGCAGTCTGTCCCCAGAGCGCAGGAGACGTCTGTAACCTCTGAGACAAGAGACAGAGAGGTGACTCCACCCATTATGCATTTTCATTTTCACTAGAGCAGCACAGCAGGGGCGACTATTATGTGTCACTGGGAGGACTGACCATGTGCTGTGGGATTTAAACTGTTCCCAAAGCAGTCACCAAAATGAA
Organism: Rhinogobius similis; assembly: GCA_019453435.1. Classification (NCBI taxonomy): domain Eukaryota; kingdom Metazoa; phylum Chordata; class Actinopteri; order Gobiiformes; family Gobiidae; genus Rhinogobius; species Rhinogobius similis. The sequence continues at coordinate 22,342,898 of CM033639.1, read as the reverse complement.
TGCTTCAGAGTGACAAGTGATGGACATGTGTCAACCTAAATAGGACAATATCACTACATGTAATATATATATATATATACATAGTGAGGATCTGGGGGAAGAGTTTACATAGACAATATTCCTGCATTTTGGTTCAGTTAATAACTCGTCTGATTGAGTTAACAGTGAGTAAAAATCAAATATATTCTTCCACCCCTCTGAGTGGAGTGCATGACCCCTGCAGCTAATCATGGGGCCCTCCTTCATGCTAATTTGTTATTTTTAGCAGCTCTATAAAAGATAAACAAAATACACTGAACATACAAACACCTCAGAAATATAAAACTAATGTATACATCTTTTGCAAACACAAATACACAATAAGGAATACTGCAAATAACAAGACTGAGGACTAAAGACAGACTTGACGAGGACTGCAGAGGACTCAAGACCACCCTAACCCTAACCGTAACCCTAACCCTAAGGCAGATATTTTTAGAAACGTATATAGTTTTTTGCGTTTGAGCCTTCTGTCTTAACTAACACGGATTTTTCTGTCATAAAACAGAGATTTTCAAAAAAGCAAAAAGTTCTCCAAAGTGTACATTTTTAAAAATGCAGCAGATCTCAGACACGTGGACAGACAAACCGCATATTTTCATTTTGCGCTGTGTGTGTCCACGGCAACGCGTTTATCAGCTGTGGAGCGGGTCTGGAGCGTCCCTGCTGCTGCTGCAGGTGACAAGGAAAATAAACTTGGCTTTAAAGTAACTGCTCCGTTTGCAGGCCGGTATCGCACCTCCGTGAAGCTGGAGGATCCAAGATGGAGTGAGCAGTCGCATTTTGCAGGCTCTTTCTTAAATGTGATCAGTGTGCAGTGTTCAAGTCAAAACAAGACACCTGTGGTAAACAACGTTTGTTAAGGGTGCTTAAAGACACATTTAGAGAAATTGTTTTTTGCTGCATAAAACTTAGTAACGTTAGCATTTGACAAGGTTGTCCTATTTCGCCCAAATTGTTTATTTTAGCATCTCAGTTACTGACCCTCCTAATTATTACTTATTTATTTATTTTTCTTTTCTTATTTAAATTATTATCATTGTTGTTCTCTTTTTAATAATATTATTGCAGTTTTCTTTTGTGGTTTGGTCAGTTGATTGCTGATTTATATGTTATGCTATCTTGATGAGTACCCAAACCTTCTTGCCAAAAAAAAAAAAAAAAATTTAAAGAATAAACTCCTTCTTGATACAGCAAAACTCTTTGTGGTAGCACATTTTGAAATCAAGAAAATTCCAATGACATTGTCTAAGTTTCATAAACAGGTTCTTCTTTTTGGAAAATTATATTTAACCATAATTTGGCTCCACATGGGTCAATCTTCATCCAGGACGGGTCAGACAAAAACATCATATTTGTTAAAGATCTAATGGACTGTGGTGGTAATCTTTTGAACATTCCTTCTTTTGTTGGGAAATATGGCTTAAGTTGTGAGTATAGATTTTTGCAAAGCAATTCCTCCATCATTAATTCATATGATCAAAAATACACTTCAGTTTTATAATGTAAGGATATCACTTCCCATTCTCAAAGTGAATGACTGACTGAATACATTTTAGTTTTACACCAATCAAGCAGCTGTTTGTGGAGAAAAGTTGAAAAATATGTTGAAAATTACAGGAAGTAAACAGACCGGGGCGTCAAAGGTTAAGCATAATTTACACAAAAGAAACTACTTTTTTTTACCCTCTAAACGTTGATTCAACAAAATAAAGGTGTTTGCATGTATTTTTATTTGTACAATTAAAAAAATCTGTTTTGGCCCCGTGTACAGGATGGTTGCTATGGTAACTTCCAAGTGTGACGTCATCATTTACAACCAGGAAGTGAAACAAAAAACTAAAAAAAGCGCTAAACCGCGATAAAATGTGTGAAGCGTTTTGACAAAATTTTAAATATATTTATCTAACCCCGGGCTCAGACCGCATGCAGTCCAGCTCCGGTGCAGTGACCGCAGCCTTTCCGTTACTGCAAAAGTGCGAGAGGAGCTCAGACCGCACACCGTGCAGTGCGGTGGTGCCGGCGGAGGTGCTCCGGCGCTCCGGATTCATTCCGTTTGGTTGAATTTTTGCCGGAGCGCCGGCCCTCCAGGGGACATGATCCGGCCATGAACATGTCTTTAAAAAATATTGACAATGTTTATCTTGTAATTGGTTTAGACCTAATTTTAGACCTGGATTAGATCTGGTTCAGTCCTGGTTTACACTTGATTTAGTCCTGGTTTAGACCTTGTTAAATCCTGGTTTAGTCCTGGATCAGTCCTGGATCAGTCCTGGTTTAGACCTTGTTTAGACCTGGTTTAGTCCTGGTTTAGACCTGGTGTAACTGACACTAAATTCAGCAAATGAGCAAATCAGACAAAGGATTTATTTTGATTTTAACAGAACTTCTTTTAAAGATGTGCCCAGTTCAAATGATTATTCTATGAAAATTAAGGCATTCTGTAAATTTGTTAAATTGCCGCTGTCTCCTAAAGTAAAGAAACACATTTTAAAATAATTAACATCTGTCCAGTGGGCCTGCTTCTTCAAAGATTCAAAGTTATGGTTGAACCTGGTACCTTCTGTAATCTAGAAGAAGAATCCCAGGAGCATCTGTTTTTTAATTGTTAACACTCCCAGGTTTTTGGTCAGATGTCAGAAATTGGCTAAATTTAAAAATGAAAATTCCCCCATTTAAGAATACTCACATTCTATTTTATTTTTGATAAGTTGGATTCGGCTTCAGAAATTATTGTAAACACTGTATCGCTTTCAGCAAAATATCACATTCATTGTAGTAAATGGAGAGGGAATGAGCCCACTTGTTTTATGGATGAATTTAAGCTGTTTTATAACTCTCTGATAACTATGCACTCGTGCGTTGTGTGCCGACGCGCGCGCCACTTCGCACAGTCGTCCCAGAGCCGCTCGTTTCGTTATTCTAAAGGCCAATTCATACTTTATAAGAAGTACGAACTTTGTTCTTGTTCTTACAGCCTGAGGCGCACGAACAAAGTTCGTACTTCTTATGAAGGATGAATTGGCCTTAACTGTCTCGTGTGTTTGGTGGGCTACTTTTTCTCTGGTGCGTGTGCAGTGTTGAACGATAAAAGCGTCATATGCCTTTGTCAATAATTTGTATGGATTTTTTTTCTCACGTGAGCGAAAAGAGAAACGCGTTGAGGTTATGGACAAATGCGTGAGACTCAAACAGAACGCGCGAGAGACAGCCCTGGAGTCACAAAAAGACGCCATACCACAAGATCAGAGTCGGTCTGCAAATTACTTTTCCTTTTAAACAGCAAACTGTGCCGCTGCGGATTTATAGATGAGCCATTGTGGCACTGCCCAAAGGAGTGTCGCATTATACTCATATTCCTTGCAGCCATTAAGTTTCAGGCGTTTTAATGCTCAAAAGTATGTAGCATGTAGCAAGCATGTATTTTTGATCCGATCCTAATGTAACAGACTAAATTGTCAGTCTGTACTGCGCATGTCTCTTGCACTGTGAACCTCGATATATAAGGTATTCCCGCACTTTTGGGGCGGCCTTTTTCCTCTCAATAAACGGGGTCACGTTCGGACCTCCAAAGATATTCTGCCTCGCCGCTTCTTCCACCACCTTAGCTCGGTCGGTTACATTGGTGGCAGCGGTGCCGCCGTCGCCGCCCGGTTCGGGAGTGGCGGCGGCGGTGCTTGTCGAACTATCCGTCGCCCGGCGCGGCGCGGCGTGGCTGGTGCGGCTGGACGGCTAGCCTAGCCATGGAGCACGAGGCGGTGCGTGCATGGTGATGGGGTGCAGTTTTTCCTCGGGGCTGTATTGTGGACGTGATGGCCTCGGACTTTTGTTTTGATGCATGGATACTGCATGTAGCGGCCAATTTAAATGTTCATCAGCCACAGAGAGCTACGTGTATGAAAGTTTTCTTACGCTGAAGGATGAGGAGACATAATTCCATTCTGATTGGTTTTTAATGAAATATATGAATCCAACAGACAGTTAGAAAATCTGTGCGCTCCCACACCTGGCGTAGCTCTACTCAATTCCAGCGTGATGACATCACACGCCTTTTAAAACAGGAGCGGTGGAACGGATACAGATTCTTCTAATACATTTTTACCTGTTTTTAACTCAGATTATACATTTAACCATATATAAACTTATAATACATTTTAATCGTTTTTATCTTAAATTAAATTATGCTTTTAACCATCAACAAAAAACTTTCTTAACTAAGAGACCTAATGGCTCACACATTCCCGGCCCCTAATGGTTAATTGGGAAATATTAAACATTATCAAATCAAATGGGAGCCATTTCAATAACACAAATTCTCCTTTAACATTAGCTGGAACAATTTACTGGTTCAGTTTTTTTTGTTACAGTTCAGTTTAGACCTGCTGCTTCTTCCAGTAGGCACACCTTGTTTACAGGTCTTTCCAGAGTGCCAGACTTTGTTTTCAGCACAACTCTTCGTACCAGCCCAGTAGAGTCAGGTAAGGTTTGAGTGACTCTTCCCATTGTCCACTTGTTTCTGGGGGCTGTATTGTTCATTATAAGCACCACATCTCCTGCTTGCATGTTCCTTTTTTGGGCAGACCATTTTTGGCGCTCTTGAAGGAGTGGCAAGTATTCACGAGTCCATCTTGTCCAAAATAAGTTTGCAAGATATTGTACTTGTCTCCATCGTCGCCTAGGATATAGGTCATTTTTGCTGAAGACTCCAGGGGGAAAGTTTGGTTGCACTTTCATTAGGAGTAAGTGGTTCGCTGTGAGTGGTTCAAGGTCGTTTGGACTGTCTGTCATTGTTGTTATTGGTCGGCCGTTAACGATGTTCTCAACTTCACAAAGGAGTGTATGCAAACTGTCATCTGTCAGAGATTGTTCTTTCACAAGTGCACTTAAAATCCTGCGCACAGAGCGAATTTGTCTCTCCCATACTCCTCCTTGGTGAGAAGCTGTTGGACTGTTAAAGATCCATGTTATGCCTTTTTGTTGCATGTTCTTTTCGATTTGTGACTGATTCAAATCTTTTATGCACTCTTTTAACTCCTTTTCAGCACCAACAAGATTTGTGCCGTTGTCGGATCTTATGATTTCAACTTGTCCTCTTCTGCTGATAAATCTTCGTAGAGCATTAATGCATGAACTGGTATCCAGACTGTCAGCAACCTCAATATGAACAGCTCTGATTGTGAGACAAGTGAATAAGACGCCATACCTTTTCACTGTTACCCGGCCCCGTTTAATCTCAAAGGGCCCGAAGTAATCCATGCCCACATTAGTGAATGGTGGGTGATCTGGAATCAAGCGTTCTTCTGGCAAATTAGCCATTTTCTGTTTTCCAGGCTGTCCATGTAACCTTCTGCACACTGAGCATTTAGACAAAAGTCTTCTGATTACTGAAGTGACTTGAGGGATCCAGTATTTTTGTCGTGATTTTGACATGATGTAGTTGCGTCCACAATGACCAATATTTTCATGAATGTCCTGCAGAAGGAGAGTGGCAACTTTAGAGTGCTTGGATAGGATTGCAGGGTGTTTGGAATGTTCCGGCATGGCAGATTTGTTAAGTCGACCTCCAACTCTGAGCACACCTTGCTGTAGAACAGGATCAAGTTTGTATAGTGTACTGATCCTTTTGATTGGTTGTTTTTTTTGCAGCGCTTGCAATTCCTTTTCAAACCACTGGCGTTGACTGTGACAAATTATTTCATTTTCTGCAGCTTGCAGTTGACTTATTGTAGGCACATCTTTGGACATGTTGCTTTTGTATAGTTTCATTTGTTGCTCTCCACGTGTTTTTAATTTTAGAGGATCTTTTTCAGTTTTTTTCCAGGATGTACTGTATCTCTTTCCTTTTTTCTTTGAGTTCAATCAGCGCTTCTTTTGTCTTTAAAATCCAAGCAACCGCTCTCTTTAATTTGTACCAAGAAGAATAATGTTCAATAAGTTTGCTGAGTGGGTGTTTGCTTTCTTGGATTGACAAGACACTCACAGAGATACCTTTGACCTCTGGGTCATCCAGATTGAGTTCTTTCTGAATGTTTGGAGCTGTGGGCCACTTACTTGGGTGATGATGAAGAAACTTTAAACCATCAAACCATTTTTCCTCTTGCTTGAATTTCTTTGCTTTTGCTCCCCTAGTGGCCCCTTTGTCCTCCTGTGACATCTCTGCCTTGTCATCATAGTGTCGTTCTGGAAAGTCTGTATTGTACTGCTGCACCAGTAGTTGCTCTATTTCAACAAGCGAAATGTGATTGACGTTATAGTGTTCTATTTTATCGTCAACTGTTCCATACACCATCCAGCCCAGTACAGTTTTGACTGCAAACGGTCCATTCTGTTGGCTGTTAATGACCTGCCATGGCTCCATAGTTTTGTGGTTGTTTGCACCAATCAAGAGCCCAACCTTTGCATTGATTTCATGGAAGTTTACTTCTCCAAGGTAAGGCCAGTCTTTTTAAATGGTGCATTTTAGGAATGTTCTCTTTTTGTACAGGTATCTCACTATGTGTAAAGACTTTTGGTAGCTGAACGTAAGCTGACTCTTTGAGCCCACAAACTTCCAAATCAGTAAGCATGCAACTTTGATACAGCTTCTGTCCATTTGTGTTGTCTTGGCCCATTGTATTTAACACAATCTGAGTTGGCTTCCCTTTAACATTCAGTTTCTTTCTTAGTTCCTCTGTACAGAATGTTCCAGTACTTCCTGGATCAATGAACGCGTACGTTTCAACACACATTCCACTTTTTTGAGATTTTACCTTCACAGGGATTATGGAGAGCAGGCATTCTGAATTTCCTGCACCAGTGTAGCCCACATTTTGACATTGGACTGCGCTTTGAGGACATTCTGCATTTACATTTTTGACAGTGTCTTTATTAAAATGCAGGATTTGTGGATGTTGCTGGGTGCATTCTTTGCACTGCATTCGTTTTTTGCATGTCTTAATCATGTGTCCAGGTGTTAAACATCCAAAACATAGTCCTTTACCTCTCAAAAAGTCTATTCTTTCTTTGTGAGACAGTTGTTGTATTTTTCTGCAATACTCGAGTGCATGGTTGTTTTGACAAAAGAGACATGGTGGCTCGAAAGCAGTGACTTGTTTTGGTGTTTGTGAGACATGTTTTGGTGTTACGTATTGAGTCTTTTCCATTGATATTTGTGTGGCAAAACTGCTACCCTTTACTCCGCTTTTCAAGTACTTTATATCCCTTTGCTTGTCAACCTTTGTGATTGAGCCTTTGTCTTGCAACCTCCCAAAGAGAGGATCTGTGGCAATCTTTGCTTGGCGGTCCACAAAGTTCACAAGATCTGCAAATCTTGCTCTTCTTCCATGTTTTTCCTTGATGTCATATGCCACATTTTGCCATTTCTCACGTAATTTGAAGGGCAACTTTGACACAACAATCCTCATATTTGTGGGATTGTCCATCTCTTCCATGTATTCAACATCCTCCATAGTGTTATGACAGCCGGTAAGAAACAGAGCATATGCACTGAGAGCTTTGCTGTCATCTGACCTGATTGATGGCCACTGCAGAGCCTTTTCGATACAGGCGCTTGCAATCACAAGTTCATCTCCAAAATGCCTTTTCAGAAGTCGTTTTGCATCTCTGTATGCTTTACTTGGGGGCATGTGCTCACAACTGCGCACAAGCTCTTGTGGTTCCCCTAAAGTGTACTGTAGTAAATAATAAAGCCTGTCAGTTTCATCATCAGTCTTTATTTCAATAGTCTGTTCAAAAGCTCGCATAAATGTTCTAAAGGTAAGTGGATCACCTTTAAACACTGGAACATCCTTTTGTGGTAAATGTGCCTGTTTTTGTTGTTTTACAAGCATTTCAGTTAGTTCATTTTGTTTAGTCAAAACTTGTATTAAACAGTTCTCTGACAGTTCATTGGTGGGCTGTGCAGGGGCCGCCCTCGCAGCTTCTCTTTGTCTTGCTGGAGCTGGTTGAGGTGAATCTGGGCGGGGCTGCCGTGTCTGGGTGGTGCCCCTTTCCACCGGTAAGCCGACGACAGGTTGTTTGCGCTCCTCCGTGTGTCCACAAGATGGCGCCATTGTGCTTATATAGTCATTCATGCCATCCTCTTCAAATTGACGGAGGATTTCAACCTGCGCTCTTTTCTCTGCTATTGAAGTTTTTAAAGACAGTTGTTCCATGCGTGCTGCTATTTGTGCCTTTTCAATTTCCAGAGCTTGTTTTTCTGACAAATATGCAGCTCGTTGTTCTAAAGCAGCCAGCTTTGCTGCTTCTGTGGCACAAGTGGATGATATCTTGGAAATCACGGATGAACGTCCAGTTTCCGATCCCACTTTAGATGCTGGTGTGACTTTGATTTTAGGTCTCACGATAATTTGTGAAACACTATCCTCTGGATCAACGTCTTCATCACACTCAGAGTATTCACTGTCAGCGTCTGCACCGCCCTGAAGGTGCGTATTCAACCACGCGCTGGTTTCATTCACAAATGCATTTATGTGGCTTAGTTTTGGTTTATACCAAGTCTCTATATCGGCGCGTTGTTCTTCTGGATTTAACAACGCTCCTATTTGCTTTGTAAGTTCCATGAAGTTCAGAGTTAAATTTGACAACTCCCTTCTGAACGTTTTAACTTCATGTGCATTAGCAGAGTCCAGCATTAATCTTTCAATGTCATTTTGCTTGCTTGTGATGCAGATTAGGATACCTCTTCTTGTTCTTAAAAGTCTATGAAGTTTTTCCTCCAAAGCCTTTTCTGTTGGCTTACTCACTCGTTTCGATGTATTTTTTCCATTGTGCCAACAAACTGTGGCAATCCGTGCGCAAATTGCGTGTTTTCCGCGTCTTTTACGCACACAATTTCAATAAAACGCAGTCCTCTTGGCCATGTAGTCCAGAAAGTGCGCAGAGTAATCCAGTGAGTTTTTTAATCCAACTTTTAATCAAACGTGTTCCGGTCCGCTCGCATCAAAGTTCATTCATGTCCATTCCTTGCCTCCGCGCTGCGGTGGTTCAGTGCCTTGTGTTCCAGCGCCGCTGCTGCGGATCACGCACGCTGCTCCATGTTCTTTGTTAGCGCCTTGTGGCTACACAGGCGTCAGGTCTTCCATTCAGAGTCTGGAGCAGATTTTCTACTGATGTAGCGGCCAATTCAAATGTTCATCAGCCACAGAGAGCTCCGTGGATGAACGTTTTCTTACGCTGAAGGATGAGGAGACATAATTCCATTCTGATTGGTTTTTAATGAAATATATGAATCCAACAGACAGTTAGAAAATCTGTGCGCTCCCACACCTGGCGTAGCTCTACTCAATTCCAGCGTGATGACATCACACGCCTTTTAAAACAGGAGCGGTGGAACGGATACAGATTCTTCTAATACATTTTTACCTGTTTTTAACTCAGATTATACATTTAACCATATATAAACTTATAATACATTTTAATCGTTTTTATCTTAAATT